>VZRS01002935.1:8420-109996 GCA_013398055.1 Ifrita kowaldi
GAGAACTGTCTCCTGTGGGAGGGACCCCACGGCCTCACAGGGGAAGATTCCTCTCCCGGAGCAGAGGGAGGAAATCTCGGTGATGAGCTGACCAAACCCCCATGCCGTATCTCCCTGCACTGTAGCGGGGGAAGGAGGGAGGGGCTGGGGGGTGGAAGGTGCTCTAAGGGCTTGTTTTACTTCTCATTATCCTCCTCTGATTGTGTAAGTAATAAATTCACTTTACAGCTTAAGTTGAGCCTGTTTCGCCCTTGAAGTGTTTCTCCCGGTCCTTATCTCACTCATGAAGCCTTCGTTAACTTTTTTTTTGCTTTTCCCTCCTCTGCACAGATGTGGCAGGGGAGGATGAGCGAGTGGCTCTCGAGGGTGCCTGGTGCTGGGCCTGTGTCAAACCACAACACTTTACTACCCAAATTTGAATTTTTGGATATTAATAAAATAGTGAGCTTTGATATTCAAACTGTAAGTAGCTTTTTAGGCGGAAAATGTGGTCTTGGTAGGGAATAGAGTGTTCTACATATCTGAAAAGTGTCTCCAAAAGTCAGATTTTGATACAGATTCCTATCCATCTTAAATTAAAATTACACGTACAGTTCCAATGATTAGTGTGGAGGACCAGGCATAAGCATGTTTTTCTCAAACATTCTGGCTGTTGCAACACGAAAGTTTTGATTGGAAGAGAGGGTGCCGTGGAGGTGGTACAGTGCTGTGCCGAACCAACTTTCTTTGCCGCCTCGAGACTTGTGCTCCATTGACATCCTCATCATGATCGTTCCTAACTCACTCCCTGGAGGAGTGCTCAAAGGGCTGGCTATGCAGCTGTGAATGAAATGGCAAAAAAGGTATAGTTTGCCTAAGAGGCTGCACTAGGTTAACTGTGAAAGGAATCGGATCAGGCCCGCTTTCTTTTTCTCTATTCCTTTTTTGCTTTCTTCCTCACTACTTCAGCCCAGGCAGCAGGACTGATGTGGGATCTAAGCGCTCATGAATTTCTTACTTCTCTATCTGTCTTTTTTCTGCCTTTATTTCTATCTTCCCTTGCTTTGCCTGGGCTAAGCATGGTTGTTGTATTCTACGCCATACTCTGAACTGAGCTTTAATGTGGGAGTGATGAGCTTGTGGCTTTGTGTTTTGTCTTGTTCACCAGCAAAGTTGAGCAGTTTGCTGGGGGAGTTGAAATGTCAATAAAGTACTGTAGAAAAGTAAGAGTTTGTTAGCCACCAGTTTTGAGGAAGTGCATTGTAAAATTTAAGGACTTGTTAGACAACAGCTTTTGAGTGTAAATTATGAGCTGGTTTCCAGAGTTAAATACAGTAAAATGTAGTATATAGTAAAAGCACAAGAGTTACCCAGTATGTGGTCCAGGGTCTTTGTTCAGCCTGAACAAAGAATTTTCAGCAAACATCATGCCCTGTACTGATGCATCATGACAATTAGCAACACTTCAGCAGGTGTTTCAAAAAAGTCAAAATAAAAGTAAAATTAAATAATTACTGGCATACAAATCTTGTTTGTGTGTTTTGCATGAAAATAATATGGCTAAATTCATCATAATGCAGAATAACAGAAAAACTCACATATAAGCACTTTATATGCCACCCCAGCTATAAGCATATTTACAATTTTTAATTAAAATTACATTAAGTTTCATCTATCAGTGAAAGAAAACAAATTATCACTATTGAAAAAAGTTATGGAATTAGTTCTTTAAAAATAGTTTTAATTTTTTTTTGCTTTAAAATGTCATTTTAATGGCCTTAATAAGTAATGTACTAGAATATACAGAGAGTGCAATAGGATATATTTTAAGATGCAAGTATATTTTTAAATGTATTTTGTAGTACAAAGAGGCCAACTGAAAGTAACCATGTTTGATTTACTACAATATAAATTACTTAAGAGGCTATTTTTCATAGTCTTTATGATGTAAAATCATACTTTATCATAGAGGCGTGAGTTCTTTTGTTTAAAAATAGACATTGATATTATATTAAAAACTTGCAGCTAATATTTAAAAAGATGTGATGCCAAGATGATAGTGGCTAAATTAATTAAATTTATCTTTCTGTGTAAAACCAGAAGTGACTGTAGTGCCTTCTTAACATTGTGTAATTGTTGTAATTGCATGAATTAGTAATGAGGAATATACTGGAGAGAAAAGATTAAAATAAAGCTCATATCAGATGTTCACAAATTAATTATACTTCCATGACAAGAGATTTCTGCATTTTCCAACAATTAGTGCTAAAATGGGCTCATTCTTTTCATTTCACTATTTCTTTACATCCTAAATCATGAAGCAAAATATTCCTAACTTACTAAAGATTGAATCTGCACATAATCATTCAAAGAGAAGTTGTTAGCAGTAACACTGCAGTCTCTTTTCATGGAAAATTCTGACAGGCAATTTCAGTGGATTAGCATAAGTTTATTGCCTTCTTTTTTATGGTATCTTTCAAAAGCTGTAACACAAAATATCATAAATCTGCAAATCCACAATTTCCATTGAAGATATTGCTCTTTTAAATGCGGATTGGTTAATGTCATATTCGGAAGAGCTCAGGGTTAAATCACAGACTCACGGAATGGGTCTGTCTGGAAGGGACCACAACGGGTCATTTGGTCCAACCTCCCTGCTCAAGCAGGGTCATCCCAGAGCACATGGCACAGGACTGTGTCCAGATGGTTCTGAAGTATCACCCACGAGGGAGACTCCGCAGCCTCTCTGGACAATCTACTCCAGTCACCTGCACAGTGAAAAATTCTTCCTCATATTCAGGTGGAACTTTCTCTGCATCAGTTTCTGCCCATTGCCTCTTGTCCTATGGCTCAGCACCACCAAGAGGAGCCTGGCTTCATTCTCTTGATACCCTCCCTTCAGGTACTTACAGACATTGATGAAATCTCCTCTCAGCTGCCTCCTCCTGAGGCTGAACAGGCCCAGCTCCTTCAGCCTTTCCTCATAAAGAGATGTTCCACATCATATTCGTATCCCTGCTCTGGACCAACTCCAGGATCTCTACATCTCTCCTGTACTGAGGAGCCCAGAGCTGGACACAGCACTCCAGATGTGCCTCACCAGGGCTGAGCAGAGGGGCAGGATCACCTCCCTCAAGCTGCTGGCAATGTTCTTCCTAATGCACCCCATTGTCTTTGACCACGAGGAACACTGCTGGCTCATGGACGGCTTGCTGTCCACCAGGACCCCCAGGTCCTTCTCCACAGAGCTGCTTTCCTCAGCCCCTCCTGGTGCACAGGGTTATTCCTCCCCAGGTGCAGGACATTCCACATTTTGAAAAAAGGTACATTTCACGTTTTTAAAAGCTGGCAACTTTCCGCTTTGCAGATACTTTAGCAAGTACACAGGCTTAACAAAAATATGAAATTCAAAGCTTTTATTTTTCAAAAAGGAAATTCATTAGAAGCTACCATTAAGTACAGATAAATTGCGGATTTAAAGTAATAGCTGGATTTGCAGATACTATCTCTTTCATTTTTATCAGGTGAAAACCTGAAGCACTATGCAGGCGACTCAGAGAGAAAAGTTGATCCTCAATCAGTAACACATTTGTAAGAATTTTCAGCTACCCTCACATCTAAAGATGTTGCTGATGGGACACAATATTTATTAATGAACAATTTGCTTGAATCTTTTTCCACTGTGTAACTCTGAAATGCACATCAGAAGCATGCCTGTTCTTATAGAAAATTGCCCCCCAAAAGACATACTACATACTTTTGATTTTTCTCCTTTTTTTTGAAAGAGTTAACTGAAATTGCTTTTCGTTGCTGTCACAACATCTTGCTTATCAAAAACATATGCAGCATATGATGTATTAGTATATGACAGTCCAGCAAAGAACCCCACAAAACTTAAATAACATGCCATTACAGAATTAAGCTTTTAAAAACATAAACAAATCTTCCTGAAACCTTATTTTTTCTAATTGTATGTTTTTATATGAATATTTCTTAATTAATGTGCTATCATGCAACAGATAAAATGATGCAACTATATAGCATTTAAGAACTGTGATCAAAAGTTTATCCAGACAGAAACAAGTTATTAAAACCAAATAATTGTATAAACGTAAATACATTATGTATATATACCCAATTCTTTATATGAACAGTTTAACTTACCCATGCTAATGTCTGTATTTGTTTTTGCAAACTCTGACTCTTAATTCCGTAAGAGTGAAAATGTGTTATTCCTAATTCTGTTTTCTTCAGGAAATGTATTCAACTAAGTGAGGTGAGAGCCATGCTCAGCCTTCACCTCCACTGAGTCTACAACTAACTGTAGCAGAGACTTTTTAATTGAGACAAATAATTAGCCAAACAGAATTTTATTTAATCTCCGTTATTAGCTGATTACAGATATAGGTTGTCAAATTAAATTGCTACTACATAGCTCACTAAAGAATTCTAAAGTTTTAGAAGGGTAACCGTCTAAATGCACAATTCCTCCCTTTAATAAGACAAGGTCTCTTAACCTTCAGGGGTTCCTCCAGGTGGCCTTCCAACCCAACAGGAGAGTTCCCAACTGCAGACTCACTGCTGAGAAAAGGACTCATCCAAGAGGCTCTTTGGTGGGACTCCCCCTAGTCAGAACTGGTCACTCCAGTCATGTCGTTGCCTGGGGGGGTCTGAGTTTCTGCCCTGCTGCAGCCACCATGCAGATGTGATGGGGTCAGTCTGCACATGGGCTGGTCAGTGTTACATGACTGAGGCCAGCATTGCATGGTCAGTCATGGTTCATTATTAGCTGAAGGGCCTCTAACCGTACTACAGCACTGTGATGGATGACCTCAACTCTCTTAACAAAATAGCAATCATTTGGTATGTTCTCCAAAGGAGATTAAATCTTAAACCATAGCTGGGACAAGATCTCCCTCAGGAAACCCACGAAGTGGCAGAGTGACCAAGTGAGCATCAATACTTACGAGCTTGGAAAGCTGATCAATCAATCAGCACACGAGTAGTGCGTGCTTTTTCCGAGGTTCACTTGTCAAGGAACAAAGAAAGTTGTGGTTACAAAGAGTCTTATGCATACCTTTCCTACTGTATGCATTTTGACTACGAGCCAACCACTTTATCCCGAAAAAATGACAGCCTTAGTGAGCGTTCTTTGAGTTCTCCCTGCAAGGTAACACAGCTGCATGTCAGTGGTCTCCCGTTGAGCTGGGACAACTCTTAAAGTTGCTCCTCAAGGCTGACAGAGTTTCTACTATAACAGATCTGTGGGTAAGTCCAATTTGAGCTCTCGCTAAAGTTGCAACTGGACAGAATTCCAGTGACTCTCCCTGTAAGCTGGCATGCCTCTCGGAGTTTGAGATTCCTTACCTGAGACTGAGACATCCTTCCTTACCCAAGGTGGAGACAGTTGTTATTTGGAACAGATCCTTGGTGACTGATAACAAGCTAAATTAATATTAATGAAATCCATATGGTTGATTCCTGTAGGCACAAATCATTGTTCATCTGTGAGACTAAGACTGGATCTACCCATGTATAAGTTCTATCAGGAGTTTAGAAAGCAAGGGGTCCGCTATGAAACTCATCATTCAATGGGAGAGTCTCCCTTACCTTTATGCATCTTTATTCTCATTCTAACTCAATTCTGAATTGATTTTCGTTGTACCTTTCATCCATATAGTAAGTAATAGAGTGAGCCTTGCCATCAAACTTTGTTAAGTTGCATTTTTATAAATTCATGTTGAAACCATTGTCTGCTAATATCTTTGATGGCGATTCTTTGAGTGACCATAAATGGCTCGTTTGAGACAGGCATGTATACATGCCACACCAACATACCGTTTGACATAAATAATTCTAGACAAGCAAGCCATATTAAACTTTCCTTCACAGAAAGAATGAAAATACAGACTAATGTATTTCCTTCTTTAGTTTGCTTATTTTTCTCCTCTATATTTATAAGTATGTTGACTTTCGAAAATCCCCAGTCTAAACGCTTAATAAGTCAATCTACAGACACAGGGCATATACAAAAACAGGGCAAACCAAAAGAGCTACAAGGACCTTTGTAACAATAGAGCTATGTACAGTGTATGTGAACTGAAGTCAGTGTGCCAGGAGACACTGGAGGCAGGAAAGTTACCTAAATTACAACACCTGAACAATCGCTCAGTCTGAACAGTCAGGTAGGGTCCTGTCTGTCTAAAGACATATTTTAACCTCTTGAAACTCAGCTTGGGATGATTTTTAAAATTGGACACAAGCAAAATTTGTGGTTTTAATTTACCTTTATGGTGGAAGTGAATGTCTAAAAAACTCCAACAAACCCTACTGTTCAAACCATAAAGAATATAGCAATGTGTGCTTAATGCCCGTCTAAACCATGGCCTGTTTGTGTATCATCCTGTTTGCAATCCAGCTGTAGTAATACCCACTTTCAGAAAGGCTTTGTCTCCCTCTAATATTGGAGGGTTTGTACTTCCTTTGGAATGGATGGCTAGCACGCACTTCACATTTTAACCACTTGAGTCTGAAACTAGGCACACTCACCCAATGTCTATATACATGTATTCCACTAAACACCAAAACCTTTTCTTTTTAAAAGGAAACAAAAGTAACACGAGCTCACCTGAGGGAAAAATCTGCCAAGGATGACATATTTTAAACCACCAGCAAAAGGTGATGTTCAGTTTAAGGACAGCCATCACAAATTTGATGATTCCCTGACACCTGAAGTACAACTTGTATTTATCAGAACTTGCATTTAAGGCCATTGAGATTGCTACTGACAACCAAGAGACTCTCCTCTGCAGAGCCAGTCTGTTTAGCAAATTTATGTTGTTTACAGGAAGAGTTTGTTCCTTTCTAGTCTGAATGCCTCATCAGCTTTCTTTTATGCAGATGTTCATATATGCAGAAGAGTCTTCCAGGAGAAAACACTGCTGAATCTATGGGGACAAACTTTGATCAGACTGCAGAAAGATCAGATATTTGCTATGAGAAGTTGATTTGTGCACACCGTTTGTACTCTGACTTGCTACCAACAGTGTTTGTACCCTGAATAAATCCATTTTTGAAATGGGAGATATTTTAATATAAAATTCATCTGTCATATCCTAGTACAGTGGCCTTCCCACTTCATACTGCAGCAGGTGCCATTTAAAGAAAAGAAAGGTTGACTGACAAGAGATCAGCAACCTCACCCAGGTAAGTCTTGGCCAGTCATAAGCACTAATAAATAATTGAACAGCGTCCAAGCAATTGAATTCTTGAATGGTGAGTTCAGCTGACACAGCTTTTCATCCTGGTAGCAGTTCCCCATTGCAGCAGTAGACATGGCTGGCTGGAGCCTCTGACTTCTATCCTATTTTCTACCGACCGACCCATGCTTTTCATGAAGCAGGTTACAGCTCAGTCCAGAGGTATTTTTAAGGTCTTGTTTTACTTCTCATTATCCTGCTCTGATTTTGTTAGCAATAAATTCAGTTAATATCTCTAATTTGAATCTGTTTTGTTCATGATAGTATTTGGTGAGTGATCTCTCCCAGTCCTTATCTCAGTCCATGAGCCCTTCATTATATTTTATCTCCCCTGCTGAATTTTGGGAGAACTGCTTTGGTGGGTGCCTGGCATCCAGCCAGGGGCAATCCACTGCAGTGGATTGAAGATTATATATTCAACGTGCACCATGACATCCACTTTCTTCCAAAATTTTTGTATGATGAACTTTGAATGCAGAGTTTTTTTACACATTGTAGTGTTTCATTCCTTAACTTTGAATGCAGAGTTTTTTTACACATTGTGGTGTTTCATTCCTTAACGTAGAAATATTATCTTAGTGTAAACTAAGGTTTTCATCACACAGCCTAGTTCACACAAGGGGCTGCACATGCAAAGAGGCAGAAGTAAGTGCTACAGAGACTGAATTGCTGCATCTATCAATGCAAAGCAAGTACTAATTTGGCAAAGTTTAGAGCCCACAGTTAATTAAGGTATTCCTAAATGTCACAGTGTCTTTTCTGAAAGCTGCCCTGATTGCCTGGGTGAAAGCTGTATTTCCAGGTGTACTAGATATCAAATCCTACCATGACCCTTCCAGATATTATGTCAGGTCATGATAAGTTTAATTTCATGCCCGAGCAAGATGTGAGGGACTTTGCCCTCACCATTCCCAAGAAGCGTGATGACAATTGCATCTTCCAGCTAGAAGTTCTGAACAGCTTCAGGAGAGATGAACAGAGCTGCATCACAGTATGTAAATATTCCCTGTCACGGGGAACGAGAAATGACGGAAAAGATCATTTTGAAAGCAAGCATTTCAGACTAAAGAGAATATAGAGGCTATGCAGGTGTTTCCTAAAAATGGACCTATATTATTCACTTTTGCTGGAAAAATTATTTTGCAGTATTTTTTAAATAAGAGAATGGTTCAGAAAAAAAACAGAGGGAGTATTCTGAAATACATTCTGCTCTTTTCCAGGTAACAATACTTAACAGTAATGAAAGAACACTATCTTTATTAATTCCTTATTTGTTTCCTAGTCCATGGAACCCACTTTCACACAATACAGTTTCTACAAATACAGAAATCAATTTCAGAAAATCAAAATTAATTATGTTAGACAGATATATTTTATATATCTGAATGTAACAGAGAATAAGATTACTCAAACCAAGAATATATTACAGATTTAAAAATAACTCTGTATGTGTGCATGCACATGATCTCGAGTGGAGTAAGCAAGCAGAGAATAGAATATTGCCACGGTCTTCCGAGATATTTCTAACACAAGGATACATAAAACTTAAATTTTAAAACTCATAATACCTTTGTTTTCTTGTTTGTCATTGATGTTGTAATCTCTCTTCAGAGAACTGTATTTTTATGTGGATTTTTTTGATTGGATGTTTAGTTTGTTTGGCTTTGGAGTATGGGGTTTTTTGTTTGACATTTTTGTGGGTTTCTGGGTTTTTTTCATTTCATTTCATTTCAATTCATTTCATTTCATTTCATTTCATTTCATTTCATTTCAATTTTTACTGATAAATTTAGAGATCTATAATATCTGTCTTTTCAAGTGGAAATCTTTGATTTCCAAGTAAAATATTCCCCCATACAACTCCAGGGAAACACCTGGTTTGGTGCATATTGCTCAGGTTCTGCACAAAATCGAAAGGAAGTCGTGGAGATGTCTTGTTAAATATGTTTTGTCCACAGCTTGGAGGGTGAAACTGTATCAAAACCATGACTGTGGCAGATACAGTCTCTAAGGGAGAGCAAGGTAAAATTAGTTGTGGATCCTTGAAGATCCTAGGGATGCATAAGCAGCCCAAACATAACTTTGAATGCTCTACAGTCACCTCTGGCTGTCTGTAGAGTTGAACAATCTCTACCAGAAAGTCTGCTACAAGATGTTTGAAAGTAGGCACAAGGGGAAAAAGAGAACCTGACGTGGTGCCCTTGAAACGGGTCAATAGTAGGCAGAGGAGAGGTGTGGCCAGCATTTGGGTCACAGTTTTATGTAATAGTGACAATATTTGATTGTTGATTTTTGTATATTTATACTGCTCAAAAAATATCCCTCCTGTAGGCCAATCCCTATGCAAATAGCCAATAAACTACAGATAGCTATTTAATGTAATTTTTGCAGTAATCATAGAATTATAGAATGGTTTGTGTTGGAAGGGACCTTGAAGATCACCTCATTCCAACCCCTGTGCCTGCTCTTGTCATGGAGAGGGACACATCTCACTAGAGCAGGGTGTTCAAACCCCTGTCCAACCTGGCCATGAACACTTCAAGGAGTAGAGCATCCACAACTCTGTGCCAGTGCCTCACCACCCTCCCAGTAATCTGCTTCATTCTACACAGACACAGAACAAGGAATACATGTCTGAATAAATGCATTTGGATTTTTTATTTAATGTAATTTTAGAATGTAAGCAAATTAATTGTCCCTGTTTAGGAAAAAAAAAGTGTCTAAGACTCATCACTTCTTTTGTAGACCACAAGGAGGTGCAATTGATCTTTTTTTCTTTCTTTCTTTTTTTTTTTTTTTCTTTTTTTTCGTAAATTTGAACTTCCACACTTTAATAGCAATTAATGTCCTGTGAGCTTTGATGTTCTTCTTTGACATTTCCTCCTTGGCTTTAAATGAAACCAGTACATATCCAATATTCTTTTTCTTTTGCTCTTACCTAAAGTACGACCTCTTCTTTGGATAGAGCAGTTATAGTGTTTCTGTTTCCTTGCTAAACTCACATCCTGTGTCCTGCTTGTGATGATGTAGGAAGAAAAATAGATCATGACAAGATCCCCAAACTACTGTCATGATACTGAGATGGTTTTGGCTTGTAGAAGGTGTGAAAGTTCCATTACGTAGGATTAGTAGACTTTCAGGATGAAGTTCAGGAGATATTTCTGCAGTATATGGGGAGAGTCCTAGTTCAGTGTAAAGAGCATATCTGGCTGTTGGTTCTGTTGAAATTATTAATAAAAATCGCCAATACATATTTTAGATCAATTGTCAGCCATCTTTATTTTGATAAAAAAGAAAAAAAATTTTTGAAGGACCTTTTCATTTGACCTTGGTAGCGTTTATCATCTACATTATGCAATCAACTACTGGTCTGATTTAGCACATTTGAACAGTACTTATATTTAAAAATCTTGTTGTAGCCTCCCAGACACAATCAGTCATGTCAACTCACTTGCCATTTCTTCTCTCTGAAAAAGTAGTATTGCCTCCTTTCAACGTGAACAGTTACCTAATCCTCATGTTTCACCAATTATTTGTTATTTTGCTCATATTTTTCTGTAGATTGGAAACCTGAAGACAGAAAGAAGCAGGACTCCTACAAAGACATTCCTTGAGCATATTTTCAAAAGCTGCATGGATGTGCTGATCCCCTTAGAATTTAACTAAACATCCTCGTGCTCACACTCCCTTCCTGCTTTTTGTCAGCACTTTATCCTGAATTACTTTCTTAGCTCTTCCTTTAAATGACATATTAACAAGACTAATCTGACTGAGACAGTGATATGTTTGCCCCAAATCTCCCGTAAACAGTGCCTTAGCCATTGCTTTTTTTTTGTATCAGCATTTGGGTCACATCACTCAGTTTCCCCTCACACCTCTCTGCATTTTTGGAGTGAGTTGCTTCCATTGTTTCAGCTATCTGTTTCCACAACTGAGCTTTATGTTTTTGTTCTGTTTACTCTGTGTGAAAAGGTGTGATTGTATTAACCTGTGACTTTTCACTCAGCCTTTCTATACAATAAAGCTATATTTTCTTTTGTTCTTTTCATCTGTCATAATTTGCTTATTCATAACCTTCTGGAAGTTAGTAGACTCTACTTATATCTCCTCCCATGATAGTAAGATATTTATAGTATCCTGCAGGTTTCAATTTTTATCTTTTGGTTAATAAAAAACTGTGTAAAGCTGGTTACATTTCTCATTTTCTTATCCTTAAAAGAAAAAAATGTGCTTTGAAGAAATACGAATTTTTAATTTCATTTTTAGGCAGTATGTTGAGATCCTGGATGTAAAATAAATCATCATTTGTATGGTAAAGGTGGGACAAGAACTGAAATATTTCCATCTTGGTGTAACATTTTGCTCCCTGTCCCTCCATGAGAAGTGCCACTCCAAAGACTTATTTTATGGTTACAATTTATTTATTAATTCTATTTCTAGGTAGTAATGCTGGATCCATCCTTATTACCTGCACTTGTATACACGTTGAGTTCATTGATCTGTCTTAAAAATCAGTGCAAACCTTAGCTACTCCCTAACAGTGACAACTTCTAGTAATCATTGTAGTGATCACTTTGTCCTGCAGAGAAAGGACATCTCACCAGGTCTCTCTGTGTTCATTTACTACTCCAGAAAGGAAAATAGCAAATATTGCAGGAGCTGAAGATTAATTTATGTTTGTACTCAGTATCTCAGCAATTGGATCATCACCGCAAAACAGAACATCTCCCACTTTCTTTCAGGAATTTTCTTGCAGTTCCCCCACTCAAAAGTGAACAAGAAATCTCACCTTCAGTGAGATATATAGTACAAGTTTTTTCAAGTGTTGTGAGATTTTGGAGAATGCACATTCCAAATTACAGTCTGATTGTAGACCCTTTCTGTCAAGTGACCCAGAAGAAGAATGATTTCAAATGAGGCCCTGAGCAGTGACAAGCCTTTGGGCAAATCAAACAGGAGGTAGTTCATGCTGTAGCCCTCTGGCCGGTCTGAACAGGGTAAGATGTAAAAAACGTGCTTTATACTGCAGCTGAGGAGAATGGCCCTACCTGGAGGCTCTGGCAGAAAGCACCAGGGAACACTCAATGTTGACTTCTAGGTTTTTGGAGTCAGGCATAGAGAGGATCTGAATTCCTGTATAGTCCAGCTGAAAAGGAGATACTGGCAGCTTATGAAAATGTCTGATCCACTTCAGAGGTGATTGGTACTGAAGTACAACTCCTCCTGGCACCCTGGTTACCCATGTTGGACAGGATGTTCAAAGGGAGGACCTCTACACATCATGCATGCATGCATACGTACATACGTCCTCTCCTACATACATGGAGTGAGTGGGTCACACTGATCACACAACGAGCTTGGACAGGAAATTTCAGTTCTCCAGGAATCTCTAGTCTTATCATGGACTGGCCAGAAGGCAAAGATCTTGGAATGTCACCAGAGAAGGTGGATATATATCCTGAAGGGGCCTGACTATATAATAAATCACCAGAAAGTGAGAAACAATATGCCTCATTTACTGATGGATCCTGCCATCTTGCGGGAAAGCATTGGAGATGGAAAGCAGCTGTGTGTAGGAGTCCCCTATGACAAGTCAAGAAACTGATGAAGGAGAAGGTGAATTGAGTCAGGTTGCAGAGGTGAAAGCCATCCAGGTGGCCTTAGACACTGCTGAACGAGAGAAAGGGCCAATACTTTGTGCTGATTCATGGATGGTGGCAAACACCTGGGGGTTGGTTGCAACAAAGGTAGAAGAATAACTGGTAGCATAGGGGTAAATCTGTCTGGGCTGCTGCATTGTGGCAGGATATCACTGCCTGGGTAGAGAACCTGGCTGTGAAGATACATTGCAGAGGTGCTCATGTAACCAAGAGTGAGGCCACTGAAGAGCATTGGAACAACCAGCAGATGGATTGGGATGCTAGGACTGAAGTGGCTCAGCTGGATTTGGACTGACAAATAAGCATGAGTTATTCCTGGCTTGGTGGGCCAGTGACAGCTTGGGACATCACAGAAGTGTTGCAACATACAAATGGGGTTTGTGATAAAGGGGTGGACCTAACCATGGACACTATCTCCCAGTTATGCATGATCATGAAATGTGCTGCAATGCAGGGCCAAGTGGGTAAAACGTCTTTGGTACGGAGGACAATGGCTGAAATGTAAGTATAGGGAGGCCTGGCAGACTGACTGTGTCACACACCCCCAAAACCGTGAGGGCAAGAGCTATGTGCTTATGGTGGTGGAATCAAGCACTGGATGGCTAGAAACCATGCCACTACCCAGAGCAGTATCCTAGGCCTTGAACAGCAAGTCTTATGGCAACATGGTACTCTAGAAAGAATTGAATCAGACAATGGGACTCACTTCTAAAACCGCCTCATAGACATTTGGGCCCAAGAATGTGGCACTGAGTGGATGTACCTCATTCCTTATCATGCACCAGCCTCTGGCAAGATCAAATGATGTAATGGAATGTTAATTAATAATTCTGTTATCCACTGACAGCAATGGGTGGTGGAACATTCAAATGTTGGCATACACGTTTAGCAAAGGCCGCCTGGTTCATTAACACCAGAGGATCTGCCAATCAGGCTGGCCATGCCCAATCAAAATTTTTACATGCTGTGGAAGGGGATAAAATTCTTGTAGTACACATTAAAATCATGCTGGGGAAAACTGTCTGCATTATTCCTGCCCCAGGCAAAGGCAGACCCATCTGTGGGATGGTGCTTTTGCTCAAGCACCCAGGTGCAGCTTTGTGGGTAACACGGGACAATGGGGAAGTCCAGGGTGTTCCCCAAGGAGATTTGACTTTGGGTGAGAATAGTCAATGAATTAAATTGCATTATGTTAATAACTACAATGCTGTGTATTCATAACCACTTCTGTGATGGCTACATGTGCATCACCTCACTGAGCACCTCATGGTATCGCTCTTAACCACAAGGCTTCTGGGGATCTGAGCCTGACTTCCCTCTGATCACATCAATGAAGAATTAACTTTGATAAAACTGAACAACTACAGTAGTATTGGAATCAGAACTGACTTAAATGTGCAACCATCCAACACCTCACAACATTTTTACTGCTTAAAAGACTGTTATCAAGAATGCAGGCCAAAGTCATGGGCAAAATGAATTCAACAAAATTTTCTGGGAGTGTTTGGTTGGTGTTTTTTTGGTTTTTGTTGCGTTTTTTGGGGGTTTTTTTTGCGTGGACATTTTATGAAAGTTTGACGGAGGTGTTCCATAGACTAAGAGAATGATATTTATGTGTACATCTATCAAAACAGATAAGTAGGGAAGGTGGTGGGATATTGAAGAGAGTGGAACTTGGCATGACACGTATGGTATGGAATAAGAGGTGGCTCCCATCATTGCTGTCCTGGTTTCAGGTGGTGTAGAGTTAATTTCTTCTCAGTGCTGTGTTTTAGATTCAGAATGAGAATGGTGTGGATAACACACTGATGTCTTGGCTTTTTGCTAAGCTGTGTGTATTCCAACTGAAGGACTTTTTTTCCTTATCTACCAGTAGGACATGCACAAAAGAAACTGGGAGGGAGCAAAGCTGGGAAAGTTGGCCCGAACTGACCAAAGGGATATTCCACACCACAGAACATCATGCCCAGTATAAAAACTGGAGGAGTTACCTGAAGGATAAGCTGATCGGGGTTTGGGAAAGGGGGTCTGGCATTGATCAGTGGGTGGTGGAGCATTGTGCATCAGTTATATTGTGCAGCAGTTGCAGTTTTTCCCTTAATATTATTCTTATTACTATTATTACTGTTATTGTTAGTATTATTTACAGTTATTATTTTATTTTACATTATTGTCTATTGCTGAACTATTCTTAACTCAACATACAAGTTTTACTTTGATTCTTCTCCCTATTCCACTGGGGCGGGGAGGGAAGAGAGGACGATTTGAGCAAGTGGCTGCATAGCTTTTCATCTCTAATTTGGTTTAAAATCACAACAATCACTTATGGAGGCACATTCTGAGGAAAGGCTTGGGGAAGTAATTGATACTTCTATCTCTTGCATTTGCCATTTGATCATTTTTCAGCTGGTTCAAATAGATATTAATTTTTGCTTCTCATTTAAAATTCAGTGTGTGAGTGGCAATCAGTTCTTTTACAGACAACCAAAAACCAGAAGGATTAACCAGATTATGAAGAGTCCAACTCTCAAGGTAAAATCATTCTGAGGCATGGGTTTAATGTTTTGAAATAAGTCCTTCTGTGTCATATAAAAAAAAATAGAGTGAAAACTATGTGCTGAATTAGGACACACATGAAGTTCATATTAAAGCAAATTTAGGAATATCAGTGGTTCAGAAAGAAGGACAACAAGGTGTCCATGAGCCATCAGTGTGTCCTCGTGGCCGAGAAGGCCAGTGGTATCCTGGGGTGCCTTAGGAAGAACATTGCCAGCAGCTCGGGGAGGTGATCCTGCCCCTCTTCTCAGCCCTGGTGAGGCACATCTGGAGTGCTGTGTCCAGCTCTGAGCTCCTCAGGACAACAGAGATGTGGAGCTCCTGGAGTGGGTCCAGGGGAGGGGTATGAAGATGATTAAGGGAGTGGAGCATCTTTCTTAGGAGGAAAGGCTGAGGGAGTTGGGTCAGTTCAGCCTCAAGAAAAGACAGCTGAGAGGGGCCTTATCAATGTCTGTCGGTACCTGAAGGGAGGGTGCCAAGAGGATGGACCAGGCTCCTCTTGGTGGTTCTGAGCAGTAGTACAAGAGGCAAAGGGCAGAAACTGATGCAGAGAAAGTTCCATGAGAACATAAAGGAATAGCTTGGGTAGGGGACCATGCACTGGCACAGATTGCCCAGAGATGGTGTATAGTCTCCCTCACTGGAGATATTCAGGAACCATCTGGACACAGTCCTGTGCCATGTGCTCTGGGACGACCCTGCTTGATCAGGGAGGTTGGACCAGAAGGTGAATGACCCATTCTGTGATTCTGTCAAACTCTTTGGGCACAACTACAGTGCCAAGGATCTGTCTCATTTACTGGGAAATGCCGGGCCACAGTACTCATTCAGTTTGTTTTCAGTGTCTCTTCTGAAGTAAATTATTGAGCTGCTTCTGACAAAAAAAATCCAGCTGGGAATACATACTTCAAGGGAAAACCTTGTCGACTTTTCAAGAAACTGTGCTTTCTGCAAAATTCTAGCAGGCTTCACTCCTTCTCAGCAATTATCAGTGTTGCAGATACTCTGGAAGAGGAAAAAATCATCACATTATTTCAAGAAGTTTGGATTGAAAGGGTATACTTAGAAAACGTCACATTAAGGGCATGAGGGAGCCAACCACAGGACATCCCAAACACCTGCTCTGTATCATTTGATCCTGGGGACCAGGATCTCTGGAATAGGTGTCATGACATAGCATGCTCCTTAGGAAAAGGAGGCTTGATGTTTTATGGATTGTATAATTCAGAAATATAGTGTGAATTACTCCATTCTCTCTTCAACCAGAAAATACTGTGGACTACAAATGGTAGACAGTGGGAAAAGTAGAGGAAGGAGTGGGAATCCTTCAAATTCTCACAAAACATATTAGTTAAATAGACAGACTAGCCTCCTGACTGAAGTTTTGGACTGAAGTCACAAGAACCAGAGTTTTCAGATTTTTGACAGCCTTATATATTTTTTTTCACCCTTACAGGGGTTTTGGAGATTGAATCCATGGAGAAATTTCAGTACTTCAGCAAACTAACAATCAGGATTTTCGTTTTCCTTTGCCTTCTAAAATAACGTTTTGATTTACATTCCTTCTTTTTCAAAAAAAAAAAAAAAAATCCTTATTAGGCCAGTGTAGTGCTGTGGGAAGAACTCTCTAGCAGGAATTTCACCTCAGGCTAAATTCAACCCTCTGAACTAGAAATGTAACTCTTATACTTCCAAGGTCAGGGCATACTTCTTCCTGTGTATTCAAACAGCCCCATGTCAACTGTGACTCCTTTAGTCCTTACTCTGCATCTTTAAATATTACTTTACTACTGTGAATGAATGCTGGAAGTGTTAGTAAATGATTTCTACTTAATTCTGCAGTCGTCTTGGTAAAAGAGGCACAGTATGCTGTGTCACCTGGCCTTCACTGAGGTCTGCTGTAACACATCATCTGTGAATGCATTCCAAGGTGTTCTAACCCTCTAACTAGTTCAAGTATGTCTAGTCATACTGCAATTTTTCCTCACCCCAGTGCAATATACATCACTGAAATTAAGCATTTCTTGCTCTTACATTCTGCTTACACTGAGCCACTATGCAAGAAAGTATAAAAATTCCTTATAGCCCTCTTAGCATCGTTCCTGGAGAGAAGAAGTAATCCAGCTGTCATATTTTTCCCTTTGAAATCAGCCATGCAAAGTAACCAAAGTCACTCCATTTTGGCAATATTCAAAGAACAGACCTCAGGGTTGCATGGCTGCATGTTAAATAGTAGTAGATATTTAACTTTGCCTTTTAAGTACAGATTGTTTGAAATCTCTGGCAATGTCTTAAAAAAGACTGTGTTGCAGGAGTCTTAGTTTTTATTGACTTCTATGTATCTCATTATCTTAGTTTCTTATTTACTTTGCTCTGCCAGAGATCTCACCTAAAGTTTCAATTCTCTACAGTGTTACACAATTTTTTTACTGAATCCACCATAAAAATGGGTGACACAGTGATGTGATTAATTTATAATGAATTTTTAATTTTAAATTATTGAATAATATTATTCTCAAGTCATTTAACACAAATAAAATATAAACACACAGACAAAGGTTATCCTGAGTTTGAGTCCGGAAATGCAACACCTTGTGAGCTGAAATTAGTGCAAAACCTTATATCTGCTACCTGTATAACAAAAAGCAGCTACAGAACACAATCCAGCAAGGCGACTAAATCATTAACAGACTGTGAACATGAAATTGCTTTATGAGAAGAACAAGGAACTTCCAGACATTGGTGAAATGAAACACCAATACAATTTTACTCTTAGCAGATAAAGGACAAAGTTCATTCTTATTTATATTTCACCTGAGCTTAAATTGCAGTTAAATTCATCACAGAACCACAACATCAGCATCACTTCATTGATCAATTGTTTAGGTAGAGGTCTGGCTAAGAGCATGATTCCCAGATACCACTGCTAAGTATAGGCAGAGTTTAAGCTACGCAACACACAGAAGTAGCTTTATAGTTTGTGATGTGCTTGTATAGTCTTGAATAGGACTCTAGACATTTCTCATACAGATATAATAAAGGCAAGCCCAGTAAGCAACTATGAATAAAGAAAAAAAAAACCTGATCAGATGAAGTCTCAAGGTAAAACTGATAGTAAAATTGACACTTTTACAGAAAAGATAGAAAGTATTTTCAGTAGCTGCCACCTGATTCATCTCTGTTCTGAACTTCTAGAAAAGAGTGTTCCAATAGCTGGGAAGTACATTAATGCTCCTAAGAGGGTTGAGCAAATTGAAGCTTATGAAAATTCCACAGTCAAGCTTCTTTTTCTGGACCATGCTTGATCTGGTGCCCATGAATTCAGAATCCAGACTGAACTTTTCCTTGGTTCTCTCTTCATTGCCTCCTTCATGGTTTCTCCTGCCAAGACTCCTTACAAAGGTAAGGATCTCATAATAATGAAAACCTGGCAGTTTTAAACAAAATTAAAAGCGTAGGCACAAATATGAGAGGTATGCTGCTTTGATATGTAGGAACTTTTATCAGTGATGGGACAGTCCCCTTTCCTTCCTCTCTCAGTGAATTCTGGGAACCAACAACAAAGAAGCATTGTTGCCAGCAGTAGAGAAAGGCATCATAGGAGCACTTTTGACTGGAATAGTAGTGATTAGCACAAACAGCCATAACTTGAAATCCCCAAATTATCCTTTATTTTTATCATGTTTGATTGCAGATACTAATTTTCTTATTTAACTTTTATCTTCCATGTTGAGTGGAGAATGATTGTTAAAAACTTAAACAATAACCTTCTAAATCAGCGGCAACAAAATATATGGCAATTTGACTATAGACAATCTTCAGAACTTTATGAACTGTCCTCCTTAAGCTGTATACATTATGTTTCAGGCAGGAAATTGTGGAGAGAGACACCTGCATACACCAGAGATGTCAGGTTTCTCTACCACAGAGTTAAGGATTTCAGTATCAGTAAGCTGAAGGTCGGAAGGAGCAAGACACCCACTCAAAAGTGCTACTCCGGGGACTCAAGGATTATGGAGTTAGAAAAACCGAGAATATGTTATTCTTCAAGTTATAGCAATGGCTGGGTGAGTGGAAATGGGAATTAGGAAACAGATCTAGAAATCTTTTCTAACACTGTATGTCCCAGTCTCCCTGCCTTTGGTCATGAGAGCTGATACCACCCATCTACTTACATATGTTCAGAAAACCTGGACTTTCAGGCTAAATTGGTTTTGCCCTTGCTTTTTAATGGGATGGAAAGTCCATCAGTTATAGTGTATCACATGCCTCAGAACATGGGAAATTCTGAAAACAGAAAATAGTTAAACAGGAAGTAGTGTGCCTTAAAACTATGGAATACAAGTTTCATAGAATGAAGTAAACATTATAGCAAAAAAAAAACCAACTTATTATAAGTACTAAAATAGCCCCAAATGTGAATAAGAAGGAATTATAAATAAAAGCACAAGACATTCTAACAACTAATTTTTAAAATAAAAGTAATCTCTCTGATAAAGCAATTACATTCTAGTTGCTGGTTACATGTGAGGGATACAGTGGGAAGAAAGAAAAGAACAGAACAGGTTTTGAAATCAACAAATTCTTATCAATGGGAATAGTGAATGGGTAAGAAAGAAGACTTGTACTTTTACTAAATGTTTTGTAATAATCTGTAGGCACTGGAAACACTGTAGGCAGTGTTTCTAGTAGACACCATATTAATTTATCAGGTTGTCAGGAATAAAAGTATTTCTATAAAAGAAAGACTGCAAGATAATTCATTTTAACAATTCATTAATCTATATTACAGTTTATTAATGCCACTTGAAAGAAAACATGATGCAAGAAGTGCTGAGGATTAAGCATATATACACCAAAATTCTTCTGTTGATACCTCAATCATTAATGAATTAATATTGAGGAATCTCTGTAGTACTTTTGAGGATATTTAATTATGAAGAAAAACATGTTAAAATTCTACTCATAGAGCAATCATGTCAGCTGAATACACAGTGTTAAAATATATTTGGGACTCAGCCAATATTAAATTAGTGTGCCAGTTCCCCAGGGGCAGCAAAATTTCTTTGAATACAAAAGCTCTTTTAATATAAAAAAGAGCTGACTTGAGTGGTCACACTCAGGTAACACTTTACTGAGAAAGCAGCTGTCTTTGAAAAAATATAAAACCCAGTAAAACATGTGAGTTCATGAAGGTAATAAAACTCCATCTAAAATAATGGCTAAAGAATCAGCTAAATTAAATCTCTTTGATCAGTAAAATCTCTTCTTCAATTTTATTGCAGGTAGTCATCCACAGAAGGAAACAGCAACAGAAGAGATTTTTTTTATTCAGACACATTGCTGTTTTCAAAGAAAAAACAAGAGCTAAAAAGGCAGCCCTTGGGGAAAAAAAAAAAAGTAGGGGGTCTTTTTTGTGTGAAGAAATGGTACATAAAGCTTCATGTGTCAGGCTCTTTACACAGCTTGGTCAGCTCCAATTCAACCAAACTTACCATGACAAGGTGCAAATTGATCTCCTCACAGTTAACTACTCATGTCTTGCAATGAAAAAGTCAGAAACAACAAACTCCAAGATTTTAAGATTACTTTAAAACTGTAATTAACACAAACACTTCCAGGCTGAAGGAGACAGATACCACCTCTCCTGAGCAATTCTGATTGTCCCATTCTGGAAACCTTAGTTCATCACTTGTTACAGAGCTGACATTTTGGCTCTCACACTACCACAGTCTGAAAAGTGCTGGGCTTTGGGGACTTTGACTTCCTTCAATATGTGGCACTTCATAAAGTTCCCGCATTTTCCTGACAGTTCTGGTACTGTCCTTTACAACTACAAGGCCATACGTCAGAAAAAGTAACACAATGGCTGAAGCATTTCCCAAAAAATTTTCTGCTGTACTAATTTTCCAACAGCTGTAAAAGGCTCATCCATTGAATTTGTTTTGGGGGACAGTCCTCTAGCTGAATTTTTTTATAGAAACATGACCATGAGTTTTGGAGCTAGAGGTTTGTTTCTTGGCAACAAATTAACAGCATTGTGCCTAGAATTCTCCTAGACAACTGCTTCTCAGAGCCAGATATGCAAGGTTTCTATGATAATTGAACATTTAACATTTCTGTCTTGGCATGAAAATCTGAATTACAGTTAACATGGGGCATGTGCTAAATATCTGCACTATTTCTTAGCATGCTGAATACTGTCTTTAGGGTGGCAGACATTTGCTGCTTAACTTAATTTCCAAAAGATATGAAATTAAACTAAACTGTACTTTTTATGCTGCATTAATGTGACACACTGAGGTGTATCAGACATGCAGTTCACTTTGAGAGGCCGTTTTGTCCTCAAAAAAGTTCAATAAAAATAGTATACTGTGTTACACAACTGCTGCATTTCCTCCAAACTAGCATACATTGTTTTTCTCTGGTGAACATAAAAACGCCTGAAATTAACCCATAATAAGTGATGCAGTTGAAGATCCAGTCATGCCTGACATTATTTAGGGGATGGACTTGTCTGAATTCCCTAAGCTCCTGTTAGCTTGACTTGGCGATGGTTAGTACATTCTACAGCAGAACAAAGACAAAATCTGGTGGACAAGAGCCAAAAACCCCCTATCCTCCACTGATCTGCAACTGATTGAATGAAAAAATGGTGAGTAACATGGCAATTTCTCCATATGTTAACACATGGCTTCCCTTCTGAAGAGTGCATTACTATCTACTGGGAGATAGTCAGCTTTTGTGAGCACAATGTTACAACACATTTATATTTCTCAGGAATCCACACTAGAACTGATGGAAACACAATAGGTGCAATATTTGCCAACTGTGGAAACACATCCCAATAGTAAAAAACACAACTGAGATGTAAGTCACCTCTGGTTGTACAGATCTGACCTTGTTTCACTGCTGGAGTAGTTTAACAGTAGTGTGACTAAACTCAGTGAGTTATGCTGATGTAAATTCGGTGTGACATTAGCTTCAGGTGTAAGTCTACATTGAGTGCTGATAATTATTTTAGAGCTTTCAGTGCTCCAAGGCTAGAAAAAGAAAGATGTGGAAAGGGTTTACATTAAATGAACAGACTTTAAACTTGGGTGTGAGCTGCCAAATGCTGCATCATTCAGGTAATTGATGCACGTGTGAGTGGGTAGGATAGTCACAGTCCAGTCAGGTGCTGACAGAACTTATGCAGGATGTACAGAGTTGCTAAGAGACTGCTGACTGTTCTCACGTGTTCACATCTGTCTGGGCACTAATGCCTGTGCTTGGCAACCTTGTGTCACAAATGAATTGTTAGGCTGCTTAGAGAATTATCATCAAAGCTGCTGGCAAAAAAAGCAGGTGTTAATAAAAATTTGTGAAAGTGCAGTTTTATCAGAGCTCAATGGCAAGGTTCACTGTATCACTTACGGATGAAGCATACATAAGGAAGTCAGGTTAGAATCAACGTAGAGTGATTTCTGTAGAGACTGTAAAAGGATTAGAGTACAAAGGATGTGGATACAAAAAGTTAAGGGTTCAAAAGGGTATAGAAGCACTTAATCATTGACTAATTTAACAACTGTATAGTTATTCAAAAATATATTCTACACTTATAACAGTGACTTAATTATTGATTCAGGATAAGAACATTCATGCCATAACCAACTCTCACACATGAGCAGAGTTGTATACATCTACATCTGTGTGTTCAAAGGAATCCATCAAGAATCCCCCTCGAGTTCAGCCAAAAGCTCGCATCAAACCCCCTAGCATCTCTCAATGGGCATGGTTGCACCTCGAGCAGCATGTGTGTGTTGGGGCAGTATCAGCTGAGGCCTCATCATCAGGGACAGTTTTACACGCGTTGCACACTGGAGAGCTGGCAAGCTCCAGCAGCCATCCCACTGGGAGGAGGGTGCTTGCACAGGTACTGCAGCTCAGGAGAGCTCAGGGGGCTGCTCCCAGAGTAGAGCTTGGACTGCTGGTAGTGGGACTGTGAGACAATTTGCTTTAGTCACCTGTCAGTCTCCATGCTGGGCAAAACCCAAGCTGGGGGATACTGGAGGTTTTCCCCACACAGTCCAGTAACGATGATACCCTTCCACCTGGGCTACAATACATTTTTCAAGAGATCTTATAACACTGGCACCATTTCACTTGGGTTACAATTAAGCAGGGGAACCAGGAAACTAACTTTGCTAAAGCAATTGCCTTAGGAAATTCCTGCTAGCACAGTGTGATTGAACAGTAATTGTGATTGAAAATAGTAGCACAATGGAATGCCTTGTAATCCAATAATTATTAAAAAATTGATGGTACTGTTTTTCATGCCATCTTAATTTTTAAAAGAAAGGTTAGATTTGTTATCTCCATAGCCTCAGCATCTGTAAAATATCACATTGGAGAGGGTAAACTGCAGATGCTGACTTTTTTCATGCTCTCTGAAATCTCAGAGAGCTGCATATTCACACAGACTCACTGGGTTCCAGACTGCAAAATTTTCAGAACAATACTTTTTCTAGTAAAATGTAAAATCCAATGTGCATGTGGTTGCTGATGAATCAACAAATCTATGGGATATTTCTTACCATGCAGTAAGGTACGTGTTGAAGGCATTTTTCTATTGTGATGGGGAGGGTTCAAAAATAGATTCCCAGATAAACTTTTAATACAGTTAGAATATTTATCATCTTTTAAAAGCAAAATTTATTTCTCAATTTACTTGCCCAAGAAGTCTATGATAATTATTATGCAGAAAATATTAAAGGCTTGACTTTGCACCTGTCTTCCCAAAACAAATGTTGATTCAATAACTTGAAGATAATTACAGAAATTAAAAAAAAATACTTTTATATGAATGAGAGGAATGAGAAATTCTATATTATTCAGTGGAAGTCAATCTTTAATGAAGGACTGCTACAGATAAGAGTGAGACAAAGTTTTAATCTGGTGCAACTTCCAACACATACCAGTAACTTGAATGTAGTTTTTCACTATTTACACTGTGTGATATAAATATTTCCCTTTTTCGTCTATGTTAGGATTATAACAGAAGTCCACTTTTTCACTTTTTTTTTCCCCCTCTTTGGGTGTTGGATGTAATTTTGTGTAAGTTGATATTTGGGGCTTGCACCTACATATATTTTGGAAAACCTTTAGTTCTTGAAGTAGTTGTTTTTAATTTTTTTGCATTCATTCCCATGATTGTGTCAATTTGGAAAAGGAAAGACTAATCTAACACTCCTTTTAGCAAGGAGACTGGGAAAAGGTGCAAGTGGGAGCTGTATCCCTGCCTTACATTCTCAATCCAGTTTCAGCCTTCCTGAGAGCAAGACAGGTCAAATACTTGGTGCCTAATCCAATGGCAATCTAGTTTCCCAAAGTCTCACAGTAGTAGAAGAACTCCATTTCTGGCAGCTTTTTGTGTGAGGTTATCCATGGTTAGAGCAGCCTGTTACAGCTTCACTTAGCCAAAGAAGAGTTATACACTGGAGTAGCCTAGTGAGACAGGGCTGTCTGCATTAGCTTTGTGTAAATGTGTTGTGTAATGCATGTATGTAGCAGGTTTAATATCAGTCCTCCACAGAGCTTTGCCTATTTGTTCTGGGTCTTCAGCCAAATTGTCATCACTTTTCCCTGTTCTCCTGTTTTTTCATGAATGCAATTTTTTAGCTGTCATAAAACATTCATCTGGATTTATGAATGAGTGCAAAAGTCTCTTTGATAAAGGGAAAATAGTGATGTACCCTGTAGAAAACCCATTTCAGAAAGACAAGTTAATTTACAACTTTGTAAATTTGATCTTTCTCATTTACCTATGTGTGCACACAGGTGCAATACAGAAGGATCTGCCAGTTAAAACTGGCAAAAACACAGACCAATTATTTTGGGGTTTTTGTGTGTTCTTAATAATTTCTAACCTGTGTATTTTCCAGTAAAAAAAAAACCAGGATGGTGTCATATGTGCAGAAATATTATATTCTAAATAATAATGTCTAAAAATGATAAAACAGTTGCCTTTTTGGCATCCTGCACCCAGCTGACTGTCTTTGACTACAATCAGCACTGTGTGTTAACCGTGATATGGCTTCTGTAAAATACTGATCCCAGGTGTGAGATTCCATGATGAAATGCAGCAGCCTAAACCTACCCACTGTTACAATTTATTCTTGTACTTTTGACATGTCATTGTGAGATGAAAGTCACAGAATCGCAGAAGCACAGAAGGGATTCCACTGAGCTGGAAGGGACCCACAAGGACCATCAAGTCCAACTCCTGGCCCTGCACAGGACACCCCAAGAGAAGCACCATAAGCCTGAGAGTATTGTTGAAGTGATCCTTGAACTCTGTCCGTCTTGGTGCTGCGACCACTTCTTTGGGGAGTCTGTTCCAGTGCCTAACAGCCCTCTGGGTGAAAAACCTTTTGTTTAAGATCCAGCCTAAACCTCCTCAATGCAATTTCATGCCATTCCCTCAGGTCCTGTCACTAGTCACCAAACAGAAGAGATCACAAGACATGGTTGGCCCTTCTTGTTGCCAGGGCACTGCTGACTCACCTTCAACTTTCCACTGACCAGGACCCCCACAGCACTGCTCTCCAGCATCTCATTCCGCAGTTTATTAAACACAACCGGGGTTGCTCCATCCCAGGTGCAGAATCTGGCACTTTCCGCTGTTGAACTTCATGTGGTTGGTGATTGCTCAGCTCTCTAAGTTTTGAGGTCTCTCTGCAGGGCCTCCCTGTCTTTGAGGGAATCAGCAGTTCCTCCTAGATCTGTATCATCTGCAGACCTGCTTAGTATCCCTTCCAGGCCGCAACCAGGACATTCATGAAGATGTTGAAGCATGCAGGGCCAAGGATGGAGTCTTGCAGAACCCCACTGGTGACAGGTCCCCAGTCTGATGTCACCCCATTCACTATCACCCTTTCTGCCCCACTCATGAGCCAGTTGCTCACCCCTCCCATGATGTGTTCATCCAGCTGTGTGCTGCACATTTTGTCCAGAAGGATGCTGGGAGAGAGAGCATTCCGAGCTCTACTGAAGTCCAAAAAGGTTACACAAAATGGTTTTCCTTGATCAGCTGGGTGGTTTACCCCGTCACGAAAGGAAACTAGGTTTAATAAGCAGGGCTTCCCTCTCATGAAGCCATGCTGGCTGTGACCAGTGACTGTGTTGTCCTTTAGGTGTCTCTCAATACCTTCCAGAATGATCTTCTCCATAACTTTACTGGGCACTGTTAGTGACACTAACAGGCCTGTAGCTTCCAGGGTCATCATTTTTGCAGTTTTTGAAATTAGGAACACGTTAGCCGGCTTCCAGTCAACTGGGACCTCTCCTCTCTCTTTGGGTCGAATCTACCTTACTCAGAACAAAAGTATAATCTACTGGCTTTTCATTACCGAGAGAAATAAACTGTAGTAAATATGCTTTTCTTTCTCTTCAGTAGTCATTCACAGAATATTCTGAGTTGGAAGGGAGTCACAAGGATCATCTTGGCATTATTAGTACCATGCTCTAACTGAGTTAGTCTGTTCTCTCATTATTTCCTTTTCTTTTAGGAAATTATGATAGCACGGAATGCAAAACACAACTGTTCCGTACCTACACATGTATTCCTTCACATCTCTGTTGGCTGCATTTAAGCCTTGTAGCAGTACATCTGTAGTACTCATGGGAGGAACTGTTCGAAAGTAACCAGAACTTTCCTTCCATTACTTTCTATGTTAAAACTACAAGTCACATTCTTCCTTTTTATTTTCTTTGTTAAACAGCTAGTGTTAGACGCAGGTTAAAATAGAACTGCTCTCAGCATACTCCAACAGCTTCTCCTAGAAGTTTTCAAGTGAGATATATTTGTAGGTATATAAATTCTCTGGCCCATGTGGATCTGGACATATACACATGTCTGCAAAAATAGTATTTCCACAATTGCACTGTCTACAACATGTTTTCTTTTGATTGTTGTGGCCATACCTGTTCGCCATTGCAGTGTGTTAATATCCATGCATGTCCAAAGTCACTTAGTAATTGCAAAGATACAAGTACTTATACATGTAGGGCACAGAAATCAGGCTGTTTTATCCCTTGCCTGTGTTGCAGAACATATTTCAAAAGCTATCTCTTACACAGGACATACCCTGCTCCCAGGAAAAACAGAAACTGAAAAAAAACCCAAACAAAAACCCAAGCCAAAAAAACTCCTCCGTTGTTAATGAGATGACGATGTTGGAATTTTTAAAGTTCTTTTTCCCTCTGTGAAAAAAATGTGCCAAAAGTTTCCTTGAGAAAAGGAAAAAATAATCTAAGAAAACCTTGGTGCAAAGTTCCGTCCTCCATTGGCTGAATTTGCAATTAAATTTGCATTTTTGTTCAGTCTGAAACAAGGTGTTATAGGACCCTCTTTCCCATCCTCCTCACCCAGCTCCTTCTTCCCGAGCCGCAGCCCAGGCTGTGTCCCAGCACCCTGTGCTCACACCATCACTCCCTCGCTGTCCTGAGGATGTCCAGGGTAGTTAGGATTCGTCAGGTCACACCTCAGCCTGTCAAGACTTTGTGGCGCGTCCTTTGCCCTGCTGCAGCCCATTGCTTCATTTCATCTGCGCAGAGCCTGGCAACAACCTGGCCTTGTTAGGTGCAAATAACCACACACGGCCAAAATGAGCTGGCTATTTGCTTCCTGCTTACCTGTCACATCCCCATGGCTTTTGCTAAACTCATCTTGTGCTGTTATGAACCCCAGTCTTGGCCATGGTAAAGAAGCAAGCACTATACACATGCTTGTGCATGTGTGTGTGCAGGCACATGCAGGCACAGAGCCCAGCAAGAGCTCCTGGTTCTGGGCTGAGTGGTAGGGGCTAGGCTACATCCCCAGCCATCGCCTCTCCCACTTCTCTCCTTTCCCCCTTTCCTTTCCCCACAGCACATTGCCTGCTAAAACTCCTCCGCAGCCACTATTTTCAGCCTCTCTCACTGCTTTGCCAGCATTTCCCTCATTTTCCTGATGTGAAAGGTTGACTCATTTGATCGCTTCCACTCCCTTGGTCTGACAACGTATTTTCTTCATGGCACTTTTTCTTTCAACCTGATCCTCAGTGACTTCCCCCCGCCAGCTGCCCACCTCCCTGTCATGATCTGCTCTCCCCTTCTACGTCTACTCCTCACATTGCTTTCTGCCCCTCTTTCCTCTGGCCCAGCCTGAATGAATGGAGCAGAGGCATCCATTGAAGAGGTGAGGTCCCACTCCAGGCAGTCCTACAGCCTCAGCTGCAACCACAGCAAACATACTCCTGTTGTCCTCTCTGCCTCCTGCAGGCTCCCATCTTGGCCCCTGAAGAAAGGAGACCTCAGGCACAGAAACGTGGGAGCTTTGGCCAAAGTCTTCCTCTGGGCCTGGGGCAAAAAGGTACCCTTCTAAGTGTGACATTTCACACAGTATGTGCACACCTGAAAATTGACTTTTACTTGCTTTATCTCAAAACTGGTTTAATTACAGGCTGTGATACCAAGCCCAACAACTAACCTACTGGTAATGGGATAATGAGAGCAGAACCAGGACAGCAGTGGATGCTGAAGAAGTTTCTGAAAAGAAGCAAGAATCTAACATCAGTGCAATATTGGATTGCTTACGTTTCTTTGGTGTTTTTGCAAGACATCTTTGCTTTTTGTTGGAAATAAAAGGCAAATCTGTTCTCAGGCAGTTCTCTTCCCTACTTTTCAGCCTTAATGGTATTTGCATGTCCTCCCCCTTCTTCCTTTTTCTTTTCCTTTCTCCATCCCCTTTAAGTTGTAATTCAATCTCTTCCAACTCATGATCTCTTTTCTTTTTTTGGCACTCCCTCCACCCACTCTCTCATTAGTTTGAGTTAATTAGGAATAGTAGGCAGCCCTCAATCTGTTATGTGTTAAAACAGAACAATCCAAAACAGAGGCACAGACACAACTACGTGATTTCATTGTTTAAGGGAGACAGAAAACCAGTGGGGATTCTCTTATCTAGACTAACATCTTCCCAATGGTTAATCTAACTGGCTTTAAAATGTTCCGCAAATGCAGACCTGGGATAACAATCTTTCCCTGTTTCCTTTCCTTTTTTTCTTTTTTTTTTTTTTTCACTTCATCATTGGCAAGAATGAGTGAATTGGATTGACATGGAGGTGATAGCAGAAGAGAAATAGTCTACATGTCAAAATGACAATGTATATTACATGGTTAACAGAATGAGTGGTACGTGTAATGGCTGCGGGTATTTTCATCTGCTGTGTTGTACAATAAGGTCCTTTTTTTTTCCCAAGTGTATCATCAAGATCACTCCCAATTCAATGCAGATTGTTTGCTTGAAGG
Organism: Ifrita kowaldi; assembly: GCA_013398055.1. NCBI lineage: Eukaryota > Metazoa > Chordata > Aves > Passeriformes > Cinclosomatidae > Ifrita > Ifrita kowaldi. The sequence goes on from VZRS01002935.1 coordinate 38,206, forward strand.
ATCTCTTTCTAAGAATAATATCATTTGATAAATGTCGAACTGAAACAAGAATCTAAGTACTCACTTGTTTCTATTACTGAACTGTGTATATATAGAGGTCATGCCTGGTATTTTTTCTGTAGTGCTGATCACAGACCTTAGGGCAGAGTGTGCTGTGGAAGTGAAATATAACACATCTAAGAAACCAAGTCCTGATTCTGAAGGTAAGGCCTTACATTTTTTGACTGACTACGTACGGTGCTCCTTGGATGTAATGCATGCTTAGGAAAGACAGGTATAGCTGTGCAACTAATGCAAAAATACATGCTTGCATTAAACCTATATGTGAGTGCTTTTGAGTGTTTATGAGGCTGTTTATAGATGTATATGTAAATGCATAAATATGTAAAATTTGAGTCTTCAAAGATTGTTGTGCAAGATTCATGAATTATCAACAGCCACATTTATAATAATTGCTACATTAAATTGCTAATTTGGTATGTGCCTGCATGTGTATGAAGTTGTGTGGCAGTAATTTGTGTTAATAATTTATCTATTAATTAGCAATGCTAATGAAACAAAGCTTTAAAGTTAAACAACTTTTTATGGTCTTTTTTGAAATCTGATATCCAGGATATAGAATGAAAAATCTATTGGAAAAAAGGAAACAGAGACATTGAAAGTACTGCCATCAAAATGTCATTATCCATGTTAAGAAAAATTAATTTCCTTTTTGCCAGAAATGTCTCTTTATGACAGAGAAGACATCAGACTAATGAGACACAAAAAGAATGCTTAATGAATGACAAAGTATATGCTTGATTATCAGAACATACCAGTGCTACAGCACCGGAGAAGATAATATCCCCTCAAAAAGACATCCTTGGAGGTTTTATTGGGGGGTAGGGGGCAAGGGGTTTCTAGCTGGACATAGACAACATGAGGCCGAACATCTCCATAAGGAGAGGTTGCAAGAAGTTTAGGAGATTTTTGCAATTTATTTTTAATATACTATTTATTTCCCCAGCTATCGGTACAGTTCTGTGCAAACTGCATTAAATCCATCGAGGAGACAGATTCAACCCTTATAATGTTCCTCTGTTTGATCTTTTATTTCTATAGTAACACAAAATGTAATGATTGTTGTGAGTCTACTTTACACCACAGATGAAAAATTGTTCTTTTTTCACCCATGGAATTAAAAGAATTTACAGTAACATCTCTATTTCAGTATTGATATTTAAGACTGTTTAATTTATACAATCTTTCTCTTTCTACATGTGTCTTAGATCACAGTGTAAGAGTGGTGTGAGAAAAAGGTATAAACANTGAAAGTACTGCCATCAAAATGTCATTATCCATGTTAAGAAAAATTAATTTCCTTTTTGCCAGAAATGTCTCTTTATGACAGAGAAGACATCAGACTAATGAGACACAAAAAGAATGCTTAATGAATGACAAAGTATATGCTTGATTATCAGAACATACCAGTGCTACAGCACCGGAGAAGATAATATCCCCTCAAAAAGACATCCTTGGAGGTTTTATTGGGGGGTAGGGGGCAAGGGGTTTCTAGCTGGACATAGACAACATGAGGCCGAACATCTCCATAAGGAGAGGTTGCAAGAAGTTTAGGAGATTTTTGCAATTTATTTTTAATATACTATTTATTTCCCCAGCTATCGGTACAGTTCTGTGCAAACTGCATTAAATCCATCGAGGAGACAGATTCAACCCTTATAATGTTCCTCTGTTTGATCTTTTATTTCTATAGTAACACAAAATGTAATGATTGTTGTGAGTCTACTTTACACCACAGATGAAAAATTGTTCTTTTTTCACCCATGGAATTAAAAGAATTTACAGTAACATCTCTATTTCAGTATTGATATTTAAGACTGTTTAATTTATACAATCTTTCTCTTTCTACATGTGTCTTAGATCACAGTGTAAGAGTGGTGTGAGAAAAAGGTATAAACATGTACTTTAATACAAATCCAGGACTTTAAAAATCTCTCTACTAGATGATGTTAATAATTTGATGGAGTGATGACATTAATAATTTTATGAAGTTTTGACATCTGAGACTGTATCACTTCCAGTGCTACATGGAAGCCATAAAAATTGTATGAACTCATATAAATCCCTTATTTAGTCAGAAAGTAAAACATTAAGAGAAAATAGTAAAACTAAATTAATCTAAAATCAATCAAAAAGGTGTCTAGAAAGTAAAAACTTTTAGAAAGGCAGGAAATAATTTCCACTATATCACATATATCACTATATCACCAGTAAACATACTGGTGATTCTTCAAGAGGAAAGATATTTATTCCTTCACATCCTCAGATTAGAACCATGATCTCTATCATATCTTGTAGCTTTCCGAATGTCAAATTGATATGCCAGCCCCTGAAATTGTTCCATGCCTAAAACTGCACAATTTTCTGTGCAATGCACAAAAAACCCCTGACATCCATCAACATATAAACTGGTATGGCAGGGGAAGGAGAAAGGTAGTGCTGTGGTCTAAGAAGTTTACGTTTTAGTGTGTAATAAACCAGGGCAAGCATTGTTAACAAGCTGAGAGGAATGACTGGAAGATTATTATGTAATGCAAGGCAGAATCTACGGTCCCAAGTGTTCTGAGTTCACTGCTGTCTCTGAAGTTCAGTTCAGACACGGTTTCGACAGCAAGCTCAGTTTGAGACACACTCAGCATGACACTTTGTGAAAGCTTCAGAATGCAGGATAAGATAATAAACAGCTACAGACCCAAGAGAAATATTACTTTTAAAGTGCACAGGTAATGCAAAGGTGTCTGTGTCCTGTAGATGTTAGTGGCACATAGCAGTTCATACGTGTGGTTATCTAACCCAAGATATTACAAAAGCATAAAGCTAATTGTTTTATAAATTATCCTTTAAGAGACACTGCTTCTAGTGGATTAACAACTTTAATAGTAAAAACTGCTCTAAATCAGTTTGGCATGATGATAGTTTATCATGTGCTGCTAATGCTTATGATTGCATTGCAGTTGATTTTGCCTTATTCTTGAGACATATAGAGATAGATTCACAGAAATCAATATACTTGTAGGGTGAAACAGTGGCATTTTGACACTTGAAACGATGGGCTTTTTGGAATTGATATTGTACTTAAATTCACCTAAGAATTAAAACTCAGAATAAGAATTATTTTAAAATTCATGCTTATATATTTAGACAAATTACAAAAAGGTACGTAAAAGCAAACACTGCTAGCTAAACAGAAAATAAAATCCAGGAAAACAGAAAAGAGGTAACGAAAGCATAAAGGCAATGAAGCTCATAATGTTTGAGCGGTAGCAATAGAATTTGTAAACTCAAAGAATTTGTTTTGGCTAAATATAGAAAAATACTAACTATGATCAACCAGAATAATCTTGTGCAGAATGTACATGGAACATATTAATTGGATTGCTAATTTCCTCAGAAGTTCAGTAGGAAAATTTGATGATTAATAAGCCTTAATCTGTGAATAGGGATGCTGGAAAAAGATTTAGATAGTGAGTACAGCTTGCTGTATACAGAAATTTTAGTGTCTTCATGCAGCAGCATAAAAATCTATACAAAAACTTCTTTCATCTTTTATCAAGAGATATTTGAATGCTTTTCTATTTTAATCATGGAGAGAGATAACTAATATTATTAGGACAAAAGTAGGCATATTCTTACTGGAATGGAGTTAACCACCCAAATATCCTTTCCGATTTTGAACCCTGACCATCCTTTTTACAAACACTTCCTTTTTAATCTACTGCATGGCATTACACAGACTCCAGGCTTCTGCAAATGTTCACCATCAGGCAAAGTACTTTCTATCATTAATATCCATGCTGAATTGTCCATATTGGCTGTACAGCTACAGGCACAAACCTATTTGAAAAAATTTCTTAATACTCAGGTTAGTATCTTTTCTTGGTTACTAGAGTATTGCTTAAGCCTTTATTTGAGTCAGTGAATTTAATTGGTCTTGTTTTTAAACTTCCATTAGCGTTAATATATTTTCCATAATTAGTAAAGAAAATTTAGAGGCCTGAGAAGTAATATGTTTTCAGTGCAAAGGAAGCAGCTTTTCTCATTTTGTGGTCAGGTCTGGGAAAAAATGAAAAATAACTTGGAGAACTTTTATTTGGAGGTATTTGTGAAGTTATGACATTCTTGTGTGTTTGAAATTTTAAAACTTTTTTCTGAAAAAAATTGCTATTTGTTTATTTGACTAATTTTAAGAACTATTCTTTGTGGTATTTGTATAAACTGAACAATGGAATATTGTACAAAAGTACATAGCCTGCAGAATATGTTTATCAGTGTATATTATTTAACTAATTCTATACTTCAGTTTGTGATGGAATTAGGGATTGGATAGGACAAAAGGGGATGGACTTGAAATGCCTTATTGAAACTTCACCCTTCACTTCAACTCTTGCAGTTGCCACAGAGGGAGCATGGCAAGATAGTTATTTCTCTACCCTCATAAAAAACTGTTAGTGGATCGGATGCTGGCTTGTATTGAAATGCTTTATTCGTGCCACTGTAGCTACACTAAAACAAGTCAAGAATTTATAGTCCAATAGAATAAAGTGGTCATATTATTTTGCTTTACATGCTATCACAAAGAAAAGAGGTGGGAAAATAAATAATGAGAAAAAATATTGTCAAAGCAACTTTTGCATTTTGTCTTTCAGAACTTCTTAAACTGATTGTCCTTCCATCCAAAAACTGCTGCCTATGATTAAATAGTGTGATTGTATTTAGTGAACTGAAAATGCAATTCCTCAAGCACTGAACATTTCTGAACTGTGAGTACTGTAAGTATTGATAAATTTATTTCCATCCTGTGACAATTTAATATTTGACTTTATATGAACTTACTTGACTTTTCTAGCTATATAAACTTGTTCTCATTTTAAAATTTTTCTTCCTCTTCATTGCAAATTACAGCACTTGAATGTCAATGTAATTTGTCCTCATTGAACAGCCATTCTGTAGTTTTCTCAGAACACTCCTGACTAGTGTTTTGAGAAAAACTACTGAGTAGAAATTTTCTTCTCTTTTCACAGAAATATGACAGTATTATTTTCCGTCATTAAGTGTCCTTGGCAATGAAGGACACTTTGCAAAGGAATGTTTAGAGAGGTTTGCGTTTCTAAGAACTTACAATGCTGGAAAACATTACACAGGTATCACACGTTACATAATTACAGTACTACATAATTATTGCAAGTACATTTTAATTTTTTTTTAATTTTATTTCTCACAAGAATTTAGCTATGTGGATTTTGCTGAAAGGGTTATTATTGATGAAAGAATAAAAAAGGAAAGTTAATCTTGGGAAAAATAGACAAGAAATTGTAAGGATTCATAGACAGTAGACTCCAAACTGATACTGCCGTTTCACCAGTGCAACAGCTACCTGTGAGAGAAGAACAAAACAGAACATATTCTAGTGTGCTGCATATCTAGCTGTCAGCTTTACCACTTACACTTCTAATGTACTACAGTGATTTAAAACAAGACATAGGGAAAGCAGATTTAGCAAGGAACAGTGAATGAAAAAGTCAGAAGTTTCAGTGTTAGAAAAGAAACTGAGTGCCCCTGTATGCCCCCAGCTACTGTGATTAAGTGACTAGACTACAATGGAAGAAAAGGTGCTTTGCCCAGAAAAAAAACCTGGTTTGTGCACAGAAAAGTGGAACTGCAGTTTGAGCTCCAACTTCCAGCAGTTGAAAAATGGTACAATTGCTTTGGGAACATTTCTCTTCAAAAGGCACATCACAGTGGTATGCATGTTTATCCACTGCAAGCAAACACAGTTTGTGTGCTTGTGTTCTCACTGATGTGGCAAAACGAGGGTTTAGCCGTCATTAAGCTAGAATGGGAAAATACTCAATAGTCCAAACTACAAAACCGAAGCTTCCTATTGAGATCTTTCCTAATAAGTTTGCTTACATTCACTCAGCTTGTTTAAGTAGATCAATACATACAATTCCCTTTTATTCTAATTCATATCTTAGCCCACAGTAGCTAAATCTTCGTCTCATCAACACTTTATTTATTTTCATTAGTGTTCTAAGTTTTAGCTTGTGTGTAACTTGGCAATCTCTCCTTCCTCTGCTGCTTCTCCCTTCACCCTCTCCTTTTTTTTGCCTTCTGGTTAGGTAAAAGTTTTCATACTTTCCTATGGCAAATTAATACAAAATTTCAGGGGGCATTTTGAGAAAACACCTTTACTTAGTTTTGAGATGAAATTTTAAATCTTTCTTGACAACAATAGTAAAAGAGTATTTTTACGTAAACCTTACCCCAAGCAAAAGAACTGTGAATTTATGTTGGTTATGAAAGATTGAATACTGTCTTCACTGACTGCAAAACTTCTGTGTCCGTGGAGTCTGGCAAACTAACCAAACAAGAAAGAGAAGTAATAGTTCAATTTTTCAACACAGACTTATAACTTTAGCTGTATGCCACTTGTTTTTCATTTAAAAAATTGTAAGGAATAAATAGTAACTCTTCTTTTGACCACTGTCTCCTGCTTTTGATTTATTTTTGCCTTTGATTTCTCCAGCATGATGTGCTGATCGTCCAAGTAAATTTCAGTTTATTCCTAGCATTATCACCTCAGAATACAACTATCATCTAGGCAATGTATAATTCAAAGTACTTTTTCAATACTTAGAATAATTATTCTGCGTAACACCTAGCAGATTCTCACTACCAAAGCAATATGCCAGATAATATGTGTTTGGCAGGCTTCAGCAAGATGTTGAAAAACACACTAAAATGTTATCAACATACTTATTTTTCTCATGAATGAGAAACCTTGATGTTCTCAGCTCTCATAGGCTTTTCCTATACAAATTAAAAGAAACAAGGAGGTTTTAAATTATTCTACTGCCCTGTAATTGGTGCAGTTAAATCAAAATAGATATAATTTAATTTAATTTTTTTAAAATATATATAACTCCTTAGAGATTTGCTTTAAAGGTCTGAACTTGAGTCTTTTCTTAGGACACTTCAGCAGCAGATGATGTTACACAAAAATCATTTTAAAAAGATGTTTACTTACATTCTTAATTACATGGATTACCGGGGCTGCATCCACAGATGATCTGAACATTAACCTAATGTTACAAAATATGGAACAAGAGGAAAAGTACTCTCAGACTGAAAGGTTTAGTGTGTTTACAGAAAGAGAAGCAGAACACACCCCACACTTCCTGGACAAAAAAAAAAAAGTTACTCCTTTTTCTTAGAAATTCTGTAACAATTGGAAAATATCTGCAGGCATTTTTTTTCCTCAGAATTACAGTAAGTCAGTTAAGTACTGTAACATTTTATTGGACTGCAATGTTCCTATTTCAAACATTCTTTCTCCTCTGAGAAAGAATTTTCCTTCTTTTTCTAATTTTCTTTTTAGAAGAGAAGTGAAATATATATTTATTTCCCTTAATATATTTATTGAATCTGTCCCGAAAAGTGAATCTGGTTCTATCTATATCTGCAATAAAAGCCAAATACATACACAGGTAGCACATCCACAAAACGTACTTTTAATTTTAGATGAAAAGTGAATAATGCCACACACCACATACGGGGATGTGGTTTTCACTGTAAGTTTGGCTCCTTCTGAGATTTAGTGCTGCTGGGTTTGCATTTGTAATTCTGGTGGCTAACAGGTTCCTGTAGGAAAGCAGAAGATTAGTTCCCAAAGTGTATGTTATTAACCTGGTTTCCTATACCACTACAGAAAGTACTTATATTTCAAATTTGTCACAACTGATATTCCTTTTTATATGCAATTATATAATTAGATGATTACCAGGATTTAAAACTACTCCTTCCTAAGATTCACAAGACAATGGGAAAGCTCTTGACAGCGTTCAGTGGATGCTAGACTGATCACAGCATCTTTTTAAAAATCCTAGTCAACTGCTTTAAGCTGTTAATTCTCATTCACCAGTGATGCTAGTGAGTAGCATACACACAGTAGTACAATATTTCTATCAACAAACACATGACAACTGGATTATAACCATTTGGACATTAGGAGGAATTTCTCCACAGAAAGAGAGACTGGTCATTGGAATGGGCTGCCCAGGGAGGTGGTGGAGTCACTGTCCCCGGAGGTGTTTAAGGAAAGCCTGGATGTGGCCATGGTCTGGTTGAAAAGGTGTTGTTAGGTCATAGGTTGGGCTTGATGATCTCAAAGGGTCTTTTCCAACCTAGCAGATCCTGTGATTCTGTGATTCTGTGATTCTGTGATTCTGTAACCATGACAAAGTAGAGAAAAATGGAAATAAATGACAAGCTAATGTGGCCAACTCACAACATCTAAATTTGAAATTAAGATTTTAACCACAGAACAGGGAACAAAATAAATCTTAGTAATTATCTTAAAAAGAGAGTAGATTCTATCAACTGAAAAACAGAGACTCTTCATAATGTGCTGCAAAAGTTTTATTCTATACCGGAATTTGTATTCTGAGTCATAGCCCTCCAGACCACAGATGCACAGATTTACAACCTGGTTAAAGTTCACTTTTCATTACAAACAGCAATCTCTGACAGCATCCACAGAAACCTCCCTGAAATTTGCAAACAAAGACAGGTCTTGCTTCATATAATTTGTTTGTTTGTTTAAGTTAAACTAAAAAGTTGGGAAACAGAGGAGCTGGAAATCCACTGAAATCCTCCATTGACATTACAATACAAGGAAAGTACTTGAGTGTCACAGTCAATCTGGAAAGGCTGTGTGATTAATCACTGTGCCAAGTTTCTGTATTCCTAATAAGTCACTTTCCTACTGCAAATATGGTTCTTTCTTAGCATTTCTCATTACACTTCAAGTGTTATAAAGGGGGGTTTGACCTCAAGATTATTTACCTGATGCATGGTTTCTAGCCAGCTCTGTAGGAACTTCCTGAAAATAATGGTATAAATAATAAATAGCAAGTTAGAGTGGGGAGTGGGGGGACAGGATGAAAAAAATTAATAATCATGGGCTTCATATTAGTTTTACATCAGTTCAGTTGCAACTTCAGTAGACATAGTTTTGATGCCTTCTATTAATTGCAAGTTTCAAATTCTGTTCTAGCAGTTAACTACCACGATGTGTGGAAAAGGCACTCAACTCTAGTAAAAAGATTTGGATTTTTTTCAATGCAGAGAACTCAGGACCCAATATACCCTATATCAAAACACACAAAAATAAATCTTTCAAAACCACTGTAGTTATGAAGATGTTGATAATTAATATAAGATAGCATTAAGATGATTAAAAGTGATGTAAAGAAATTAAGGACTATTCATTCAGAGAATTGTTTCTAAATATCAAAGAAATAGGTAGATGTTAGATATACCTCTGACTTTTTTTCATTTTAGCTGTACAGAAACTTTTTTAGATGTTCTTCAAAACTTTAAGATTAGTAAAAGGGTTATTTTCACTTGTGAGTCTTTCATAGCTGAAGAACACAATTACTACACAGAGGCTTAAAAAGCACACATAGCAATTATGTAAAATCAGTTGAGGCTGTCTAAAACTTGGCTTTGAAACAAAGGTTCATGGAGGAAATGCTGAAAATTACTTGGCAGTAATTGTTGCTAACAATGTAGGTTAATAACTAGTGTTCGGTCTGATTCTGATCTAACCCTGACCAGTTTTGCCTTTGCACTCTATTGATTTGCATCAAATTATTCATGAAGTTCACTGATAAGAGCTTTTACTGTGACCTGTGCCATAAAATCTTTCTCTTTATTCGTTATCAATTATTTGAGAAGCCTTCAAACTATGCACTCCTTATTACTTGCTCCCTCATTTGAACTATGTACCAAAAAAAAGTTTAGTTTAAATTTTTAGTTAAGAATCAGTTTAATTTTTAACAGGAATAATATTTTCTGGTTCACAAAAAGATATTCTAAATACAAGTCATTCTATGCTGCCAAGGCTGGAATTATAGTATATAATAAAACTGTACTCGTTTCTTAACTAATGTAATGTTGTGATAATACTGTTCTACTAAGCGTTCTCATTTTCTCAGCCCGGATAATCTGTCCAGTATTGCAAAAGAGATATAAGTGTTGACTAATTTTTATAATAAAATTAGAAAAGCAATTGATATTTATTAATAAACTATTGTCCTGTTGACACGAAAACTAATTTAACCTAATTGAAAAACCTATACTTTTGTCATGTGGTAACTTATTGATTGACTCTTTCCATGACCTTATGGCAAATATTGGATGTCAGGATTGAATAATAAGCAGGAATTAGGAGAGTACAAAAAATTCTATTGATACGAGTAAAATAGAATTGCTTATATTCCATATTTTAGGGCAAATGTTGAGACAGACCTTTACAAGCCAGTTAAGCTTTTTACAAGTCCTGTCCCAGATTTGTGAGAATTTCCTTCTTTCTCTAGAAATATACACACATTTTTGTTGCATCAGAATATACCGAGTTCTTTTTATTTGTTTTTTGCTTGATTGCCTTCTTCACAGAAACTCTTACACCTTTTACTTTTGTATGATTTTTTTATGATAAACTAAAGAAAAGAAACAGAACAATTACAATTAATTTCAATTTAAGGAAGGAAAATATACTACATTCTACCAAATATTCCTGCAACTGTTAAGAAATGCTGCAATGATGAAATAGATAGCCTTCTAATTTATATTTTTGAAGAATATTATTTCCTGTAACTGAGTTCTATAGATAAATGTTTTTTAAAATGGGGCAATAATTCCTGAACCACTACTCGTTTTCTCATTGTCCCATAATATATCCAATTCCTTTTATTTTATTTTGATGATTTTATGATCACATTTTAGTCACTATTTTATGTGTAAATTGTCCTATATACAAAAATAAAACATCTGTTTCCAAAAATTGATATATATTATGATTCATGCTACAAAAAAGTAGACTGCAATGAGCAGATGTCTGACTAGCAGAAAGAAAAATAAATAATTCTAAAAATGTGTTTAGCATCATAGAATGATAGAATGATTTGGGTTGGAAGGGACCTTAAGTATAATCTAATTCTAAGCCCCTGCCATGGACAGGGACACTTTCCACTAGACCAGATTGCTCAGAGCCTCATCCAGCCTGGCCTTGAACACTTCCAGGGGTGAGGCAGCCACATCTTCTGTGGGCAGCCTGTTCCAGTGCCTCACCACCTTCACAGTAAAGAATTTCTTTCTTACATCTAATCTAAACCTGCCCTTTTTCAGTTCCACCCATTACTTCTTGTCACTTCATGTCCTCATACAAATTCACTCTTCCATCTTTCTTGCGCTAGGCTCCCCCTTCTGACGGCTGCTGTAAGGTCTCCCCAGAGCCTTCTTTTCTCCAAGCTGAACAGACCCAGCTCTCTCAGCCTGTTTCCGTACAGGAGGTGCTCCAGACCTGTGATCATCTCCGTGGACGTGTTCCAACAGGTCCATGTCCTTCTTATGCTGGGAACCCCAGAGCTGGATGCAATGCGTCAGGTGGGATGTCATGAGTGCGGAGTAGAGGGGCAGAAACACCTCCCTTGACCTGATGGCCTCATTTCTAATTATGCAGCCCAGGATACAGTTAACCTTCTGGGGTGCCAATGCAAATTACCAGAACTGTTGATATTCTCATCCACCAACACCTCCAAGGCCTTCTCCTTAGGGCTGCTCTCAATCTATTCTTTGCCAACACAGTTTCTGTGCTTTGGATTGCCCCAATCCAGATGCAGAACTGTTGAAATTCATGAGGTTCTCACAGGTTCTCTCAAGCCTGTCCAAGTCCCTCTGGATGGCATTCCTTCCCTCCAACTTGCATGATGAAATGCAGCAGCCTAAACCTACCCACTGTTACTATGTATTCTTGTACTTTTGTCATGTCACTGTGAGATGAAAGTCACAGAATCATGAAAGCACAGAAGGGGTTCCACTGAGTTGGAAGGCACCCACAAGGACCATCGAATCCAACTCCTGGTCCTGCACAGGACCCTCCCCAGGAGTCACACCATATGCCTGAGAGCATTGTCCAAATGATTCTGGAGCTCTGTCAGGCTTGATGCTGTGACCCCTTCCCTGGGGAGTCTGTTCCAGTGCCCAACCACCCTCTGGGTGAAAAACCTTTTCCTGATATCCAACTTAAACCTCCCCTGACTCAGCTTCATGTCATTTCCTCGAATCCTGTCACTTGTCACGAGAGTGAAGAGAACGGAGAAATGTATTCCAAGAAATTTCTTTGTACACAGTTATTGTCCATGTTGCAAAAGGGAAAGCTTTTTCACTAACAGAGTTCAAATTTCAGACTCAAATAGGTATGCATCTCTCTACTGCCTCACTCCACGAGTATATATCTCACAGAAATTTTATAATGGCTGAAGAACTGCTAGTTGTGCTCAGAGATACTGGTAATTATATTAAAAGAACACTTGGATTTTCAGAAATGCAGGATAGTCAGCGTGCTGCAAAAGCCAAAGGAATTTGCTCTCTAGCCTTGAAAATCTTGTCATTTTGACTTCAGTGCTTTGCAATTAAAGTTATGAGAACTTGCACATCCCACCCAAATTTGGGCTCTCAATTTAGATGGGGAAAAAAGGTATGAATTTCACACCAGTTCTGCCTCATTTCTGATGTGTCTGTCTTTCCACATCATACTAAACAATGACCACTATTTCTGTTCTACTGCCATTAATATGATATCATAAAGAAGATCATCAAAGAACATAAAGAATTTCAGAATAAGAATCCAGTGATTTCTCAAATCTCAGTGATTTCCACTTTTAAACCATATATTGGTTGTTTTGACACTTAGATCTTTCACTCCTAACTTAATGCTCATTTCCGTCAGTACCAATGGGGAAACTGCTCAAATCCCTGAATAATTCCCTTTTTGAACTCCCTGCATATTCTGAATTTGGAAGACATGTTTTAGATAATCAGGATTTTTAGTAACAGTGATATTGTCTAACAGATATTCTCCAGGTTTTTTCTTAATTTTTATAAAGTGTAGGCATGTATTTCAGCATTCAAGACTCAGTCTAAATTCAGCATGGATGATAAAATACAGCTACCAAACGGTGGAGTGCAGCAGCGTATCTTGTGCAACTCCTACCCCAGAGAACTTTGGACAGTATGGTATTAGTCACCATGGAAGATTATTTGCCTTCAGTGTTTTAAATTATAGCAGCTTTGTAGAGGTTACTTAGGTTGTTATGTCCCCTTTCAGAGGGGATAATAGTTGTGGAATTCAGGGTGTAATTCTGATTGATCATCGGGTAAGAGAGATATTCAATTTGAAATGTTTCCAGAGCAGTAAGTGACAAAACCCAAAGGCAGAGGACATCTACTGTCTGTTTACCTGCAAAAAAATGCTTGCACTGTCCAACATTAGAGGTGGTTCAAGCTAAACATATGCAATCTTATCTGATCTATGTAGCTTTGAGCATGTCTACAACAAAGTAAGAATTAGATTTCCTTAATGATCAAATATATGAAAGCCAAGGGATTTCTTCTGTAAAAACCTAAGAACCAGATTATCTTACTGCTATGATTACAATTTCAGCTTTATAAAAAGATTAAGTCAACTGTCCTCTATTGCTGGAGAATGGAGACACCCAGACTGTGGGAACCTGGAAAGTACTTTGACATTCATTAAAAAAATAAAAGGAAAAAGAAAAAGACAGGGGAAGGAAAAACTGTTTAGAAAAAAGACAGGCTTGTGCCTACTTTTGAGGTGTAAAATCCCAAGAGTTTATGACCTTTAGAAAAATCAAAGTAATTTCTGGATAAACAAAATTCCCAGAATAATCTTCTTCTACAATACATAGTAAATATTTCTCTATTTAATGCTAGAAGAGCATGGAACAAAAGAATGGCTTTCAGACAGTATCAGCTCAGCATACACTAACATAAAAATGCCAAGTAGAATCAAAAGTTGCTCCTGGGCCGATATCTCAGGGCAGCTAGGAAAGCCCAGGGCATTACAGATGGTACTAGCACTGCGTTTAGGGACAAGAATCCAGTCACAGATCACATCTGGCTTGTTCTTCTGGCACGCTGGTTTCATTAGTTGGATTGACAGCTAGCTCAAATAGAAACTCTGCCTTCATCTGTGCATTTCTGGTTCTTAAATTACATCTTATATAATGAATATGGAGCTGCAGTGAACCTCAATATAGGCCAAATAGTTTGCCTACCTAGACTACAATGAACTCAACAAAACTTTTACAGCATTGTTGATATCCCACTGTATGGTCACATATGAGGAGAACTTGTAATATGGTGTGGTATGTTTGGTTATTAATTATCTTTTTTTAAATCTTTGAGAAGAGACACATGGATAAACTATTTACAATTTTTTTCTAGCTTAAAACTTTTACTTAGCTTCCTGACACAGAGTGGCATGGGTCAGACCTAAAGTTCATGCAGCCATTGCTCTTGTGTTTTACCACTGCCAGTGCCATTCAGCATGGCATATAACAGCTTAATCACAACTTGCACGGTGGACCTCTACTCTTGTTTCTCCCTGAACTCGTATTAAACAGGAGAACTCAGTAGTTTTGAACTGGAATAAATGTTATGCTTTGGAGCATAGAAAGCACTGTCACAAAGTCACAAAATACGTCACATAGTTCGCCAGGAGTAACTGGGGTTCCTTCCTTTAGCAGGGAAAAGATAACAACTAAGAATCAAATTATTGTCCAAAAGAAAGGAAAAAAATAGATAAAATATAACATTTCCAAGAAAACATTAACAACAAAACTATGTAAGCTTCAATAGCTGTAATATCCAAGTGTTATATAATTCACTACTTGAAATAATAATACAATCCTATAAATAGTTATAGTTCTTGAATTGCTCATCATTATTTAGGTGAAATGTGAAAGGATGTCACTCAGGATGGGGAAAAAAAGTCCTAGAATGAAAATAGCAGAATGCTATAATAAACAGGAACATGGCATATGATGAAAATTAAATAATTTCTGCACTAGGCTAAAAGCATTCCTAGGCTGAAAATAAATAGGAACGTGAAAGTGATTCATGAAATCCCAGGGTGAAAGAGGGAAACAGAAAGAGAAAAGAGGGGCCAAAGTATGTCTTAAACGAAGAAATGGTGCAGAAAACAAAGCAGTGATTACCAGCATGTTTGGAAAAGTTGAAACTTTTCATCCAGGGCAGCATCTTTAAAGCCTGCCTACAAAGATTTCAGGCTTTTATAGACAGGGAAAGAAGATAAATGTTAACATTTTTATAAGAAGCTATAATAACTAAATTCTAGATTAAATTCTTTTTTAAAAAACTGAGAATGTAATGGTACCTAAATATGAGAATGCATTTAGAACACTCTCATCTGCGAGAAAGATCTTTTGCTTAACTTGAAACCAGAGAAATCCACTGATCTCCATTTTGCAAACCTGAGCAATTGGCAGGTGAATTAACTAGAGGCAAACTGTTTCTTGTTAATGGAGAAATTAGTGGCAAGAAGATTGTTAGAGTAGACTTTAGTGTCTAAACCAGAAAATTGCATGAAAAAAAAAACAGGAAAAAGTTGCTACACAAGGACAGTTGAAAAATTTATATTCCAAATAAAAATGAACAAACCCTATTTAGACATTCTGGGTTGTGCATGAGACGTGGTACTCAAAGACATTCTTTAAGGCAGGCAAATACTGTAACCCAAAATGTTAAAGTCTGAAAATGTTCAAAAAACTTTCAAATGTACTGTTCTATGTTCAGATGTCTTCAGCCAGACAGCTGGCAGCTAAGGCAGAAAAGCTGACAGATGCATCCGAAAGTACATATGTGAGCAGGTAACCTTCAATATCACAGTGCTTTTAGCAATGGAAATGGGTCCCCTTCATTCACAGGACAAGGTGAATGGCTGAACCTTGTTTCAGTCCACACAGCTGTTTGCATCTCACTGAGAGATGACTATTGTGAGAATACAATTCTCTGTTATACAGAAATAACTTTTCTAAATTTCAGAAACTCTTGCTCAAACCGTATGTCCAAACACAAAAATCATCAATAATAATTATGTCATGCACTTTAATTCAGAAAGCATGTGAAATATAATTAATGCATGGTAAGATTAAGCTCATGATATGTCCCGCCTCATCTGTCAGTTAAAGGCCCTACATTGGCAGATGATTTAGATGATACCTGATACATTAATTAACTGTGAGCAGTGAGTTCTCCAAGAATTTATGTAGTCTTAATGAAAGCAATAAGATAATTTCTTTCTATTTCTATGGCATGGATCCACTGTGCATTTGTCAGAAGCCTAACATATAAAAACAAGTTCTGTGATACCACTAATCAGAAAAGGTAGGACTTAGTGAAGAAAAGAGGTTTCTTGTACCGTATGAAAAATAAAAAAAAATTTAAATTATTTGCCTGTGCAAGATGTATGTTTTTCATTGAATAATCAAAACAGGAAAGTGGGTTCCACCCAGGGTAGAAAACCCTTGTCTATTGAAAAATTTGTTTTGGACTCAGATATTCCAAAGGACACTGTGGTAAAAACTTTGTCCTTAAATTTGTGGTGCTGTCTAGAAGGAAAAAAACCACAAGCTTTTGCTTAGTTCTACCCAGAGATTTTTTTTCTGGATTGATCATTTTTTCTCCTACCTTTACATTTCTTGAAAAACCCATGAAGGATTTTGTATCACCCTGTTTCTCTTTGATGTACAAAACAGACATTAATTACAGTACTTCTAATGTACTGTGAACATATTAAAGTGTAACCAAAGGTTGTTTATTTTTTAATGCATGGTTTCTAGCTCTGGTAATTATTCTCATCGACCATCTAGTAAGAAGGACTTAGTTTGTTTTCAGAGCTAACAAGCCTGTCTTTACCTTCAGACCTGCCTTCAAGTACGTGAAGAACTTCCTTTAGAATTTGGACACCTGCCTGCTGAGAGAAAGCAATTTTACAGGTGAGATGAGGAGGCCTTAAACTCTGTTCCCCGGTGAGGAATTCTCTGCCTCTGCCTCCGCGGTTTATTTCAGCAGCGTGTGCTTTACCGAGGTCTCAGCTCACTGAAAAGGCTGTTGCTTTTGGTCATAAAAATAAGTAGTGTCATTTTCTCTTTGCGATAAATTCTTTCATCCAATCGTATTCCTGTATGCAAATATACCATGGCTGGTTCAGATAAAAAAGCACAAATAAAGCCAAGAGCTCAGTCAGGGCAAAAATCACCATATTTCCTTTATACCTTATTTCACCTGTGTTTCAGGAACATCCTCAAACTTCTCAACTGAAAACATGAAGAAGCATGGCTCAGACAGCAATCCTGCCCCGGCTATGCCAGCGCTGCCGGAACCATTGAAAGATCTGAAAATTAAGTACACCAAGGTTAGTAGCATTTGCTTTCCTTAATCTTTCTTATGCATTCACTTCAGACGGTAGGATGTGCTCATTTTAACCTTATGTGAACCATGGAAGCCACTGTAAATCAGTGCTTAAAATGTTCATTCTGGCTGAATTCTGATTTTACACATATTAGCAAGTGATCTTCAGTGATCATTTTAACCTAAGTTAAAGCACTTATATGTGCAAGCGTGATAGAATCGTTCCTTCTTTCACGTGGTGTGGATGTTGTTTTTCTCCTGAAACAAATTTTCAGCAGTGATAAATTTACCAGATAGTATAAATGGAGCAAAGAATGAAAAGTTTCTATTATATTATTTTTCAAAAGAGTGACAGCAAATTAAAATGTTAGCATATTGCACTGTGTTATAATCAGATTCAAACAATTATACCAGATAAGCTTACGTAGAAAGGGATGTGTGAAAATGAAACTAAAATAAAATTAATTCTGGTCACAAATTTACATTACAGAAAATGAATCTGTTTTTGAATTTGTTTTCAGCTAAACAAGTTCCTAATAAACTAGATATAACCTACCAAACTAACTATGAAATATTACTATAAACTTCTTGAAACAGGAAATTCTTTCTATACAGAGCTATAAATATACAGATAAAGAAGGTCTGAATCCTGACTTGTGTGTCCAGCTTTAAAAGACTCTTTGCCGGTTTTATATCATAATATTATATCATAGCACACAGATATCTGCTAGAACTTCTTTGGCAGAAACTTTGCCCTCTGAAACATCCAGGTAGAACTATTGATCAGAAAGGACCTCTTATCTTTGGAAATTCTTGGTTACTGTTCTTTTCTTTTTCTCTTGATACTGTTGCAAGGGAAATAATTTTATTTTCTAGAGCAACTGTTTAGTTTCTTTTCCAAAAGCAGGTATTCATCTAAATTAGTCCTTTTAGATTCCATTCTGTCCTTTTTTTCTGATGGAAAAACTTAACCGTGTTCCAGTACATGTCTTTCTTGAATAAATCACGCAGGATCTTACTTTGTAAATATTTAACAGGAAAGATATGTAGTTCTGCCATGTGATAGCCTGCCACTGCTCTTCCTGTCTCAAAAAAAACCCGAAACATTTTACTATTTGTTTTTTTTTTAGTTTTCCTAGGGAAAACAACTAATATGAGAAAAACACCAAATGATGTAACTGAATATGCAAGACACAAATTCCTGTAAATATTGACATCCTTCTAAAATATTTCATAAGTAAAAATCTATTCTGTTAATACAAAAAGGCAACCCTGAGACAGCCAGCATCGTTGAAAAGTCTAGTTTGTAGTGTGCAAAGAGAGTGTCACATAGCAAATGTTTCTTTTGCCTTGACAATAGATACCATTTCCTTGAAAGCTGCTTAGTAATTCTAACTGTGTAGAAACACAATGCCTTTGTTTGCAAAATCCAGCACACCTCTGTGGAGGCTTGATTTTTGCAATGCTTTACCCCTCTCTTCAAATATCACACAGGGGTGTCTGGAAGCCCCAGCAGTGTACTGAGGGAATTGGGATAATAGGAATGTCACCCCATACACAACACCCATCCCACAATTTAATAATTAATTTTGCACTATTGTGTTCTTGCCCATCCCGTTCCTCTCCAGTCCCATACAAGTTAGACAAGGGTGTGGGTGACTAGTTACACTGGAAGATGAGGGAAGCACTAATTTTTGCTAATGTATTAACCTTTCTGTCTAAAGCACCTAGAACCAGATCCTTCATCTTCATAAGCTCCAATTTCTCTTCTTCTACCATTGCATAATACCAACAGTCATCACAAAAGGATCTGAAGAGAGATCTGCCACAGATGTTCCAAGGACTCTCTTTACTTAACAGTCTCTCTACTTTATTTTCTATGTGTGGGATCATTTGTGGCTTTCCACAGAGTTCCCTTAACTAAATGATCTACAGATTGATATGGCTACATTTCAGAGTAAGCCTTTCACATGTGGTATAACACTGAGCACTCTTCATGAAATTTGACTTTCAGCTATCAAACCAAATGTGTTTTGAGCACTGAAATTGGCTTGTTTTTTGAACCATAAGACAATATTGAATTGGTTTCATATCTGAATCTCCTTTTAAGATATTTCCATGAACCCAATGAATTTTGGTAGCTAGTTAAAAATGTACTAGTAAATATTTTACTTAGTCAACACTGAGGTATTAGACAATGATTAGACAATGTGAAGTCACAAATGCTTTCTGTCATGAGGTTTTCACATACACTAAGCCCTGTGGTACTCCTTTAATCAGAGAAACTCAGATTAGTTAATTATTAGGTTGTCAAATTACGTGAGGGGGAGAAAAGGTCTGAACATTCTCTTGCTAAGCTGCATGTGGAATATCAGAAAGTGTGGAAGGGTAAGACACTCTGAGTAAAGAAAAGTTATAGCTGAGCATTAAAATGTTGCAGTGACTAGCTTCAAAAACAAAGGTGAGGTATAAAAACACAAAAATGTAATTGGGATTGCTGGGGAAAGGTAATCAGCTGGAAAGGTATTACAGAAACTTACTCTTTCTAAGATCAGCTCACTTTGTGGACACAGAGTAACTGAAAAATAAAAAAAAATTGCATAAATACTTAATAGAAAGAGTATGTTCTCTGACCATTAGTCTATTGCAGTAGTAAAATGTAATTCCTACATCAATAATAGCCTGTAAGTCCAAGGGAGAGAAAAAAAGTTACATGAAATATTAGCCATATATAAACTTCCTGTAAGGAAAAACCTGAGGGGGAGAAAAGAAAAGGATTTCACGACAGTATCTATATTGACATATTTGTTTAAAGCTTGCATTTTCATTCTTTAGTAGTTCCTTAATATTTTGGTTTTATTGCTCAAAGAATACAGTGAGATTCCATGACATATTTTAAGACCAGTAAATTAGAACTTACAGCACTTGAAATGAGCCTCCTCTTGGGCCACAAAATTTTAAGGCTTAGGTGTATCTGTAAAATCTACTGCCAAGTAAATTTTTAGTGAATTACTGTGCTCAAGGACACCTGAATGGCTGTCGCAATCTATATGAGCAGGTGTGAGCAGGTGCAGCAGTTATTCAGCGCTCTGCACCACCTCACACGAGTGATGCTGAACTGCCTCCAGCACGCATCCCGCCTCGGCCCTGGTGTCTCTTCCTTGTTCCTGGCCTGTGAAAACATGTTTGGGTAATTCCCTGCTTCACTGTCTGCATAAGAAAGCTCAAGAGCAGTCAGATGAGCAAGGGTTCAAATCTGGTGATCACTTTTATCTCTGTGAAACAGGAAGCTGGGCTCATTTCAAGATTATTGTCAAAAAAACTTTGTTAAGCAAGGGGCAGATTTAAGGTGGGAAGAGGCTTTGCTTTTTCTTATACTGTAAGTTTTGAAGAGTTTCTGATATCTAAACAGAAGATAGCTTAGACCTTTACTTCTGTGTTTAAAAAGCCATCCTTAATAGCTAAGTTAGGAAAGGTCCACATTTTAGCTAGTTCCATTACATTTCTTGGCTACATCTCTGTATGAATTATAATGTAAATCAATAATAGTGAATTATATAAAAATTCTTCCCTAGAAAAGAGTAAGTTTATAGACAGATGCTAATTATGGGATCAATGCAACAGCAGAAATTTTCTTTTTAAGCTGGCCTTTTAAGTTATTTCACAGTAGCACTGAAGCCCGAAACCCTGTACAGACTGCACAACATTGAGCCCACAAAAAAGGAGATCCATATTCTAAGGAAGATTAAGGAAATGTTATGTTTCATATGGTCATGACACCTAATGTAAAGACCCTAACATTTTTTTGGGCAGAGATATGGTGCTCATCCAAGACAAAGCTGTACAGAGTCAAATGCTTTCTTCCCTCATGCAGCGCAGACACAAATATGGCACTTCCCATCTAGCAAATACTTAAAAATGAATTCACAATTCTTTCAAAATACTCCAGAGCTGAAGGAAAAGAAACCATTGGGATGGCAGAAAAAAAGGTAAAGCTCAGGCCTTGTCTATCCATTCTCTGCTCAGGTCAACTGAATGACTAAATCAACTGTGTAGACAAAGACACGAATACTGTAGTCTTGCAGGTAACTTCAACACCAAATGGTGGATGGCATTAGACCATTTGAACTGAAATCAATCACTTCAGACAAGCAAGATTTTACTGCACTATGACACAGGAATAAAGACAATCACATGATTTTTGACTGCCTGTTGCCTGGGCTTTATTTAAAACACTAAGCTCTGACAGTATACAGTCTCATCTACTGGAAATCTGTGTTTCCAGTTCTACTGCAAAGAAATCTGAACAGTCACTAATTCTTTGTGTTGTTGAAATTTTAAAAAAATCTTCTCTCCTAAAATTCCAGTGAAGTAGCAGTTAAAAACACCTGTGACAGTATTTCTAAATTTTTGCAAAATAAACTTGTAGCCCTAAACCTCATGGGGCCTAGTCAGTCACCACACATAACCCACTGCACAGCACTTGACACAAAAGGGTCCTTTGCTTTTGTGTCTGAAGAGCTGTCAGTGGAGTTCTGACTCACTGACAGAACACTGTAGCCTATTGCAGGATGATCCCAAGCATTGTTTTTCTCAGCAGGTCAAGGTTGTTGCTAGAGGCTGCTGTTAGCTGGCACTTCGGTGTTGCTTGGATTTAGAGATCCACATCCTGCATGGAGTGAATAGTCCACAGCATTTTATGGGCATGGCTGCATGCACGTTAATGAGTACAGCTGCCTGAAATGTGGGAATACAGCTTACATGGAGAGTTTTGACTTTCTCCTTTCCTGCTTTTCTTACTTCCATTTGCAAGGCTGCTATCTAGCTTATGAAAGACATCTGGGTAGTTTGATTTATACAACTCTGATACAGTATTGTAAATATATTTAATATAATGAAGTTACGTTTTAAACAGGAATGGTATTAGAAACATTAATAAAAAATATATTCTAAACTAATATTACGGGTGATATTGAGTGGTGCAATAAATGTAGTTTTTAAACAAGCACTTTAAATATTTCCAAAAATGGTATGTTTTTCTATTATTCCTTTCACAGACAGATATGAATTTGGCATACTGTAACATCATACCAGTGTTATGTTAATATTTACCTTTTACTTTTTCTCTTCTCTTGGCAATGGTTTTTTTCATATTAACCATTTAAGTCCTGTCTTTGTCCTTTCACCACTGTTGGAATTTTGTGTGGATATTCTTATAACTTGCTTTGTCACCTATCAGAAATTTCCATGGACTTAGATATTTATTTCACAGACAGCTTTTGTTAAATCGGAAGTTTGGTGGTCTGTCCTGATGGTCAGAGGTGGCAATGACACTCTGTATGAGGTACCCACATAAAGACAAGCAAAAAGCAACAGAACTGTATTAAATCTATTACAGGAATATATTAATATATTAACAGATTGTTGCCATATCCATTTAGAGATAATAATTTTATCAATCTTGATAGTTATTTATAAACTATTCACCAGTTATTAACAACTACTCAACCAGTTTTAATACTATGCAGAAAATATATTCCCTGAAATCTGTCACATTTTCATATGTGGCTGAGGTGGAAGGATTTAGTCCTCAGGTTTCTGTGACAAAAAAAGCATTTATCCTGCCATTCTGGTGTCTCGATATTGTCTTGACCTGACTCAGCCGTTGTCTGCTTTGCCAACGCCAAAGTATTTTCTAGGTTTCTATTTCAATGCTCCTGCTCCTCTAAGCAGCAGCACTAGGTTCTTTGTCCTAATGGAGAGGAGGCAGGAATCACATCTTTCCTGCTAGCTAGTCTCACAGCTAGACTCCAGTGAGTAATGGTGGGGCAAGATGCCTTGACTCTAGAAAGAAGCACAATTTGAACTCAAAATACCTCGTACAGCCATTCAGAGCCTGACATGGCCTCAGAGGTGAGTACAAGCGGGATCTCACATTCATGCCTGCAGCAATGGCACTGAAGATAGTGAGAAGGGAGGGCACCAGCCCACCAGCATCAGGAAGGCGGGCTCAGGCACTGGGAGGACAGCTTAGCATGGCACCCCCATTTCAGCACTGACCTGAACCCAGAGAGCACAGAGAGGGTCAGGCAGGGAAGGTCAGGTACTGTTAACTTTGGACTGTATACCTTATCATGTCCACTTCGAGAAACAACCTTCAAAACACTTGCTAGCAACTTATTCTCCTCTTTTCAACAGCTGTGGATTTATCAGGTCTTTCCAATGAGCATTTCCTTTCTGTTTCGAGGTTAACCTACAGTTAAAACAAAATTAAACCACTTTGACCATTTTACCAACAGTGCCTCAGAGACAGCAGGCTCTAGAGTAGTACCTGTGCGCCCACAGGTAAGACTCAGGATCTGTTTTGCATTTGTGAGCAGACATAAGTACCTCAAATTTCACACAGAGGTCCGTATGCCTGTCCTAAGCACACAGAACCATCTGGGTGCAATTCTGTGCACTGTGCTCTGGTATAACCCTACCTGAGCAGGGCGATTGGACCATATGACCCCACTCTTCCAACCTAACCCATTCCGTGACTCTGTAGTACATTCAATTGATTATGGCAGGATTTTTTTTAGTCTCAGATTTAATTTCAAAAAAACCTGTTATTGGTTTTGTTTACTTGGGGGTTTTGTTTTGGTTTGGTTCTGGTTGGGATTCTCTTTTTTTGGCCGGAGAGAGTGAAGAGAAATCAAAGCAAAGCTAAATACAACAGTGGTCTCCAAGATATTCTTAATTCAATATACGATACTGACTAAATCCAAGGACTGTGTTTTCTTCTGTCAGGCTGTGTAAGAGAAAGGCCCTTCATTTTTAGCAACCCTGTGAGCACAGGAAACTCAGATAGCTTTGCATAGGTCATTTAGGGCTGTGCCTCCCTATTACTTCACAGAGAGGAAGGACTCCTTTGTAACAGCATATTTTTATGACATGAAACAAAGTAAAAATACAGTGTAGAGAAATTTTGCCTCTCCAAAGGAAGTCAGTTTTAAAAAGCTGATCCTGGTTAAGTGCATGTGTGATTACCCATCTCTTCAGAGTAATGTAGAAACAGCTCTCCAGTTTGTTCAGACGTCTAGCAATCCGGCAGCTCTCAGCTATGACAGATGCTTATTCACTAAAATATGTAACAGATAACAGCTATGTATGCGTTACTAATATTGTTGCACTCTTTCTTCCCCTGCAGATATTTATAAACAATGAATGGCATGATTCAGTCAGTGGTAAAAAATTTGCAGTCCTTAACCCCGCAACTGAAGAGAAAATCTGTGAGGTTGAAGAAGGCGACAAGGTAGGGTTTTCTTTCTTGACCTTAACTGTAACTTTAATTTCAGTGGATCTTAAAAGCAGGAAGGCAAGCAGCCATTTGTGTGATGTAAAACATCACCTCAGATTTACCTGATTCATCCTGTCTACCTTCTTCCACAAATATAATTCTTAGCCCTTTTTTACTAAGCCATAATATTTTTTTGTAAAGAGACACTGAAAAACTGCCTTTCCTTGGGCTCATATGAGAAAAGTCCTGAAGAAATATTTTTGCTGATTCGTTTTACTAATATTATTGATTCTTTTTCTTAGATGTCATCAGTGACATCTAAAAATTTAGTTGGGATTTTATTTTATTTTTTCTGGTTTTTTTTTCATTACATGTAATATAATCATTTATATAAGGTTTTTCCTTATAGACAATATAAAGAGAATAAACACTTATAATTTCCCACATACTTTGTGAAGATGATCACTAGTATCAGTATTTTTAGCTATATGTCTTCTCAGTGTGCCCCCTTCAAATACCTTATTTTGTGAAAAACGTATTGGAACATAGTCCTAAAAATTACTCTGAAGCTGAAGGTGGCCTATCAAATAGTCACTAATTCCTCCAAAATTGATAAAATTAAAGCATGTTGACTCAATGAGTTTTTAGCAGAGGACTAAAAAAACTTGTGGAAAACTGTAAAGAAATATTTTTTTTATATTTATGAGATTGTGTAGTGGAAAGTTTCAGATAGATGCCATGAAAACAAAGATATAATGAAAACCTAAGCCCTAATCTCGATACTTTTGCTACATTATGTGTTTTTCTTACGAACAGGATTTGTCTAGTGCATATGGTTTAAATGTAAGTAAAGGGGTAGTTTTTTAAAACAGGACAGGCAATGTTCTTAACAGAATTAAATTTCTGACCAAAGAAAGCGTTTTTTTATAAATTCTTAGAAAGTAAATACAAGAAGTGAAGGTTTTACTTCCAATTCGGAAGATGACTGTAACTGGAAATAAAACTGATTTTAATGTAACTGGTTTGGTTCTTGTACATATTTATTTATTTTTCTACACTTCCCCATCAAAGTCAATCTTGCATACAAAAGGGATTTTTTTTTATTTTTCTCACAAAATGATATATTAATTTTAGTCAAGAAAGATGCATATTTAGAATGTTTTGTATAACAAGCTTTTTTTTTTAGCTGAGCATAAAAATGTTAATTAAACACCTTTTTATCCTGTAGGAATAGTGTAAAACTTGTTTGTCTGTATTATAAGTTCACCAAAAGTTTATTGCCAATATAATAAGCATGTGCTTTTTCAGAATTATTTATTTATTGTACAGAAATTCAATACATTCAGAATCATCTCTCATTAAATCTTTGTTACTTTGGTCTGTAATTTCATCGTGAATATCCTAATAATCTTTGTCTCTAATATTGTCTAGCACTTCAGCAATAGTGACCACCAATTTCCCAGAAGTTCGTAATGAACACATTTTAAAACTTTTCTTAGAAAAGCATGGCTGAGAAAGTCTGTCTTTTAATGATTTCATATATTTAACCTGGAGTTTTTCAAAGGTTTTTCTTTTCCTTAATACCAGCTACCTGTACATAGTGCTGAGACACCGATATTTGATCATCTTCAAATTAAATTACTCATAACCTGCAACTGTTCAGTTACCATTCAAAATTTTTGTAGCTTTCTTTCCTTACAAGCTCTCTAACAACTCATTAAATAAAGAGATAATACTATTCAACACACAGGTTTGCTTTCTCTTCAGTAATTTTGCAAACTAATGTGTGATGACAGCTGCTATTAACTAAATTGCCTAGTGAATTGTACAGATCTAGTAAATTACGCAGCCATTATGAACCTAATATGCAAGAGGCTAGACTTCAGATAATGAACCAAGAGATTTTAGGAATTTAATTTGTGCATACAATAGGGTTGACAAAGGGCTGTCCACTGCCTTGCAGTGGTATTTTAGAAAACAAGAGGAGATTACAAAGCACAGACATATATGTGGGTGGGAACAGTTTTCTTCCAGTTTGATGGCTCTTTCAAGCTACATTCCTAATCCTAAAGGCCCCTAGCAATAATAAAGCAGCTCACCAAATTGTCAGCGCACATAAAGTAAATGTTCTTCTGTAAAAAAGTCTAAACTGAATCAGAAAGAAGTCTTCATACTCAGAGTGTAGATTTAGGTAATGAAATTAAATTTCATACAGTTGAAGAACAATATTTTTTTTTTTTTTTTCGTTCAGCCCTATATTATTCTTTTATGATTTTCTTCAGTTTTAATTTCTGCACTTTTAGGAGAAGGAGCTCTGGGCAATGTAGTTTTAATTTACATGATTCATATTCATATGAGTTTTTTCTCCCCTTCTCCTTTTCCAGTTAAGGCCAAGCCACAGCCCTTGAGTCCTATTGCAAAGATGTAGGAAATTTATTATAAGGGTCACAGGTAGTGATGAGCTGTTTGACAACATGCTGACAGATTCTGAAGAAAAGCAATTCTTCTTGATTTGGTAGATTTCAGCTACCTGGTGTAGGTGACTGGTCAGTATTAACCTATAGTAATGTCTGTGCTATTCATATAGTTCCTTCCTATCTTTTCCCAAATTTCCTAGAAAAAACTTTTGGAAGTTCTGTGGCCTTCTGCCTAACAGGTCTGTGCTGGGCTTTCCAAGCCACTAACACACCCCACTCACAGCTTTCCAAAATTAGTTAATGGCTACCAACACCAGTTAAAAATTCAAGATCTGGTTCACGTTTAAAACAATTGACTTTGGTGTTGACTTAGTTGAGTTTGCTGACTTAGTCAACCTTGATAATGATTTCCCTGAAGGAAATTTTGGCAAAGAGCAGCACAAAAAATGTTTTGAAGAAGTCCTTCGAATATTGCATGCAAATTTCTCTGGCAAATGTGACATATATCAAAACTCCTTTTTTTTCTTTTTTTTCTCAAAATTTCTCATTTCTGATGAAAAACTAGAATAAACCTCCTTTTTATGTGGCTGTTTTCGTTGGTAAACTTTACAAGAATTATGAAATGCAGAAGAATAACAAATACTAAAAGCCTTTTTTCAAGAGATTGTAATTGGGTTTTTTTTAGATCCTGGAACACCCTTTGCACAGAATCATTTCATTATAGATTTTTCTTCGATAGTGAAAGCCAAATGATAAATAATAAAATATGCTATAAAAAACATCAATGGACTGACGAATTATCTGCATATGCAAAGACAGTGCTTAGACTTCAAAATATTTAGGCTTAGCATTTTAAACCTGGCTTATTTTTAGTTTTTAAAATAATTTTATACATAAATATTTCTTGAAACTTTCAAAAATAAATTTATTGGTTTGTCTTCCTTAATAGTAAATTTGTGTTCATTTTATGAAGCATCCTAAGGAACATCCTAAGGAATTTTTCTAACCTGGTCTTCATTACACTGTAAGATACTTTCAGATGATGAGTAATTAAGGATTAAACTTACAGATGTGGGCATCTCTTTGTAAACAAATGAGATAAAATTGTATCATCAGTGTAAGTGCTTGGTGTATGGAAAGGGCTTAAAAATCTAAATTTTAAAAATAGAGTTATTTTCTATATTTTTATTTTAGCAGCCCGGAGAATCCATCTGTTTCTCATACAATTTCACATTGCTGAAATAGCAAGGGAAGTGATTGAACGAAAATAACCCATGTATTTAACATTACTGCTACTAATTTTGATTATATTGGGGTTGTTTCTCTTATTTAAACTTTATGTTAAGCTTATGCTAAACTTTACATGTTTAACAGCAAAAAAGGATGATGGCAGAACCAATTACTGATTATGTAAGTTCTTTTGTTTTCCCCACAGGCGGATATAGACAAGGCAGTTAAAGCAGCCAGAAAGGCTTTCGAGTTTGGGTCAACCTGGCGTACGATGGACGCTTCAGAGCGAGGAAGGCTCCTGAACAAACTAGCTGACTTAGTGGAAAGAGATCGTCTGATTTTAGCTGTGAGTATGATATGTGAACAAAAGGACAAGGAGAAAAGTCCTGATTTTTAAAGAAAGATACAAGCAAGTTTAACATGCCTCCTCTTTCGAAACCCAGCCTCTCTCAATACACAGTTTTCTTCTCTGCAGCAAATGGACTTCACTAAGTTGGCTTGTCTATTAACACCCTATATCCACAAAGTACTTGAGTATTTGATTAGCTTTAAAGTGATACTTAAACTACCTACAATCACAGTAATTTGAATTGCTGATTCTTAAGGACACACTAACATAGATCACATGGTTAATGCTTGTCTAAACCAAAGTCTGAATTGAGGCCTAAACTCAAATCAAAACCTAAATCAAGGCCTAAACTCAAAGCCTGGCTCAGTGTTTATAGATGATACAAGCCAGAACTGGGAGAAACTTTGAATTTCAAGGCTCTATATTTTCTTATCACTGGTCCTTCATTAACTCCAGCTTGCAACTAGTAATGGGTGATAAAGCTTAACCAGGATCAAAGGCGACAATGGATTATTTTAAGAAGAACAATAACATGAGCACTGGGGAATGACCTCCTCTCTTACCAAACTACTGTGTATTGGCTATTTTACCACACTTAACAGAAGACACATAGCTTGTAATGCTCTCACCTACAGTTTGTGCACTAAGGCAAGAAATGACACGTAAAATAGAAATGCACCACCAATTTGATAAAGGCTGGTATCCTCTCCTCTTTGTTTCAAACTCCACATATGGTACTATTATTAAGGTGATTTCTCTGCTATTTCAAGCACATTCTGGAATTAAAATTTAGGTGGGGTAATTGTTTGTGCTGAAGATGAATCCTGGTTTTCTGCCAACTGCATAAAAAAATTTAAAGAGAAGAAGGAGTATCCAACATTCAGGATCATCACTCAGACTGCTCTAGTTACAGTTTAAAGTATTTAGCCATTAGCCACAAAACACACTGTAGATAAGCTCATAAAATTTAAACCTTCAAATATGTAAAATCTGCAAAGCATCTGCTGCCCATTATGAGTCCTGACAACTATAGTAGAGTTTCTCAGCAGAAGCCTTGGGTGAGTGGAACTTATATCCTTTAAAATGCTAGATTTGAGTTGAGAGAGACAAAATTTTAAGAGAGGTATATTTTTAATACAGGAGTATGCTGTCTTGTCCATTAGATAATTGGATAAGCAGGCATTCATTTCTTTATTGTGTGGTCTAAGGCATTACAAATGCAAAGAGGATGAAGATACTTTTTTTCTTTCCCACAGGAAGGATGAAACATTGAATTAGTTTTTGTTCCCATTTGCCATTTTCATAATATGAAAGAATTGCTTTTCTCTGGGGTCCCTCCCCAGTTTCTATTTTACTGACTTTATTTATATTTCCTAAAGCTTAGTCATGTGATTAACTATTTCCCTTTTCAGAAAAGGTATGTATAAGTGAAGTGCTTTCCAGATTTTGATGAAGAGAGATTTTCTCCACTCACAGTTTATCCTAAACTAGTAAAACTAGTACTATAGAGTAGCACATACTCCTGTGCACTAGACATCAAAGTAGATGTCCAAAGCTCATTGCAAAGTCATTTTCCTGTGTTCATGCATTTGACCAGGATGAAAATTATTCCATTTCATTGCTTTATTAGATGATAAGATGCTTCAGAGGCTCAGCACACCTATAGATAGGCAACTGAAAAAGTGTGTCAAAGCAAGGTACTGAAAGAGCCACTGAGAATGGTGTTTCTTAGGTTTCAACCTCTTGGGATGCTGAAAGCTAAGGAATTCATCAGTTTGAGGCCAGGGAATAATTTTCTCCTGTGTCCAAACAGAACAAAAAAGCAACAGATGCATCAGTTCCTTGTTGCTAAGAGTCATCAAGCATTGCTGTCTTCTCTGTTTTTTCTGTTCTCTTCCCAAGTATGATATCTGAAATGTGCCCAGTTAACTAAAAATGTGGACTTCACACAGGATTTGCTGGTGAAAAACTGTTCTTGAAGATCAATCTGTTGATCCAACCTGAAATGCTAAAGAATGCCAATCTGATTACATCTTGAAACTACAGTTTAGATCTTAAAACTATAGTTTGGGCTCTTCCTGCTGAATATTGTAACAGGATTGTTCATAAAATTGAAGGTCCTCGATTTCTCTGTTTTGGAAAGCTTGAGAAAAATGTTCTTGAAGTGTCAAAAATATGCTGACACTATTTAAGAACTGCTTATGACCTTTATGTCCCAATAGTAAGGGGCATGGAAATTTATCCAAACCACACTCCTTAGATTTGGCTGGAAAGCAACCCTATTTAGAGTTGGTCTCTGTGTGGGTGGATCAGAATTGGCCAGCCAAAATGTTGTAGATGTTGAACGAATATTTACAGATCGTTAAAAGTTTATATCTACCTGGCATGGAGGGTCAGGCCATCTGCTGTTGTCTTCAAATAAGACCAGTTAGCTCACTCAGTTACTAGTTACCCAATAAAACAGTCTCTTCTCTGTAAGCATATATTCTTCGTACTGAATTTTTCTCACTTAAGAGCTCTAGATGGCTCAGTTCTTTCCTTTGCACATCAAACACTCAAGAAGCATTTAGGGTATTTTATTGCAAGATTTTAGTCTTCTTGCTGATATTTGAGGAAAACCACTCATTTTATTTGCATCAGTTATTTGCACAGTCTCCTACCTGGTCTCTTGATCTGTGCTTGCAGAAAATATTTAATATAAACTAGAACTGTGTAATTGATTCATATGAGAGAGATGTTTTCTGAGTAAATCTTACCATTACAAATGTGTCATGATCATGCTATCTGCATAGTTCAATACAAATAAACCATCATGAAAATTTCTCACTTGGAGATTGCTACATTCAGTTTTTCAAAATGTGTCCTTCACAGGGGAATTCATCTAAATGCTTGTTCTAAAGCTGAAATCCTCAGAGTTAACTACCAAAAGCTAAATTACAAAGTACCAGCAAAAGAACCATTACCAGTGTTTGATATTTTGTTGAATTGCTGTTGTCTGCAGACAATGGAAACCATTGACGGTGGGAAGCTCTTTTCCACGGCCTATCTAATGGACTTGGGTGCCTGTATCAAAACTTTGCGCTACTGTGCAGGCTGGGCTGATAAAATCCATGGGCGTACTGTTCCAGTGGGTGAGTAGTTCCGAGATAACAAAACTGCAGAACTGAGGCCAACGCAAGCTGTAGATAACTGGCTTTTATCTAAAAGTTGCGCAACATAGAAAATATCTCAAATGGAAAATATTTTTGAAAGGTTTTAGGATAGGTTATTAAAGATTTATTACAGTTCTCAGTTTAAACATTTCGTGTAGGTCTTCACATTTATTTCTTATTCTATACACTACTAACAAGAATTGTTTATGGACCGAAAAAATTGACCTGTGTGTACATCTAAGAAATGTGGTAAGCTACTTTTGCATAGCATTGTATAGTTTATACAAGACTACAGCAGTGGGACCTGGGTGTCTGGGTATTTAAGCAAAGATTAGCACAAAGCAGTAATATTTATTTCAGTGATTGGATAATCTATTAGGAAGAGTAAGTACTAAGAGATAGGAATGAGGAAACAGTATTTGCTAAAATTTCATTCCAATCCCTTTCCCATTAAGCAGCTCTATGAAAACATTGTCTCTCTAGCTACCTTCTCTCAGAAAGACAAAGAAAAGAATGGTAATAAAGAAGGAATTAAGGAAAAGGTAATAAAGAAGGAGTTAAGGAAAACTAGAGTGATAAATACTTCCAACTTTTTTGCCTCATGTAGACCTCTATACTAGGTTTAATGGAACACATATTTATTTGAATCAAAGAGAATTTTATATTTAATGGATTTGATTTAAGCTACAATCTAATATTAAAAAATGTCTGATATGTACCTGGGATTTAAAAGAGAATTTTCTGAAAAAAAAAAAAAGGTGATAAAAGAAATGAGGAATGCTTGTTGGTGTGCTGTGCATACCACATTGAGAAGCAGGGTTATCACTGCAAGAAGTCAGTCAGACTGGAAAAATCAAACCTTGGAGCTATGAAGAAAGTAGACATTGAATCCAGATGTACTTTATGGCTTTTTGCATAGTTAAGATTTTGAAAATATCATTTATAGGTAAAATTGTATCCAGCTAAGTTGGGTACCCAACTTTATCATCTTTCTGATTTAACTGTTTCTCACAAATGCTCTGTCTGAATGCCTAATTTATTTATTTTTCCCATAGATGGAGACTTTTTTACATTTACAAGACATGAGCCTATTGGTGTTTGTGGCCAAATTCTTCCTGTAAGTTGGAACCATTTATGTAAAACACAAATGTTCCTTGTTACAAATGAAAATGCTTTTGAAATTTTGCGTCTGCAAGTGCAATTGTGAAACATTGCTAACCAGAAATTTTCAGGTCCTGGAAGATAGAGACCATCCTGAGTACTGTAATTCTGATTCATCAGTTTGTGATAAGTCAGTTTGGTCCAACCTTGTCCCTTTCCTTGCTGTATATGGAGAGAAAATAAGTCTCAAAAGTTTGACTTATAAAATAATTTGAAAGATGGAATTCTGTTTAGTAGAAACTGAAAGAATTAGAAACAAACATGTAGGAGAGTGTAATACTTACAGTCTATAATGTTTAAGCCTATAAGCCTGTAAACAATAAGCTCTTTAAGACCTAGAATATCTGTTCTGCTCCATACAGCATTCAGACAGCTGGATCTTTATCGCTAAGATTCATTCACCATGGTGGTGGTAGAAGTTGCAATGCAAAGAATGTGTCCAATAAAGCTCCTGTTTGTCACATCTAAATTCCCAGTTTTGAAGTCACTCATTTTAGCTGAAGTTTCAAAAGGCCTACCTGAGTTCGATCACTCAAAACACTTGAGAAGCTCAAGTTCTAAATTTATTTGTGAAGTCTGCATAGTTTTGGTGGGTGCCTGTAAAAATAGCTGTATGCACTAGGCACTCCTACTCCACCCACCCTCCTGCGCATGGCAGTTAAGAGCAGCCTCAGCTCACCGTCTTGACAACTCAACAGATTCTGAAAAAGTCATCTTCTCTATAAGGTCTGCTCAGACACGTGGGTCCTGCTCATGTTCCCGATGTCTGTAAGCTGATCTTGAGCATTTGCTGTATCTTTAGACCACCACATTGATTTGGAGAACATTGCTTGAATATGTTTGTATCCAGTCTCCAGGAGAGCTTGGGAAACTGCTGGTTTAGATCCTCTTGTAGGTCAGACACAAGACATTTCAAGTAAAACACTCAGTCAAGATATGCTAAAGAGCTAGAAACACTAGATGTGGCCATTTAAAATATAGTTATCTCCTGGAAGTACTAGCAGCAGTTAGTACAAACACTGACTTGCCTTATAAAATGTTAAGTACTTCTGAGTATATCTTCATTTTCTCTCCATCGAAATATGAACCACCAAGCTGGAGGGTTCTACATGAACCAAACCTGTGAGGACTATGTGCGTGTTACAAACCACTTTTGATAGCTCACCATTTCCACTTCCTTTCACTTACTCAGTTCCACTTTAACAATGAATATGCAGAAAACCCTGTAATCTCTCACTTTATGTTATTTATGTGCCTATTATTTTTGGGGCTGGGGTGAGACTGAAAGGAGACAAAGAGAGAAAAAAAGAAATGTTGCATGTATTTTCCTCCTAGCCTTTCTGACATGATAGGTAACTACCTATCTTTACTGCCTTTTTTCCCATTACTAATAAGGTGTCTGTTGAGCTGAGGCTCACAGCCTTAATGCTTCCCAAACTATTGTAAATATCCTCAAAAGGGCAAAGTTGTTTTCCCCTGGTCGTGTTGTGTCTCATACTGCAGAACATGAGATCCAAAGCAGGCAGCTGCCCTTCAATCTGTCTGAGCTGCCCACAACAGATAGCTGCCAGCAAAACCTCCAGGGGAGAGGGCAGGGGCAGCATTATGTGTTATTACCTTGTCTCCCTTAGAAAACTGAATTGATGATGGATGTGACCATTTAAGATAGAAAAACTTCCAATTGCACCACTAATCCAACAGCTCTGTACTACCTTGTTAAAGGAGTACACTTATTGTCTCTTGAGCTTTTAACTAAAACCTTGAATCCCCTGGACTTACATATATATACAAAAATCACCGGTCTTTGTATTACATGGCTTGCCAGTTGTTTTTTCAAAACATCTTCATTCTGAAAGGAATTCAACAAAAAGTTCAACCACCCAGCTGACAATTTGCACTATTATAATAGAAAAGCTGAGGCATTTTGGTGATGTATTAGAAATAGGATGCACTTTCTGGTCTGTCTTTCAGTGGAACTTCCCATTGGTTATGTTCATCTGGAAGATTGCTGCTGCCCTTTGTTGTGGAAACACAGTGGTTGTCAAACCAGCAGAACAAACTCCGCTCAGTGCCCTTTACATGGGATCCTTAATTAAAGAGGTAAGTCACCAACAGCAGAGTTATTTGCTCCCCTCAGAAATGTAAGAGTATACTGCAGCTGAAATGCTGCAAAGGTAATATAAGCCAGGCTCATTGCATGCCTAGCCTTGCACTGTGGAACTTACGTTGCTGTAAACCAGCCAAGCCAAACCAGGGCAAAAGCATGCATGTCTTTCACCCTAGTACACACACACAAAACCCCACAACAACAATTTAGTAAACTCCATCCTTTAGCAAATATATTTGTATTACAAAAGCACAGTACCTTTCAAAGTCAAAAGCAAGCAAGGAGTCAAGTGCAGAGTAATTGGAGGTGAGTGGCAATGACTTTATTAGCACAGTTATCACACAAAAAAAACCTGTTTGTACAGCTTTTTTTTTTTTTTTTAACTGAACAAAGTTTTCATCCACCTGAGTTTATTAACATAGAGCTGTAAAATCAAACTGGTGACTGTTGCCAAACCTGTGAATTCTCTTCACACAGTAACTGCAAGAAGACACTCTGTACTCCTGAACAAGGAGTGTGCCAGTTTCTTCAGAAAGTTAGTATCTTCAAAGCTAACTATTATGCCCAGTTGCAGAAATACCCAAAGAGAACAGTAAAATAGTTTAGATTTCTTCCCAATAAAATTAACAAATATATTCTAAGATGTTTCAAAAGTTGGCAAAGATGTCAATATTCGCCAGTGCAGTAACCTTGCAGAGTTTTAGTGGAAATGACTTGGCACATTTTATTATTCTGCTTCAAAACAGTGGTTCAGCAGAGTATACTGACTGGTTGTGAGTTAATATTACACAGAAACTAAATGATTATCAGGATGGAGCCAAGACCTGCTGTTATTGCGTCACATAGTAAATGCTATTAGATAATACTGGGGAGGAGGAATAGCTTTAAAAACTATCAGAGAAACCTTCTCTATTAATTTTTAACTATAAGCATCAGAAAGTGTATTTCCCTGAAAAAAATAACTTTACAGAGAAGATAACTCAGTTCTGCTATGATCTAATGAAATATCTATTCTGATGTTCTGATTTCTTTGAAAGGAAAGCTCATAAATGGGAATGTGGTCAGTATTCAGAATATCCAAAAACTTTTGGAGCCCAAATCCCTGCCAGTGATTACTTCAATAGCTGCTTTGGACTTGTGAAAATATCTAAAGGTCTAATTCAACTTTCTAGTTCCCAAATGCCCACATAAAAAAAAAAGAAATATATATATAGATATATAGTCACTTTTGGTAACCTTCACTAACCTTCTTAATAGCAGTCACAAGGCTACCTTGCTAATATATAGAGAAGAGCTCCTAAAACAAACATGGAAATTAAATGCTCAAAGTGAGACTTTTCTGCACAAATTAAATGTGTAACACAATGCTAAGCAAATGGAAAGAACCTCGTTGTCTCATCAATTTCAGGGTAAATATCTGGAAAATTAAATGAGCATAAATTAAATGAGCATTGACAGGCTGTATCTAAGCACAAAACTGTAAGGAATAAAAGTTGCTTGAATAAAAGTAACAACCTGGTATCCAAAATGCAGGACATGAGTTATAGGAGCTCTAACTCACCACCTAAAATGCACCATTTTCCAAATAAAAATGGAACTTTTGCATGTAATTCCAAAGTCCTGTTTAATGCTATAAAGAAACTTATTAAAGTGATAATGCAGGATATGAATCTTTTTGATATGTTAATTCTATATTTGTTCTGCAAGTGCCATTGAGATTGCACAGCTGCTTCATGAACCAACAAAAATTCCATCTACTCTTCACATATCTTTGGAGTTTGCCTGACAACCTGCTGGAAGAAAATAGTTTATTTTGTTGTGAATGGAACATATCTAATACAGAATTTATGAGAAGAAATACATTTGTTTGAGCCATAGAAAAAGCTTATTTGCACAAAAAATGTGCAAGATATTAAAACTGTGCATGTCTCAGCCAGCTTTTTCATGCTTGGTAGCTGACCTGCCTCTTTTTCGCTGTAAACTTTCATGTTGTCCACTCTACCTTCAACCTACATCCAGAGTTCCATCATTTTTCTTAATAGAATTTTAGTCAGCAAATCATTAATTACATTTCATCTAGCATGGCTATTAGTATGCTCAAGTCATCAAGCACATGTGTTGATTCAAACAGCTTTAATGAAGCAGATGTGAAAGTAAGCAATATTTCTTTATATATCTAAGTGAGAAAATAAATACAAATATTTCTTTGGAAATGGCTCTGACAAAGAACTAAAGTAATATGTTCTTTAAAAAAAAAAAAAAAAAAAGAGGTAGCTCAATTACCTAAAAGACAGGTGAAAGAAAGTGTAAATCATGTGAGAATTAAATCTTTTGGGGCTCTAGGGCTAAGAATAAGTGTATGGCTGAGAAAAGGTGGTCAGAGAACTGAAAAGGGAGGTAAGACTATGTGACACACGTTCTTCTATTTATTATCCTTCCTCAAATTTCCGGATTCTTTCTTCTGATTCAGGCAGGATTTCCACCTGGAGTTGTGAACATTGTGCCAGGCTTTGGGCCCACCGCTGGAGCAGCAATTTCTCACCACATGGATATAGATAAAGTAGCTTTCACAGGCTCTACAGAGGTACTATAACGAATGCAAGAAAATATAAGCAGGAAATATGCCCCCCTGATTCCCAGCAATGATTTAATGTCTAACTTTTTTTATGTAACTATTTTAACTGTCTTCTTTCTTTCATGGCTGCGGGTGTGTTAAACAAAGTCTGTTTAATGATTTGTTGGTTATCATTAATTTTAAACATGTTTAAACAATGTTTGTATTGCTGGAAAGCCCTTCAAACAAAGAGTCCATGAGACACAGTAGGTTCTAGTATACCAAGGCTATTTTAAGTCTTACACATTCAAACCAAAACTTTTTCATAACATAGTTTACATCTTTTTTTAAGAAGTTCTGTTGTTTTTAAGTTTAATAACAACAGGATAGCAGGAAGGTACCTAAGGAATCACATTCTTTGGTCTGCACATGCTTAGGTGAGGTGACAGCTTTTTGGTATTTCTTAGGACTGTCTGGGTGGTCTTAGAAGAGTGCTTGAATATGTATTTGCTTAAAAGGAAGGTCATTGTTAATTTTCCCTAACTGTCACTCTGAAGGACTGGGAGCACTATAATTGATGATTTCTCAGTGCAGGCTATATATAGGATTAAGGATTAGCAATATCCTTGATACAATTCTTTATACTGTCTGACTGCATGCATGCTAAATGGAAAAGCTGCCATCTGGTCTCTTAACTTCTTGGATGTAGACTGCAAAGGTAAATATCATTGCCTCATGTCAGGGATCAGTACACACTGAGTGCAAGAGCTGTATTTTCTCTCAGAAACCTTCAGCTCTACAGTAATGGGAAAAGAAAACAACCCAAAACCCTGACATCTGAGAAATATCCCACAGAAGTTACCTATAGACAGTAACAGCTACATTTCCCAGTGCCCAGTGACCCTCTGAAGGCAGATGGACCAGAGGGTGTATTCACAGAGTTTGGTGACAGTTCTCTTCTAGCAGTATAATTTAGCAAAGAGAAATGGTGGCAGGAAGCCTGATAGAGGGAGGAAGTTTGCCTGATGGTTGCTACACACAGGCAGTTACAGACCAAAGCCACAAGAGCAGCAAGAAGATTTTTCCTTCATAGTTTTTCCAGGGCAATTCATAGTAAGTAGTTCCTTTAATTATGTCATCAGTAGATAAAACAGGGTAGGGGTTCTACCTTGCAGTGTGATTTCCTCCTCTTCATTCATCTACGGGAGAAATTGAAATAAGGAAGAGTGTCCATGCAGCCAGTGTAGATTGTGTCATGAACTTTGTGCATTAAGGAGCTTTCTTATGCATAAAACAGAGGAATTTTAACCTAATGGGAGTAAGTGGTGGAGCAGCAACCTGTGCCTGCTGTAGATTACTGATACATGCAAGTAGAGTGGTGGTAACCAAAAAAGCACCATGTGTCTTTGGCAGTTGACATGAATGGGTACGGGGGAAACTCCTCTAGAAAACATTTCTAGGTCATAGGGTACAAGTCCCCTGCACCCTGACTCTTTTCAGTTGTCTTATTTTAACTTATTTTTCATTTTATTACTGGGATAGTAGACACCTCTGAACTGATTTGCACTTTTGAGGAAATCAGAGAAGTATTATAGATATCATTAAAAACTTTTTGACATGAAGCTGTCCTCTTCCTGACTTTTAGGTTGGCAAGTTGATTAAAGAAGCAGCAGGGAAGAGCAACCTGAAGAGAGTTACCTTGGAACTTGGAGGAAAAAGTCCTAACATTATATTTGCAGATGCAGACTGTTAGTAGCAATTTTATTATATGAACTACTACTATTGCTAATCCAATGCTCTTTTTCTTTTCTTATCAGTAAATTATTTGAACTTTTTCAATAAAGGAATAATTTTTAATGTTTTCTGGCCATGCTATTATTTTAAGTTAGATTGCCACCAAAACCAATGGCTCCTAACTAGATATGGACCTCTGATGGCCTGTTCACTCTTAGTATAATTAATGATTATCCTAATGAAACAAGAATGCAGAATGAAAAGAGGATAGAAGGATCTTATACAGATTTATTAAATTTCTGTCTGAA
Organism: Ifrita kowaldi; assembly: GCA_013398055.1. Lineage (NCBI taxonomy): Eukaryota > Metazoa > Chordata > Aves > Passeriformes > Cinclosomatidae > Ifrita > Ifrita kowaldi. The sequence goes on from VZRS01002935.1 coordinate 77,855, forward strand.
TACTCTTCTTGGTACACCTGACAGGGCAAATAATGTTAAATCTAAATTTCCCATAGAACACCTAAATGTGTGTTCAGCTAGGCATACCATAATGCTCTTGATAAGGGTAGTTAGGACATAAGTAAATGCTTGTACATCTGTGTTTTAAAGGGTCACTAAAAAAAAAAGTGCTAGAAAGGGAAATTAGATGGGTGACAAAGGTCAATAAAGATTTTACGATGTGACAATTCAGGTTTATGATCTGATGAACCCCGCATTTCTTTGCAGTGGACGCTGCTGTGGAATGGGCCCATATTGGTCTGTTCTATCACCAGGGACAGTGCTGTATTGCAGGATCTAGGATTTTTGTGGAAGAGCCTATTTATGATGAGTTTGTTCGCCGGAGCATTGAAAGGGCAAAGAAGTACACTCTTGGGAATCCTTTGATGCCTGGTATACAGCAGGGCCCTCAAGTGAGTAATATTACATGTCTCCAGCATAACTCTGTCATGACATCACAATTTAATATATTTCTAAACCTACAGTTTCAGTACGTTCAAGGCTAAGCACAGTTTTCTAGTGGCTAGTCTGGAGTACAAGGAGGAAGAAACTGCAGTGATTTTTGTTTGTGCCAATACCATTTGCCTAAGGTGTCTTTCTTTTTTCCAGTTCTTTTTATTATTGAAGCAGAAAAATTGTAAAAAATTGAAATGCTTTGAGTAAGCTCCAATGCAGCAGCTGTAAAAGTGCAAGTACAATCACCCATGACATGTTAGCTTGCTAACTTTACATTCAAATAGTGCCACTATAAGTGACTATCTTGAAAAAGTGAGAGTTTTAACGTCTTTTCCCCTTTTTCAAGGTACTAGACTTTCATTATGCTGCTCTCAGTTTTAGAACAGTACGCAATTAAAATGCAAGAGGTTGGGGTTTTTTCCTGCTTTTGTTAAAATATTATGCCAACAGCTTTCCCATCAAATGAATGTTAAAATGCAGCATTTAGAAGTATAGCTATCACAAAGCTGTGAATTCAAGGGATCACTTCAGAGCATTGTTACAATAGTTCTCATCTACTCTTATTCCCACACCAGCTTATACTGCAGGATACAGAATAAAAGTACTGTAGTAGAAACAAAGAAAAAGCAGGAGACAAAATCACTCTCATGTATTTGATAATGTGATGTGTTCTGTATTAGTTACCACAGCAATTTTGTGTAATAAAAGACATCCAGTAAATTGGAAAAAATGTAGTCCAAGCCACACAAGATTTGGGTAATTTAAAAATAATTTTTGGACATCCTGGAACATGTTTTGGTACAAGATAATAAATTCAGCTGAATAAATTTAAAAGCCAAAGGGCAGGAAGATTCAGAAAAATAAACTCCAGGTGTCTGGTATACAGCTAATATGAAATTAACAGAAATTCTCTCTCATGTTATTGTGGCTTTACTGAGTTTGAATTTCATGCTAACAATTTAAATGAGAGAAGTAAATACACTTCTACTGAAAAAATAAGGATGTTAAACATGTGAAAAAAACAATAATGAAAACATTTGAATGAGCATAAAGACTCTTTTCTCCTCTAGTCTCATAATTTGCCTTTTCTGACATATTTTTTCTCCTTAGCAAGCTTTAGCCAAAGCTTAACTATTTTACAGACTAGCAAAGTTACTCCTTTTAGAACGGGTATGATCCCATTTAAAGGAAAATTGTAATCACGGGATGTAGCTGCATTTCTTTTGTGGTAATTTTGTTAAAAATCTATCTTTATCTTCAAATCCCTTGTTATGTTTTGAGTAATTCTTTCTAGAGACAAAAAATGGTTGCCTGTATTAGCTCTGTTCACTGTGGTCTACTGCCACAGAGAAAAAGCCATATTTTTCTCCAGCTCAAAGGGCTACAGGTTTAGGTTAATAAGGTAGAAGAACAACTGTTATCAGTGTGTGTTATTTTCATCCTTGAAATATCTTTCCATTTAGATTGATAAGGAGCAGTTTGAAAAAATTCTGGATCTAATAGAGAGTGGGAAAAAAGAAGGAGCCAAACTGGAATGCGGAGGAGGTCCATGGGGAGACAAGGGTTACTTCATCCAGCCCACAGTTTTTTCCAATGTCACGGACAATATGCGCATCGCCAAAGAAGAGGTAAACAAATTTTCAGCAGTCTCTTCTCTCACTGAAAGTCGTCTGTTTAAATGTCTGTACAAAATATCCAGTTAGAAGGTCAAGTGATTATGTGAAAATTCTCTCAGTAGACCCATTGTTCCATCCTGGTGGTGTTTAAAGTGCTTTTATTGGTTTCTGGTGCACATTTCAGCAGCTTGCTCAAGGAGGGAGAGGATTTTGAGGCTGCCCTGCCAACAAAGGCTCCTGCAGTAGATAAATGTGAGGCTTGGATTGTTTTCATTGCTCCATACTGTCCATGTCTCAGATATCAAAGTCACAATGACCTGTAAACAGAGATGCAAACCTGGGAGGCACAACTTGTGAACATTTTGCACTGCCTAAGGAGCCACTTGATGTTTATATGCACCAGGCAGCTATTTTGCAATATGAGAAACTAGCTGGATTGTGCTTCCAGAGGCATTTTGTTGGTGGCATTTTGTTTTGCCTCGGTGGGGTTTTTTGACTTAGATCAGTTTGCAGATGTGTCTACACATCATTGCAGAATCTGCTAGTGTTCCAACTAAGATGACTGTGCTAGGGCATCAGTGATTGCCTGCAAGGAAACAGAGACATTTAGGAGTGCTGAGCTGCCATGTCAGCTAGTTCTCTAAACAAAGACTCAAAGTCCAGTCATGACCTCTTCGCTGTGTTTAATTTTTTACATTCATCTTAATTAATATCTGCTGCAATTGGTGTCCATTATACTTCTTCATACTAGAAAGCTAATGCAGTCTGCTAAACATGCTTAGTACATCCAGCAGGAGTCAACAGCCTGAGTTAAAATGAACACCACAGCATTTAGAATTAGTTGTGACAGGGAGAGAGCTGTAAAATGTGATAGAGCTGTATGAGACAGAATTTGGATTGTTTCCACCATTGCGAGTCAGGTAGGAAACAGCACAGAGTTATGATTTTTTCATAGTTCCATTAGTTGCACTTTGGTCAGCAGTACAAGAACTGCTCTTCACATTATTTTAAGTGTGATGAACAATGAAGCCCCAGATAGCCAAGACAGTTTAAAGAATGGTTTTGAAAAAGTTTTGAAGTTCACAACTTGAACAGTGGGGGAATGTTAGGTGTTTTTCTGATCTATGTAAATCCTTACAACTCCATTTACAAACCAGCACTAAAAACTCAGTCAAGTAGAAAGCTCAAAATCTATGGAAATAGAATTAGTTAGATGTTGTAATGTGCCCTCAGCCTGCACAGTCTTGGTATTGAATGATAGGCATGGGCACCTCTGGCTGAGAACACTGGACAATGGTAGCAGGAAAGCTGAACCTGAGGGACTGTTCTCCTACCTGACACCCATATGGAAAGCAGAATTAATTGTTTCACCTGGAGTACATTCTCAGTTGTGCAGCTACCTGCAGGGATAAAAGTCTAATGGAAAATTTAGGTGACAGAAAAACTGAATGCCTTTCTTGACTTTAAAAATGGAGCTTGTCCAGAAAACACGAGTTTGTTGGTAGCCAGTATAGATAGGTAGCACACTGTGACATCATGTTGACTACCTTTATGGTGAATGCCTTCTAATTGTTATTTATTTGTTTTCATTGTTTATTTATTTTTTATTAATTATTTACAATAGGCTACCTTGACTTGCTTCATATTACAAAAATCTTTATGAGAATTTATAGTATTTTTTAGAACTTTATTCGCTCTTGGCTGAATGGATTCGGGAATAAGGCCATCTGACAGAAATAATCTTAAAATATATAAATTATTCCAAATAGTAAGTTGTTCTAGATCACTTCATATCTTTACATGTGTTTGACACAGATATTTGGACCTGTTCAACAAATCATGAAGTTTAAAACCATAGATGAAGTTATCAAGAGGGCAAATAATACTACCTATGGCTTAGCGGCAGCAGTTTTTACCAAAGACATTGATAAAGCACTGACATTTGCAGCTGCTCTTCAGGCTGGAACAGTATGGTAAGTAATGGGGTTTTTTTAATTGTTCCTTTAGATATGCAGGTGTCAGTGGCACTAATCGTAAGACATATTCACAGTACTTAGGGTGGTCTTTTTAAAATATATATTCCTTGTCATTTTTATAGAGGTCTCTTCTCTTTATCTTTCCTGCATGTTTCCCTGTTTAATGTGTTACTAAGTAATTACTTCTTGTAAGTCTTCACACAATTTTCCCATAAACTTAGTCTAAAAACAGGAAATTTACTTGCTAAAAAGAAAAGGAAACAAAAGAAAATGTGGCAAGAGTGCTCTTTTTCCTTTACTTCAGATTCTGGTGATAGCCCAATACGTGATTTATGAGATTGGTATCAGTTTTTTGTAAAGACACTAATTATCCAAAGTTCAGTGGCCATTAGCCTGGGCAGAGCACCCATCTGTAATGGGAAAGATTGATTAAATGTGATTGAATAAAGAAAGGAAATACAAGCTGGGAGAATGACTACAAGGCCAGCTCTTTCCAGCAATGGAGAAGAGGCAACCTACATGGAACTGGAAAAGAAAAAGCTTAGAGATGAAAGAGTGAAAGCTTGGAGGCATAGCAGGGTCTAATGACTGTCACTGACAAAGACCTGCATTTCCATACAGTTATTTCAATGCATCAGAAGGAGAACAACCAATTTTCCTTCAACACAAAACCTGTGTCCAATTTACATTTTATCTGAAAGCACTCGCAACCAGCACAAATTCCTGCCCAGGTCCTGTGATCAAAGAACATACGCTTTCCAAAAATAAGTTAGCTATCTTGACTTAAGAGTTGTTATTCTTTATATGGAAGAAAGTTTAGAAGTGGAATATTTGGGATTTGCTCTTACATGATTGGTGGTCTAGGAATCCTTAACTATGAAGAGAATCTCCGTTGTTGAAACCAGTAGACTGCAGGATAGATTATAAGATATGAAAATAGAGAATATTTGATTTGACAAGGTTGAAAGACAAAAAGAGCTTCTCAGCTAGGAAGCAGGATGCGCATTCTGCCAATATTCTTCATACCTAAAAATTCGCCTGTGAAGTTCCTTTCTTACTCATTATTGTGTCTTTGTTCTCAACCACAATACAGAATAAGGTTTAACTGAGTAGAATCAAACAAAACTTGCTAAATATGTAGTGAAGCTATCCTGAGTTTATCTATTAGAAACATGCCTGCAGAACACTTAGCTGTGGATAATCTTTTGTGCAAGAGCTTATGTACAAGTTAGGAATTTTATTGCAACTATCAGAGAAAGATATGACTGTCCCTCTGCTTGAAGACCCCTGCTGAGTATTAGTAACCTGGTAATAACTGTAGTTGCTTTGGATGCTTCATTTTTGTGAACTTCAAGCTACATGTATTTTTGCAAATACATTACTCAGATATCGTTTGTGACCATCACTGTAGGCTTTTTAGAGGTGACAGAAAACCACTGATTTTTTGGAGGTGAAAAAAATTGTTTCACACTGTCAAAAGTAATTTTTCTGTTCTTCCAGGGTTAATTGCTACAGTGCAATGTCGGCTCAGTGTCCCTTTGGAGGTTTTAAGATGTCAGGAAATGGACGAGAAATGTAAGTAAATACTTTTAAGACTGTAGATTCACAGGAAATTCAAAATGAAATTCCAAACTCTGACTTTAAATATACATAACTAGGATATCCAGTTTGAGATTTTGTCAATTTAGCCTCTAGAGTGCTTAGAGGCATCATGTTGTCAGAGGCAATGTCAACCAACAATTCCTCTCCAAAATAAATAATAAAATTGCTTAGATGCACACTTTTTCAATCTGACCAGTTTGCAGTCTACTGTGGTTGCAGTATACTGGTAAGCAAAACTGACCACTGTGTTTATGGTTTACAGTTTTTGCATATATAGAGAAACTGTCATTTTCATGAAGATAAATCTGTGGGTAGTTTGTGAAATCCCCTTTAAATGTTAGGTTTGAAAACACGAGACTTTTCAAAATCCTAGATTTAAGCAAGATTTAAGCAAATTTAAAAGTTTGTGAAGCCAATGTTTTCACAGTATGTGCCAGCTAGGTCAAAAGTTATGATGAAAATAATCCTCCGTAGTCTTTGGACCTTTGTTTTTTCCTGAACCAGAAGCAGAGTAACATACAAATATTATAAAGTAATCAAATTTTTTCAAACTTCTAAGTTTTAATCCAGTTTCTCTTGAATCATATCTTGTCTTACTTGTATTCATTCTTTGTTTAAAATTCCATATATATGAGAACAAACTATTTTTAAAGAAATTACTAAAAATCAGTACACGTAAGCTTTCTTTTTTCTTAAGACAAATACATGACACTTCTAATGAACAATGGAAGTGATTAAAAAATTTATGTGAAGGTGAGGTGCTTCAGAGCTTCTTTTTATGTAGTTTTTTCAGAGATAAAGACTAGTGTTTTCATACTTGCTCATCACTGAACACAATCTGCTTCTGATGGCAAAGCTCCCACTGACTTCAAAGGAAAAAGTCAAGCCAATGCTGAGAGCTTTAGAAAACTGGAAGTTGAAAACCCCCAATAATTTAGGCCATTATAATCAAACACGGCTTTGCCTTTGCTGGATGCCAAAAACTGGGAGATAATCAATTCTGAATTACAGCCTTTTTCAGAAGTATTTTTTTTATTTATTTGCTGGAAATAACAGACTATCAAAAAATGTTCTCTATAACAGTACATTTTGAAGGAGTTAAGCTTTTGTGCTAAGAAAGTTTTCTGGTTCAAAGTCACAATTATCAGACCAATAACAATATTCCCACTAAAGGAAAAGGAAAGAATCATCACCAGATAGATGTCTGTCATAAGAAAATTTGCAAATATATTACAGTCATTTTGAGGAGAATTGGAAATATGTGAAAAATCTGCACTGAAAAAATTAGGATGTGTTTGTGTTAAGCCACTGACTTCCTTGAACCATAGAATAAAATTCTCTGTGTAATTCTTTGAGTGATAATACCATTATGAATTAAACTACTGAATGTAATATATACTTGTATGTATTGAAGGTAATGCACTAACAAAATGCCTTTCCAAAAATGAAGGGAATCAGTAAACATTCTCACCCAGCACAAGTGTCCTGAGCACAGACTTCTCTTTTGCTTATATATCTGTCTAATGAGACAGCAGTGAGAACTCTGTAACATTATAATGCAGTAAACTCTTGTTCCATGGAGCAATCAGTTATGCCTTAAGTAGTTTGACTGCATTGGATATCAAATATTTAGGGACACAAACAAGTTTCATCTTGTCACTGAAAACATACAGGCGAAACATGCTCGTAAAACAGCAAAGATTTTAGCTCTTTTTCACTGTCTGGGAGTTTTCATCATGGAATAATTTTGTCCCCCATTTGCTTGAGATGAAGTGTCTGTTCTTTGACTCTGGAGAAAACTCTAGACATCAGAAGATCTATAAAAATAACTTGCTGAACATGCTTGTGAAGGTCTAATATGTTCTTGATCTGCTGTACAGAAATCCAGTTTAGAAATGCTCTAAATTAAACACCGCTCTTTTGCACAGAAATAAAATTACTCTCTGTCCCATTTTTCTCGGGAGGCTGTTGCTGTGGCTTTTCAAAATGTTTCCAGCAGCAGTCTATCTGCACAGCTGTCTTCCAAATACATTCAGTGTACTTGTTACGTATCTGGCCAATTGCACAGTACCACTGAAAATCCCATCCAGAACAAAACTCATATAAAAAGCATTAGCATAAGTATTGCTCTTGGTTCTCTTTTATCTAGGGGAGAATATGGACTTCATGAATACATAGAAGTAAAGACTGTCACAATCAAAATCCCTCAAAAGAACTCGTAATGCTGTTTGAGGTGCTGAATTTAACATCTTCAAATGAATCTGAAAAGGCTATCTGAATTCGTAAGTGTTTAGCTGTCCAAGTGATTCATTAAACTTTCTGCTTTCTGACTGTATAAGGGATACCTTCTATCATTAACAATATAAGGAATAGCATAGAAAAAGTTAATGTGGTTAATTATAAAAAGAAATCTTTAATGTCTGGTTCACAGCTAACTCATTTTAAAATTCATGTTCAAAAATATCTACTCTCGTTTGCAGTTGTAGTTCTCTATAGTGCTATGAAAATTTTCCTTTTTCAGTATATTCTACAAGTACAGTTTGAATTTATGGGCTCTTGTCAGCGTTAGATGGCAAGTTCTCCTTGCATTTTCTTTGTGGCCTTAACAAAAGCACTTATGAGTAGTTAGCAGATACTCTTCTCTGTGTTTCTCTAGATATATTTCTTAGAGTATTGAAGTTGTTCATCGCGCTACATGAATGTAATCTGTACAAAATTAAAAAATATTAAAATTCACCTACAAAAGCTAGGACTTCTCCCTTCATTAGTCTTTTCTATTACACCGGTTAACCACTGACCAACATGTAGCACAGGAGCACCACCATTGTGTTCAGGTCATCACAAGTAAACTACATCTGCTATATGGAGGCCAAAGTCCCCAACGTTTGGCCAGTATTTCTAACTGGAAAAACGTGAAGACACAGAACAGTAGACAATTTGCAAAGTGCCAGCACTTGGCTCTGCAGTGGTGAGTGCATAACAAATCTTCACAGACATATGAGCAAGAAATAGTGAAGAGAAAGAAGGGGAGGGGAGGGGNCATAGAAACGAAAGAGGGTTCTATTTGTTTGGATACACTGTACACTTTTTAATTATTTTTATTTTTAATAAGATAGTTAAAACAAAATACAGATCAGACTTTCACCCTATTAGTCTAAGGATGCCTTTTTCCATGAAGAACTGGACATAAAATTTGTGGCATAGGTATTTCTCTCCACAACACCTACATTATCTATTCTTGAAACGTACCCATTCCAAATCCCATATTTATGCCTCTAAAATAACTTCATTAGACATAATTTTCAAACAAATTGAATTCTGGTCCCATATAAGAAACAAAAGACTGATGGAAGAAGGAAAAGAAGTAAGAGTGAATCAAAAGTAATAGCATACTGTGAAATAATTAGCAGAGATTCTTCTGCAGAGGATAGTAGACAAGAAAGCAGAGAAATAAATATTAATGCCAAATAAAGGCAAAAGAAAAAAATTCTTAAAAAATAAGCTGCAGATAAGAAAATAATGGCAAAACTATCTGGAAGTCTTTAAAAGTGGCCATGAACACTAGTGAAAACATAGATACAACAAAGGATTTTATATTTTAAAGGAAATGAAAAGCCATTTCTAGAGTTGGCGTGGGTCTTCAAACATCTCTATCATCCAAATTCTGCTTTTTCATTCAAGAGTAGAAGTCTCAAAGGAGGATAAATAAGCCAAATTACATTAAGCCTACATTTGCATTTTGTGTTCAATCAGGAGGGCAATTCTGATATTGTATTCCTGGTCTTCCTCACTTACCTTCTTTACCTGAAAGAAAAGGGAGCAAAACAGTTCCTTTTTGGTGACATTAAGCCAGAAGGCTCACACATGGTGTGTTTCTGGTATGATCCAAACACTGCAACCATTCAGGTCTTAGAAGGAGACTAGGGCTAGCCTGAAGCAACTTCTGTCTGGATGTGTGCTATGCAGGTCGTTGGTTCCCTTCTCCTCACCGTGTCCTTTGGCAGCACAGGACTGCAAATCCAGTCCTACCCATGGTGACTGCAACTGCAAGCCCAAGCAAAGAATGGCTTTGAAATACAGTACAAGGAAAGGGAAAACACAGCATAATAGAGGGGTATAGGAGAAGGACCAACTTGACCCTTGTATGCATATATATATTTTCTCCTTAGAATGTCTGAAATATTTTAATACTGTTCCCAACAATATTGTAAGTATATATTTTAGTTTCTGTTTGACAGTCTTGATGGGTAAAAGGAAGCTGGCGATGGTCTTGTTCTGTCAATTTTAATTTTTCAATGTGATCAAAATGTAATATCTAGTAGTGACTTCAAGTTCTCATATTTCAAATGCCTTGAGTCCAAGAAGTGTTTTCATGTGTATATTACATTTGGGAGGAGGCAAGGGAGAAGAAAGAGAGAGGGAGAAAGGGAGAGAGGCAAAGGCTGTCAGTCAGCCGAAGTTAAATACCGAAAGTTTTCATCAGAGACAAGTACAGGTTTGGATTGATATGACGACACAGAGAAGCTGTTCCCATGAGATGCCAGTGTGAAGAGATACACCCTTTGGCATCTAGCAACTTTAAGGAATTCAACATGTGTGTGTTTCTTCTTAAACACTCGACTTATGTTTGAAGGAGGCAAACAAGGGCTCAATAAATATCGTAGTCCAGTTTGACTTACATGAGCACGTTAGTTCACAATGCATGACAATGTCCAAGCCAGAAAAAAAGAAGAATATGATCCCATTTGTTTCTCAACTGCCAGTTTACTGACTCAAAAGTCAGGAGTGGATTTCTCTCAAAAATGCACGCACCATTAGTAATAATGGCTCAGTAAATAAAAGAAATGTCCTTTCAAAATTAGGTGTGTTTGTAACTATGTTCATAGTAGTAGAGTCTCCATCTGATGGTGAAATATCTTTGCTATGTCTTTGAATTACATCTGTACATGGGTACAGTGACTTGTGATCTGAAACAAGGACTTAAGCTCTGCAAATATTACACAGGTGATTAAGGAGGCCCTTTCTTTCTGGGATTGAATCATTATCCTGTTACTCCCATTACATGCCAAAACAGCACTACTGAAATTTACTGGAATGAAACACGAGAAGAGCACCAGTTGATCTCTATGTAAATATTGCTTATAATGTTAGTGAAGTTGTAGTCAGTATTGCACAGAGGATGAAATTTAATGAGAGAAGTGAGCTTGTTGCATGTCCTTTCAAGGCCCCTGAAAACTGACTGCTAGTGTCAGCAGCAGTTATTACATTTTTATTTTATTTTTGAAACTATGATATTTTTCATATAGCTCTTGAAGGCAATAGCTGTCTAGGTAAATAATGTAGAGTAACATTCCAGCAGATTTTAGTAGGACTATTTCTTTTTCTAGTAAACTCTTCTTTCCATCCCCTTAACACTTTTAAAGGCACACCTTTAATATTCAGGGAAGTATGACCAAGGACATGATTTTGCAGTCTTATTGGAAAGTTACCTGTTTCAAGTAATTTTATACCACACAGAAATGCAAGCTCTAGAAACTTGGAGTCCTTAGGTCCATTGTCTTGCCATTAGTGAGGTGATCCCTGCACCCTTCCCTGCCTCTGACACTCTTTTATTTAAGAGAGAGGAAGCTTTTGAATGGCAGCAGAAGGATAGAGGGACTCTTAGGCTATTTCAGTCAAAATAGTGAATTTGTAAGGAATTCTCATTGTGTTTCAGGAAAGAAAATTACTGGTAATCCTTGACTACCAGGTATGCAGGTCTTAAGACAAACAAGAAAAGATATGGAAAAAATATTCAGAGCAAGAAAGGCATCTGGCTTGGATAAAAAGTGAAAATTCTCTGATGAAGTAGGTTTTAGGGTGGAATTCAAAAGATGTGAAGTTGGCAGCCAAAAGGTTTTTTGGGGAGAAGAGTAGGCTATTTCATCTGGGACACAAAAGATAAGTCCAGACAAGATAAAGAAAAGACAAGTGCAAGAAAAAGAGGGAGAAAGGAAGGGAAGAGTATCAGAAGTATAAGGAGTCTGATGAGGAACGAAAGCACAAGTTCACCCTGAGTTTCTGAAAGATCTCACTGTAAGATCTCGCTATAATTTTGAAAGATTTAACATGAACTTTAATAGATGAAGTGTTCTTCCCCAGCCCTTCCATCGCTATATTTGCTGTCAGATTTTTTTTTTTTTAACTTCCTGATCCTTCTGCACTCCCTCTTTTCATTCAAGTCATGGTGTGGTTCTCTTGATCTTAGTATTGTCTTCCACATATTCCTGTACTGAAAAGGGAGATTTAGATAACTCCTTATTAAGAAAAGTCCACTGTTAAATAAAGTAGTAAAAAGAGGTCTCTAAAAATTTGGAAATAATAGTTCCCTGTGAACTTAGTAGGAGGTCCAAAGGACTGAATTATGACCTTTGTTATGCTGAGAGAAAAACAGTGACTTGATGAATGTAGTGCTCTGGAAACAAAAGTAAAAAATCCGGAAGGACAACATACACTGAGTCAGTCAGTTGAATGTTGCATGAAAAATTGGGCAGACGTGATGATCCAATAAACAGATGTGAGTATTGGGTGATTTGACTGTTGAAAATCCAGCTTGCGAAACAGTTCTCAAAGAGCAGCAACACAGAGGATGCATACACAGTATAATAAACTGGCCATGCAAGAAGAAAAGACCATAGCTGCTTTTACACATTACTAGCAGGCAAAGCAGAGAGATTTGGCAGAAGCATTAACCAAAATACCATAAGGTTGTCCTCGACAGAAGCAGAATAGAAGTAGCAAGCTCTCCCAAGAAAAATGCTTATTACTGAGGATTTTTTAGAGGGAAGAAAGCCAGAACAGATATCAGCAATGGGAGAGTTTGTTTTATAATTTTATTTTATATTCTCATATTGTGTATAGTTCTATATGGAATATAAGATTATGACTCAATAATAGTTCGACAATTACAAATGATCAATACACCCCAATCCAAGATGGCTCTGGACATAAACAGCATTTTGACACACTCTGACAAGCATTTAAGTTATTAAACAAAGCACTGCACCTGGCCACCTTCCTCTCACTATCAGTGCAGAAAAATTCCTTACTTTTCATATACCTTATGGGTACAATTTCATAAACTGCTAAGAAGCTTTGATCATACAGCATGGTCCACACAGCACAAACCCTGCTGCAGCAAACAGAACAGTGCCTTTGATCTTCAAACCTTGCCAAATGGTACCAGCTGTTGAGGCTTTACCTATGGCCTTCTTGAAATTTGGTGACTCCAGTAACATGGATTCTACATTCATTCTGAATGTAGCTCCTTAGAATATGTAGTGCCTATGCTTATGAGCATGGTGACAGCAAGAATGAGACTGAACTTTAACAGATGAAGCGTTCTTCCCTAGCCCTTCCATCACTATACTTGCTGTCAGATTGTTTTTTGACTTCCTGATCCTTCTGCTCTCCCTCTTCTCAAAACTCTGAGCGGTATTAGAGATGTATTGCCCTTAGAAGATAAAAATGTCTGACAGGCAAATAAGGGAACCAAGTGAGAACAAGCAACACTGTCCACAACAACCCATATTCAAGAACAAGAAAGACTTTGTAGGAGTGTAATGAAACAAAAGTGTCATGTGAACCTTCTGTTTGGAGCATAAATATGTCCCATGCACGGACATATTAGCACCTATTTTAGAACTCATACGATAGACAAACATGGTGTATTGCTAAGCACTATGCGTGCTAGGGAGGTGACTCTTACATAAAGGACCTTTGGCCCTTATTATCCACTGTGTTGGTGGCAATCTTTAAAAAGACTGTGTTCCTGTGAACAAGCAATCATGGTCGAAGTAGCAGTAAGGAGGTAGAAGAGAGAAGCCCTCCCAGCTCACAAAAACAAATTCCGTGTAAGAAAAAAAACCCCAACATATAGCCGTTCGTTAGTCTCCCCTTCATGTGACTGAGAAATTAAATTTTGGAGTAGCTTACATGCAAATTAGCTATCATGGAAAGAGTCCCCCCGGTAGAGTTAAAGATACCTCGTGGTCTGATAAACAGCTTGGTTCATGTCTTATATTTTGCTGATTTTCTGATGGAAAGGTTAGGTTTCCTTATATTTCTCTTTAGACTTCAGCAAACAAACAGAAGCTGACAATTGAACTTGATGATCTTAGAGGTCTTTTCCAAAATTAATGATTTTATTCTACTTCAAAAAAAAGGATGCCACTAAGTCTGAAGAGAGGTCCAGCTCTATGAGAAAATATCCTAGGAGTCCAAACCTTACACTAAGCAAAGCAGGATATGTACTTTCCTCACAATATGTTTTTTCGGCCTGCACTGTGTCACTGCATTCGTCTTCAGAGAGGTTTACATTATCTTAACAAAATTATATTTGAAGGAAAAATGCCCATGCATTCTCTGATACAAAACAGATCATGTCTGACAATATGTCATTATCTCAGGAACCACCTAAACTGTGTCCTTTTCTGTATGTGATGAACTAGCCACCACTAATAAAGAGGGCCCTTGTAAAATCATCGGCATTTTATCTTTCACTTTTCCCCACCTCTGAGAATATATAGGCTTTATAACTACCCGCCACTGGCTTTTTTACTGCTAGAAATTAGGCTGTATAAGTATATGGCTTTATGGACAGTGGAAGACACTTTTTAACCTTTATTTGTCAAAATGAATAACTTTTTATGAGGCATGCTTTTTGCACATGCTTTTTATTTCTCTTTTTTTCTGTTTGTACTTTACCGACAGAAAAATTTACATTTAAGTACTAATCCTGTGCAAATGATACACAAATGTGATGTCCTTTGTAAGTCATTTTATTATGGAGTATATTTACAAGAACAGAACATGGCAAAATTTTATTTCATAAAAGGAGATTATAAAAGTTAAAAACTTTGACAGACTAGACATATAGGAAGAAAGAGATGTATGTCTTCTCTGTCTCACCAAACATACCTGTCCAGGTCAAGGTCACAGTGGTTTCATTGCCTCTTTCTGTGCCTAATTTTCCAGCACACAAGCAAATGTTTTTTCTGAAAGATGCTCTTGAACTCTTTTATACTGAAAGAAAATGCACCTCTTTAAAACTAACCGTTGTTTTGAATGATTCATGGAATAAATTATTTTGAAGGTGAGACTAATAACAATGGTGTTCAGACAGGAAAATGTACAAGGAATGTGGGGACAGAAAAAAGAGCACACCAGTTTAGAGAATCCAGAAATAGGTTAAATATTTAAAAGTCTTACTGTATAAATAAGACATTACATAATTAAACAAAAACATCTGTTTACTTTTTTGTCATTGTGCTCTCTGTGAGGAATCTTGCTTCTTTAAAGTACTGATGCACAAACCTGTGAATGTGTGTTACAATGAACTACAATTAGCTGGTAAAATCCACAACTGCAAGGCCAAATCTCGTTCATAATAATCAGATGAAGGCAGAGGTACTCCAGGGAAGAAGGTGGACAAGATTTTGTCTGCCAGAGACTTTACAGACTTAAAAAAACAAAGCTTGAAAAACAAATCAGGAGAAAAGACACAGAAAAAATCAGGAATCCTTACTGAGGAGGGAGAATATATTTCTATGTCAAGAGAAAAGTTATGCTGTCCATATGGGTTTGATGCAGAAAATGACACAGAACCTTTTGCAGAGGTAGAAATAAATATTATTATTTAACAGGCAGAAAAATTTGGTCAATTATGAAGTTTTAACGTTTGTAAGTATGCATTTTTGGTTACAACATTTGAAAGCAAAAGTAAATTAAACATTCCGTCCCCATGATATTTTTAAACCATCACCTAAAAAGTCCAGGTCCTAAGATTTATGGCTCTTCCTTATATATTTCCTTAAGGACTACATTTCCAGTAAGACTAGAGGTCAGCATATACACATGAAGAATTTAGATTTGAGAAAAAAATTTACATAGAACACACTTGGCATAATGAACAGATTCAGAGAATTCATAGTTAATATTAGATTTAGAAGAAATGCTAGTCCATAAGACTGAAATTCCTGCAGACATCAGTAATATTGACAGTGATACTCCAGAGCTAACAAAGGAGAAGAAGCCATTTATGAACCTATGCAGCAAGGGAGAGCAAATAATTAATTCAACTTATGTGTTATTTTATTATACATTCTCTCTTCTTGCCAATACTTACAAAAGAGATGCATAAAAGAGTAGAATCATCCACAAATAACCTACTAATGGGTAGGATGTTGATCAGCTCAATCAGCTCAATCTTTGATGCAGTTATTAATGTGGATTTCAAGAACGTTTTGAACATCTGTAAAATCTGTTTCTACTGCTATGACATTTTTGACAGATCAGTCTTATTTTCTCTTCATGGTAAATACATTTTTCCTTTGCCATAATGCAATACAAACGCTTCCTCAACAACAACAGCAACAAAAAGTGTATAGATGAAGACAATCTGTCAAAAAAGAGTACCTGTGGAAGGATTTATATAAAGGAAATATTCCTAGGCTCAAGGACGTGATGGCACAACAGTACTTTAACTTGCCTTGTCAGTCAGTGCAATAAAAAACACATGAATGAAAATGATATAGTTACTGCAGAACAAGAAAGGATCCCATTTTAACCTAGAATTGAAATATTCTTTATTTCATAATCTGCCTGGGAAAAAATCATACATTTTTTGTCACAATCCCATATAAATTATGTGCAGAGGTACAGTAAAAATTATTTTTGGGTTTTGTTTGGTTTTTTTTTTCTTTATACTCTTCATTGGAATCTCTCCTAGAACATACCTGTGATTTCCTAGGACACCAACAAAATAACATAAATGTTACCTGTAACACTTCCTTGCTGTCTGTGAACATTTCCAGGAGGCACCCTGAAATCTCAGGGTTTTAGGAACGTTGAAAAGAAATTTGGAAAATTTCTTTATTTTAGGAACGTTGAAAAGAAATCTGAAAAACCTTGCGTGCTAAGCACCAAGCTAAAAATTGCAAAACGGGTGAGTAATAGGCAACTAAACATAGCACACAGGTTAGCAGTGAGTTTCCTGCATTTTCAGGGAATAGCCCCTATAATCACTGGGCTCTGGAGTCTGTCTCTGGCACAGGGAAGCTTTGCTGCTAGTGAAACAGGAGAAAAGGAGAAGGTGCCATCTACAGAGCAGGTTGCTGTAGTGACAGTTCCTCGAGAGGCAAAAGACACTGGGTAAAATCTGGTGTCAGAAATTTGACACTGGAGTCCTGCTCAACAGAATCCATTTGCCACCAGGACCCCAGGACAGAAAAATGGGAGCACTAGCCTGACTGTTCACACTGTGGTCTGCAAAGCTTGCAGCTGACAGGATTTCAGCCTGAAACTGATTTTGTTACTCCTTGCACAGTTTAGGCATATATTGGGCAGCCCGGCTTTTGGTGCTTGAAACCATCAAGTTTTAAGCACATCTAGGAATACTCTAGGAGACATGTGTGTACCAGAGTAATTTTGCTAGTGGAAAGATATGTTCACAGAAACATCAGTTAATTTCAGACAAGGCAGCCAGAAGAGGAAAAATTTTACTCTGTTATTCCAAATGCAAGCCATAGAAGTGGGAGTTAAATGCCTTTGTTTTGTGGATTTGGGTGCTGTCCCTCAGTTTTATCTCTCTGCTGGGTGGAGAAGACACAGGAAAAGTATCCACCAATTCCTTGACCGTCTAACAGAGAGGTCTCAACTGAGTCACTTTGGATGGCCATGTACTTTTTTGTAGATCAACCCTAGCAAGAGAAGCCAAACTAAATGAGCAGATTCGAGCAGCCTTGCTGGAATGTAACCCAAGTTCATCACAGGTGCAGAGATTATACCATCATTTGAAACGTAACATGTGTGATTCTGCTATGTATCTTTGGCATGCCATAAAAGAGTACAGACAGATAATCCTACGTAAGTAGTAAAATATTGCTAGCAAAGATGCTGTGAAAAAAAATGATCCTGCTGATGACAATAAGATGGATGGAGAACTGGCTGAATGGCAGATATCAAAGGTTGATAATCAGAGGCACAAGGCACAGTTGGAGGTCTGTCATTATAGGTATCAGTCAAAGTTCAATATTGGGCCCAGTAACAATGTCTTTGATGAAGGGGCAGATGCCTCCTCAGCAAGTTCACTGATTACTCCAAGCTGGGAGGAGTGACTGATATCCAAGTGCTGTGCAGCCCTTCAGAGGGACCTCAACAGGCAGGAGAGATGGGCAGAGAGGAACCTTCTGAAATTCAGCAAGGGCAAACGCAGGATCCTGTACCTGGGGAGGAACAACTCCATGCACCAGCACAGGCTGGGTGACCTATTGGAAAGCAGCTCTGTGGAGAAGGACCTGGGGATCCTGGTGGACAACAACCTGTCCATGAGCCATCAGCGTGTCCTTGTGGCCAAGAAGGGCCAGTGGTATCCTGGGGTGCCTTAGGAAGAACATTGCCAGCAGCTCGGGGAGGTGATCCTGCCCCTCTTCTCAGCCCTGGTGAGGCACATCTGGAGTGCTGTGTCCAGCTCTGGGCTCCTCAGGACAATAGAGATGTCCTGGAGCAAGTGGGTCCAGCAGAGGGCAACAAAGATGATTTAGGGACTGGAGCATCTCTTTTATGAGGAAGGGCTGAGAGAGCTGGGCCTGTTCAGCCTCAAGAAAAGACAACTGAGAGGGGATCTCATCAATGTATCTGCAGGGAGGGTGCCAAGAGGATGGACCAGGCTCCTCTTGGTGGTGCCGAGCAATAGGACAAGGCACAATGGGCAGAAACTGATGCATAAGAAGTTCCACCTGAATATGAGGAAGAACTTTTTTACTGCATGGATGACCATGCACTGGAACAGATTGGCCAGAGAGGTTGTGGAGTCTCCTTCACTGGAGATATTTAAGAACCATCTGGACACAGTCCTGTGCCATATGTTCTGGGATGACCCTGCTCCAGCAGGGAGGTTGGACCAGATGACCCACAATGGTCCCTTCCAGCTTTACCCATTCTGTGATTCTGTGATCCTGTGATTCTGTGATGATATGGGTTTTATATTCACACTCTCCTGGAGTTTGTTTTCCTCATTTCTTGCTGCAAGATTCCCACACTATTTTAATTCCCTTGTGACTTACAAGAGACAAAACAAACTTACTCCAGATTGTCTAGTCACAGCTAGACCCTAGGTGACTTGGGTTTTTTCTGGCGCAGAAATTGCCTGGAGGGAGTATTGCTCCCTGATGTACATTTATTTGTTGTAGTCAAGTGAAATGCGAAGTGGGAATTGGACACACCATTGTTGTGCATGGAACCTGGCTGTTCTGCCTTCGATTGAGTCGAGAACAGAATCCTTTCTGCATTTTCATACTTGTTTGGTGTTAGGAAATGGAAATGTTGAGTCTGAAGTATTCCTGAACTTGCTCACTCATTATGTGGAAAATGAAGGGATACATGCCTGTACCTCCTGAAACAGATGTCTCAGCTTTTTAAAACAGTGTTGTATTCACCTCAGTGGGCAGTTCGTGTGAGGCAGGACAATCCCTCTGCCCTATTCTGTCACAGCTTGTAAAGGCTGTGGATTTTTCTTTAATCGTATCTTTCCTTGTAACATCTCATTACTGTGGTGTTTGGGCCATTACAGATTCACCATAATATGAATTCTTTGCAGAGCTGTTTGCTACCTCTATCGAAGGAGCTACAGTTTACAGTTTATCTGAACATTATTGCTGTGCAAAAATGTTTCCCAAATTATTCTCCATAAGACTTATCTATCTGAATACTACTACGCACCTGGGAATTTATCCAGGAAAATGGAAATCAATGCTTAATCAATACTTGATTATTTTATACAAGACATGCAAGATGGAGGGCCTTGGTTTTTTTACCAAATAGAAGCCTCTGAAATGAAAATTTCCTCTGACGAGTTCGCAGTTTGCCTTTTCTGTATAATGTAAATAGTGTACAAAACTGGCTTTTTGAACAAGGATTACATTTTCTCATATTTGAAGTGAGAGAATAGATGGACTATTTTGGTCTGCAAAGTACCTATAGGTCAGATTATATGATTTAGCAACATTGCTTTAAAAGCAGAAACCAAAAAACTGATTCTCAAGCAGTTACACTACCAGTTATTTTCTCTAAAAAATGCGTTAATGTTGGAAAGAGTTTTTTTCCCCCTGAATTTTCCCATGCACTATTTCAGATGGCCTAATATATTATTTGTTTCTTTTAGATAGCCACAGAACACCAAAACTTTACTTCTTTTAGATAGCCACTGGCATCAGTTGAAACATCATATCAGCAGACTTCTGGCACTTCCACAAATTCCCAGTTGATCTGCAAGTTTATCAGCCTTAGTTCTGTCAACTTTTACATGATGAAGTAGTAACACTTTATTCTTTCCTAAAGCAGTTACTCACACAGATGCGGGGAAGTATCTTATGTCGTCCTGACCTCTGCTGGAGAGAAGACCAAGGCACATGTAATTTTTCTTTCTTTTTTTTTTTTTTTTTTGTTTGTTTGTTTGTTTTGTTTTTTTGTTTTGTTTTTGTTTTGTAGCAAGTGGAAGGGAAGGGAGAAAGCCCTTTTTACTTCACTGTAAGCTTTAAAAACATTTATTATTATGCATACAGGTAATAGATTAATACATATCTGATGGCCTGTATCAATGTGAAATAATGGTTGGGTACTCACACACCTAGATGATCACTTATTAGTAGCTCTCAAAGATCCCAGTTAGATTTAGAGCACCTTTGCAGTGGGATCCTCACAAACAGGTAAAAAGGCTAAGCTACCTCAAAAAGTTCATCTATAGTTCAGGGCATGATGTACTCAGTAAATTTCACAATGTAAAATAGTTGGAAATAAAAAAAGTGAAAGTAATCTCTTTTTTTAATAATTTAAATTCAACTTAAATTCAGCAATTAGTAAAGTGAGGACATCAGGCATCCTTCTGCAGTCAATGAATATAAATGCTGGATTATGATCTTTATTTTGAAGTGATAGACTGAATAGGGTAGAACCTAAACTAAAAGTGATGTCTGCAGTTAGCAAGGAAGAAAGACAGAGAGCAAGATTTCAGGATAGAGAGAAAGACAAGAAAGAATTGAGGGACAACTTCATTAAGTTCACATACTGACAAGAAAAATGTGGTATATTTGTCCTTCTTCAGTTAAAACTAGTGAACTACTGAGACAAACTACTTCCTATTTCAAACACTCTGGAATATAAAAATACAGAAAAGATTTTACCAACCAAATTTTATTGGGATGAGAGGCACCTTCAGATAAAGGAACAAGCTAAAGGTGGGATTCAAAGAGTGTCTTTTAAGAAGCATTAGAGTAATGTTAGAGATATGATATAATATTTTAAAAGTAAGCAAATCTAGCCTGGCTTCACTCAGGTAAAGGCCTAAATAACCATACATATAACCAGTGGCATTCTAGTGGTACTCTGTAAATTTGCATGTGGAGCTGACTGTAGGACAGTGAGGTAAACTCATACATTAAGTAAGCAAATATCATTTTAGCCTCTGACTCAATTAAGAGCAAGAGGAAGAGTACTGGCACTTCTCTCATCTATACACCAAAACAGGAATGAAGTGATGGATCCCATGTGTAAAAGAAGTCCTACAGTCAGAAAAGGGCTGCCTGGCCAATTTGCGCTTTCAACAGCACTGGTCAAACACAGAGCACCTCTCCTCCTGCCTCAGCCATGGCATGGCCATCCCAGCACAGTGCCTCTAGAGTAGCATGCATGCTTCACACACAGGGATTGCCAGTTTCACAGAGCATGGATATGTTTCATGAACAGAGAGCACATGCAGACATGCTGTGCCTTTTCTGTCCCAGGTATGGGGCATAAAGGAGCAGCAGCTGCAGGTCTGGAAAAGGGTGAGAAGCCTCTCAAGGTGGCATAGCAGCTCAGGAGAAAAACAGATCCTGCTTCTGCTGTGTCAGATTTGTCCCTTGTGGCGTGGCTGGACCAGCTTGTCACCAGGGTAGTGGAACTACAGCCACCACCACAGTGATACACAGACAAGGGAGAGAAAGTCACTGTCCTCTCACCAGCATCTGTCTGCTCTTCATTGATCCTGCTGCAAACTCCCACGGAAGTATTACTAAAAGCCTGGTGCAAAGGGAAACCAAACCAGAGAGCAAGGCAAGGTTAGAGGCAGCTCTGTACTGACAATGATTCATTTGTATCTCCACTAAATGGATATGCCAGGAGACAGCCCCGTGATTTAACTCCCCCTTGATTTAAGGCAATGTTTAGAAGATGGGGGCCCACAGGTTGTTGATCAGGATTCCCAGTGTCTTCAGCATCCTGATGTGGAGAGAATGGCTGGGATACAGGGTATGATGCCTAAAGATTTCTTGCTTTTTATATATATTTTTATATATTTGTAGCTTTGTAGATTTTTTTATTTACAGGTGTATAGTTTTTAATAATTTCTAACACTTTAGAACAGTAGGCTACCCTTTCTCACACATTTATGCCACCTTCTTGAAATTCTGTTTAGTCTTATTGTAAAGAAAATAATTTCTAATAAGGACTCCCTGTTTCACACCAGCATTTAGGAGACATGACAAAATATAGGGCAAGGAACACCTTGGAGTCTCTCCAATAGGACAGGTCCAAGAGTGGATTACCAGGACAAGTCTTTTACTGGTTGTACCTGCTAGATATGGTAATTAATTAAACTCATTATAAGTGTGGAAATCTGATGCCATGCATGCACATATAGCTATATTTTGTGCACCTGAAAGCTTTCACTAAAGAACTGCACTTTATATTACACTTTGATATTGTTTGGAAAGTTTTCTTTCTATTCCAGGCAACAGGGAGCTGCCTGGACAACATGCCTTAATCACAGGTTTTTAATTGCCCCTGGGAGGCAATGCTGAAGCAGGAGAAGAGACCAGATATTAACACATAACGTGTTTTGGAACTTAGGACATCATCTGTTAGATAGACAGATAGATGGATAGATAGATAGATAGATAGATAGATAGATAGATAGATAGATAGATGGATTTACTCCTAGTTTTGCCTGGTGATAAAAGCAGCTTCATAATTTACTGGCAGATGGTGGGCATTAAGTTTCTCTGAAAGCTGTTATTTGTAGTAAATTGTCACCGTGCCTCAGAGTATCTCACTTCCAATACATGTTATGCCACTTCCTTCTGTTTCTGGAAGCGACAGAGTATTTGCTTTCCACTGTGCAGCAAAGTTCATTTGAGGATAGGAAACACCAAGTGCCAAGGAGCTTATTTTAGCAGATAATATTAGGGAGGACAGTTTACAAACTGAGAATACCCATCTGCATGAAGAACACAAGAGCAGCAGTGGCACAGACAGAACTGTCAGCCTGCTCTCACGTGGTAGGACTGAGGCCAATCTTGAAAATTAGAAACTGCTTGTTAAGAAACATGACAAACACTTCTCTATTTTTAATGCAGTTGCAGCTGGAGCACAGCTGATTTATGGTCCTTCAGCATCATTGTTGCATGTGGTCGTCAGAGACACCAGAAGGTGCCAGAATGGTGAAATACACTGGCAAAAAGAGCATGCCTTTAAAATTATATAAGAGGTTTTAGAGTAATTCAGTCTTAGTTATTTACACGTATAAGGACTTTAAGAGCAGACATACTTGTCTCAAAGCACTATCAAGGCCACAGAAGGAATGTACCATAAGATAGGCCACCACAGCAGGAAATCGAGATAAAAATTATGACAGGAAGGCACTAATTCCAGGCCTGGAGAGGTGAGATCTGATTAGAACATCATGGTTAACATATCTGGACAAAAATTCCCTGTGTGGCAAACTGTGGGAAAAGAAGGAAGTGCTCATACACATACCCCACCAGCGTCTATTACCACCCTGTGGATACCAGAAACTTGAAATGTATAAAGATGGTATCCCCAGAAGAACTGTTCTTGGATCCGCACCATGAAGAAGCCCAGGGTGAAGAAGAACCTGTGGGATGCCTCTGGATCTGTGGGTGGTGACTATGCTCAGCTTGAGCTCTCTGTCTTTCTCTCTCTCTCCCCATCCCCACTCCCACAACCTCTCTTCTATTTCTTTTTATGGCTCTACCTCATATTTAGTGTTAAATAAAATCCATATACTCAATTTATTCTGTGATTCTGTGATCCTGTGATATTATTTACTTCAACATATGGTCTCATTTGCACTTTAATTCAGGCAGAACATCTCACTAATCAGATCATAACAACAAGTCTACCAGGCTTACCAGCTTTTGGGAAGAATGTCCTCAGTGTTTTAAATATGCTTCCTTTAAACAAGTGAGTATGACTTGCAGACTTTCTAAAATTATCTTCTATCCAAGGTATCTGGACCCATGGCTCTATCTGCAGAGCAGTTCTTGGGTGATTCAACAGAAAAAAAGTTTTGAAATATCACATTTACTTCCAGCTAGCAGGAAATAAATCCCATGTTAATTACAATGAAATTTTGCTACATATTTTCACACTATAGGGATCAGATTGTTACTTTATATAAGTTATGGTTTAGGTTGATATAATCTTTCCAGAGGTTATTGGTGTTTTGCTCAAGAACCGGCCTTCATACCTTAAGAGCTTATGGAATTATTTTAGAAGATTTCGTTTCCTACAATTATTACGTATCATTTTCTATCTTTCTTCTACTAATTTTTCCAAGTCTTAAAAAGTTTTTATTTTTATTTATTTAAGTTTAAAAATCAAATACTCGTTCCCTATCAGTGATGCAACCTAATTGTGCCATTCTTCTGTTAGCCAGTTCTCTCTCTTTTGGATAGCTCATTGCATGAAAGTAGTTTTTAGCTGGTAGATCAATCACCTGGGATAACTACGTGTACCATTCTGTAGTCGGAAAGTTCAATACTTTAAAATGATAGTTTTGATGGGTAAAATTTATATTGATTGAAAACTATTGGCTCTAAGAGTTATGGAATTTAAATATTTCCAATATAGCTGGTATAATATAACTGAAGCAATATTTTGAGACAATTGGTTATAACTATTGATGGCAAGTTACAAAATGATTTTTTTTCTTATCTCTTTCTGAGAAAGAGAAGGAAAAAATGTCCTGGTTCTACTTATTTATTAAGTTCTTCACAATGGATTAAGAATGTGAAATATTAAAAGCCCTCCACAACTGAGGAGAGCTGGCAAGGATACAGACAAAGGACTCAAATGGTAAGTGATGAACATTATTTACTGAACACATCATTAGTTGTGTATGATAGCAATGTCCGCATATAAGAATGGATCTAAGTGGAAAATCAACCACCGGTATTGGAAATTTTCTTTCCTTTTGCAATTTCAAAACTAAATTGCCAGTATTTTTGAAAATGTACATACCTGTGACATTGAGCACAGACTATTTTGTAAAAATGCACAGAACATTTCAACAAAAAGTCAATGACCAAAGCAAGCCTCAAAATGTGTAATACTACTTTTCATTATTTTATTAACACTCCAACAGATGCAATTCGTAACTTTCTATGACTATGCACTGCAACTGAGATGTTATATCTCAAAAGAAACCAAAATATTCTGATGTCATATACTAGCTCCTTTCTTTAAATCTTCATGTTAAGCAGAATAAAATAATCAGACCCTTGAAGTGCAGATCAGTATGTTCAGTTTTTCCCCAGACACACAGGGAGATTATATTTATTCCTACCTTGTGTTATTATTAATGCCAAATATCTTTCAGCTTTTTACACTAACCTAAAACCTTCTAATAATATAAGTACAAGAAAATACTTCACAGAGAGTATTTACACCGAAACATAATGCTGGTATTGCTTTTGCACCCTAACATTAGCAACATACCCATGTTGTACTGAAATCACAGCATCGCAAAACATAGGTATGAAATACCTTTACTTTTAGGTGCCAAAGAATAAGAACAAATATCTCATTTTCAGTCACAGCAGCCTTATGAACAACATCTAGCTTTTCTATTGTTATCCATATTGGGTATTACATGCTCATCTCTGCATATACACGCATATTATGAGAACACATTGATTGTTGAAAATCAATACAGCATACAGATCTAACAGAAATCTCCCCAGAATAATTTCAGCTGGTGGATTCTTTGCTCTTTACTGTGTGTCTCCTCCACTCATGATGTAAAGCAATCCTACTGAATGAAATAGTAAACCCATTAACAATGAAAAAGCCTTTTAACATCCACAGAAAATTTTCACTCCTGACAGAAAAAGGAACCCGTATTAAGGTCTGTGTACATGATGTAAACATCTCTCTCCATTTTAGGGAACCAGACTGCATTAAAAGTACTTTATAACTCTAATTTACTCCAACACCCCTTGAAAAATTCAGCAGGATACCAAGCTATAAAACATCTTTAAACTCACTTTCTTCACCTTTTCTATAAAAAATAATCTATTTTCTAAGGAACTCCCAGAGTTTTCTTATTATGAAATGCTGACAAACAATGAGATAAAATCTCTGTGCAAGTCAATATTTCAGGATAGATCAAGTCCAGCTTGTAGGAAAAAGTTTATGTTAAAAGCATGAAAACATTAGAATACTGGGTCCCATGCTTAGCTTCAGCAAGACAAC
Source organism: Ifrita kowaldi (assembly GCA_013398055.1). NCBI lineage: Eukaryota > Metazoa > Chordata > Aves > Passeriformes > Cinclosomatidae > Ifrita > Ifrita kowaldi. The sequence goes on from VZRS01002935.1 coordinate 104,112, forward strand.
TGACAGTCTTGTGTTTCTGGGCTAGACACATAAGCAGTTTAAAAGTTAGTCCTGTTAGAAAATTTCAAATTATTAAACAGTTTAAATTACTGTACTTTTTCCATGAGTCTGAAGTTCATAGATGAGAAGAAAGATGAAACAACTTACACTGCACTTATCTGTACTTTCTCTAATTTAAAATATAAGACTCAGAGCACCCCAGTTGCAGATATGTCTACTAGTCAACACTCATGGAGGCAGTACAAGAATCAAGTCAAGTACAAAGTGAACTTTCCTTTGTTAATCCTTCCAGGGTCTGGCAGTTGATTTAAAGACTGCCTTAGCTGGAAGTTGTATCTGGATCATTGTGGTTTACGGTGATACACAGATTATGCTGGGGGGCGGGGGGAGGGTGTAAGCCTTTTTTTAATAAGTTCCACAATTTAATTATGTGGAGATTGTTCTGTGATGTCACAGATTGTTTTATACTTGGATATGGTCAAGATTTTTCTACAATACAAAATGAACCTCTATTACACAGAAGGCCCTCAATGGAATTACATTTATTTTTTGAAATGCCATCAGTTGATTAATTTTGTTATTAAGCTTGTGACCCTTAAAATAATTACTAAGACCAATGTTCTGAAAAAGGAAATAAGATCAGAACATGAAAATCAACCTATCTCATTGGAATAAGTAATGTCGACTTGCCCCTGGGCTTACATCTATCCTGTATTTCCACAAGACCTGTCAGAAAAATAACCTGTTCCACCTTGGGCTATGTAGAGACCAACATAAGTATCCAGTCATAAAGTCACAGAGAAAATTACATTGTACATATTCTTATGCAATGTTAAATATCTCTACACCACTACAGCATTTATGTGAAATTAATGAATAGTTGTCTTACCTCCATTCCCCAAATAGGTTTTCCTGCACAGGAAATATCCTTTCACCACTCTGATTTTTTTAAATTTATTTCTTGTCTTCAAGAATGTGACAAAATTATTACTAGCTAAAAGTGGTCATGTAATAGGAGTTAAATTTTCTTCATAGTTATGGGTAAACTATTCCTTTTCTTTTTCCTTTTTAATACTTTTACAGAGACTTTAGATGGAATCATGCAGCTTTCCCTAGTTTTGGTCCTAGTTTTCCCATGTACAATCTGAAATCTTTGGCTATGCATATTTGACCTGCAGAGGACAAGATATATGCAGGGTTCAACCGATTCTCATAAACTTTATACACAGCTGCGTTTTCAGTGAGATGTTCTTCTAAGGAAAATGAAAAGATATTAGGGACACAATTTCTTTTATGTATTTAAGAAAAGTCAACTGAATACAAATTGTTTTCCACTCTTCTAACAAGTATCCCCAATAAAAATCTGAATACAAATTGTTTTCCACTCTTCTAACAAGTATCCCCAGTAAAATCTGTAATTTTAGCAATTTATTGATACAGGCAACATATTTTCACAATGCCTCCAAATGCAAGAAGACATATGCCATGTTTTCTTCTGAAGCTCCCATGCTGCAAAAAATTGAAGCACACAGGTTACTTCTATGCACGTGAAGATTTACAACAAACATGGTGAGGTTCTGCTCGTGCAGGAGTGTGTTTGAGTTTAGGGCCACTCTTCCATCCTTCAGTGTCCTTCATCATATTACACTAGTCTTAAGGCTCCTTATCTGTACATGGGAGGGCCCCTGGGCATTCCCGGCTGCATCCCTGGGAGGCACGGATTTCCAGGTGGATAGCCTGGCATTCCGGGCCTCCTGGGTCCTGGTGGCCTTGTCACAGCTATGGATGGTGGAGGAAGGTTTCCTCCTCGGCCCTGTGGAGGATAGTGGCCATTCAGGGCAGGGCCAGGATGCTGGAGTGTCTGAGAGGAGCTGGCTTCTTGTGGCTGGGCTGTCTTCTGTGATTCATTGCCATCCTGTCCTTTCTTGCTGTCTGAAATGTGTTTGGAAGACAGAATTAACAAATGAGCATGAGAAGTTCCCTGGCAGGGAAACCCAGGTGCTGCTTGACCACCCTAGAGTGCAGTACAAAGTCTGGGCCTCCCCTGCCAAGACTTGGGGTTATGCACCTTCATGACCTTTTCCATCCAGTTCTGTCTGCAAGGCTCCCATGCGGGCAGGTGGGGACTTTCTCAAGATACACTTCATCTATCAATGGTGATGAAGGCAGTAATTACACATGGCTCTTGCAAAGACACTCATCTCTAACTTGGGTTTCCCCCCTAGGCCTGAGGCAGTTTAATGGCTGCAGGGTACACATGCATGATGAGGGAAAGGAAACAGCCAGCAAAATCCCTCAGGACAGACTGACACCCACCTGCCCCAGCCAGGCTTTCTGATAAGGATTGCTTACTGTGTTCTCTGTACACCCTCTCCAGGTGAACCTGGCACAGGTGAAAAATGCTTTCCTGCATAGCTCTGGGTCAACAAAATACAACAGAAGGGTAGAAGATTTAGGCTTTGACTGGTTTGTGATAGATAAGAAAGATCACTAACGCTTAGACCAGGCTTTAATTTTTTTCTGCAGGACTGGGACTTTCAGTTCATTACAGTTCAGCCTTTTTCTTTGGTGCTGCTGGGCATGGAATAATGTTACAATATTTCTTAAACAAGCCGAAGAAAGAAACGTGAACTGCAGATTAGGCTAATAATTGTGATTCAGTATTTCGATGTTTCAGGAGATTATAGGAGAAGAAGCAGCCAAGTGAGTGAGGAGGACTAGGATCACGCATACATGAATTCCTCATCCTGAAACATTCAAACCAGTTCTTACCTTTGTTTGAAGTAGATTCATCTTGCTTGTCTCCTTTAGGTTTTGTCTGTGGCTGTTCTGTCTCAAATGGATTTTCCTCTTGTTCATTTGATTTTTGTGCCTTTTGCTTATTTCTTCTTTTATTTTCTTCTGCTTGCTAATGATAGGGAGAGAGAAGGGATCTTTCAGTGACCTGAACAGCTTCTCTAATATTTAGTAAAATGCAAAAAATCAATAAGTCTCTATTCTTACACTTTGTAACTTCTTTTTAAGTTCCAAGTTAGCTTCCTTGTAGGATTTGGATGTCGCGTTGAGATAATAAAGACTCAGGCTAAATGTAAAGAATAATAGTTTCTTGTCAGACAATGATTTAAATATAAAGACTCAGAATATTCTTATAGCAGCCATTACAGTTGTGGTAATATAACGTCTGTATCTTTTTGTCATTTATTGAGCTTTATCAGTACTAGTATTTTTACAATGAGCAATGTGCTTCCCTACATTATGAAGAAGGCACTGTTACTTTGGGGAGGGGGGGAAGAAATTATTCTATCTATTAATATTCTACATTCAATCTTACAGTATTTAAGAAAGATGTTCCATTAAGCAGCGCTTAACTGTGAAGTGACTTCTATAGAACAACTTGTAAAAGTTAACTAAGTTGCATGACATACATTAAAAATTAGTAAATCGTGTTTATGAAAGTTTTCTGAACAAATATAGTAAGCAATCTGAAATACAGCCAAGAAAACAACCAAAATAATATTCCTTTTTTATTATTATTATTATTACCTCCCTCTTCTACTAAGCAAAAATGTAAGAACATTTTCATCTTTTAGGGTATGGAATTACTATTGTGATGACTCTATGAAATTAGTAGTCTTCGCCATCCTGATTTAATAAGAAAAAATCTGATATGAAGTCTTTAAGTGACATACGGAGTAAATAATTAATCAGCATATGCTGTTTCCTCTGCTTTGCCTGATTTTGCCCTGTATTTTCCCTCTTTCTTTTTTTTCTTCTCTCTATTTATTTTTAGTGTCCTTACCCTTTATAGCTAAGGGTTAAAATAGAATATGATGTTAAGTGAACCTTGGCAAAATTTCATCTCAGTATTTCACATTGCTCATATAAAATCTTTTCGTAATTTCTATTGTGTTCTGTAATCCTCTCTACATTTACTTGCAGTTCTTCTATGCAACATCAAATCCCAGCTCACCTCTGTATAAAATTAACTTTAGTTCAGCAGTATGTTAAATAACCCAATATAATAACCCAACCCAGCAGGTTAATCTGCCCTGATAAAACAGGACTCAATAAAATCTCTAAGAGCAAATATTCTGGAATCATTTTTCTTTACCAGGTACTGACTCACAAAAATCTCTACTAGCCTTATTTCACAAAGTCTCCAAAACCCTGTGCCATACACCTGTCCGAATAATATCGAGTACAGTTTTTATGTGTAAAGGCACTGAATATCAGATTTACTGGAAATTACTGAGGATAACTCTGCTCCATGATGTTCATGTTTCCATTGAACTTGCTAAGGATGTATGTTGTGCTGTTCTGAGTAGTGGACAAGCTGATCAATGTCACAGCACTACAGATTCCCTACAGGCCTTTTGCATTTTAGTAGTATTGTAACTTTTGTGACAGGAACAACATTTTTTAAAAGTATAACTAAATCAAAAAGAAAGCCATAGAATAAAAAAGAGTTATCAACCTTTCTGCAAAAGCACAATAAGTATGCTCAAAGAAAAGACTCATGAATTCTTCAGGACACTCATCACTGGACAATAAGCACTGCATTTACTAGATATTCAGGTAGTGATGACTGAGAGTGAAAGAAACTTAGCTGACCTTAGATAAAGCAAGATTTGAGTTAATGATCTATACGTACACCATAAGCAATATAAAGGGTAGGATAAGTCCAGGGTTAGAGGCATAACCAAATACCTTCCCAAACCAGGAAGGGAAGTCGTGCTCCAGAGTTTCTGATATGACTTCATACATTCTAGTCTTCCCACTATTAAACAGAAAAGTTGACAATATATCACATAATAATATTATAGCAACTACAAATATATAAGTTAATCACATCACATCAAACCTGGAAAAAGGATAATAAATGTTATGTTAACACTATTTAAAACTTTACTGTATGAAGGGAATAATGTCTAAGGTAGTATTTATGTATTCTAAGCAGGAAAATAGACACCAGAATTCTTATTGTATGCTAATAGATTTTGCCAGGTTACCACCCAAATTATTCCTCAGTGAATCAGTGTATGAGTTGCAAACTCCATACCACCAACCAATCAGTGAAGTACTATTTGTGGTCTATGAAGGCATTGGGAAAAAAATAAAATTCTTGTTTTTTATGGTTGACAAGGAAAAAGTGGTCTGTTTGCAATTGTTCTTTGTTCAGCCCGATTCTCCTCTCTCTTTGGTGTGTACCAATGCTACACAAGTCAGTGGCTGTGTTTCAGAACACAGCAGAAATCTAGTTACCTGCATACGTAACTGTTCCAGCTTATTAGAAAGTGTTTCCATTCTAGGCTGCTTTCCTTCAGAAGTGTATCAATAGGCATTCCGAAAGTCCCTTTCTCTTTATTTTGCCCTTTTCCGTGCCTCAGGGCACAAAAGTTTGACATGTTTAACCTGGACAAGACTGGCAATATGGGTCTCAGGATATCAATTCTAATTAGTAGTTTTACTTAGTTGTAGGAATTGTCACCAAATTGTCACCTGACTGTCCAGTCACTGCAGTTTCCTGTCACTGCTTTTCAGTTTTGGTAAATAATTTCTGGCAAATGGGTCTTTATCTTGACTCGTTCTCAATGTTTACACTCTTTCAAGTAGTATAAACATATTGCAGGTAGAATTCTTTAGACCCGTTCATTCTCTCTACTTGCCCTACCCACTCACAGTAGATGAGGAACTCCATTCTCTGCTCTCCTCATGCTCTCCAGCACGCACAAAGCTCTCTCTACTGCAATATTGCTAATTCTGTCCTGTCTTCCCTACTCCTGGCAGGTCTCTGTTGAGCTGCATGTGTTGCTTTAATGAATGGATTAAACTTAAAAAAAAAAAAAAAAAAAAAAAAAACCCACAAAAAAAAAACCCCAAAAATT
>VZRS01002935.1:110009-142324 GCA_013398055.1 Ifrita kowaldi
CCAAAAAACCAACCAAACAAAAACCCCAAAAGATTCACAAATTTCAAAAAGGATGGGACACTGAGTTACCAGTAGGAAAATGTTTTGTTTTTTAAATGTAGAGGTATTTGTATCAGTATTTATTCTGTATAAAGAATAAATATTGTTGTATCAGTATTTATTCACTGGATGTTCAACTGTAGCATTACCTATACTGAGACTGAATGAACCCTCATCAGTTTCAAGTGCTCCCCATTAAAAATTTTACATTGAAGGTTTCACTTTTTCAATGAAGAGCAGCATGTATCTGCACATGACAGAGAAAAAGTGGCAAGCATTGTCCTTCTCATTTTGAGTAGTCTCACCATTTAGTTAATACCCAGTTCAATAACTACTGCTACTAAGATGCTACCCCAAATATCTCCCTCAATATTTTTTTGCTAGGACTCAAATAAAAAGAAATACAAATTCGTGTCTCTTGTTTCAAATTCTTCTCTAAATTCAAGCAATTTTCTTTCTCATGAGAATTTTTGTCATGTTATGTGATTCTCCCTTTTAGGTACCTGAGACTATTGCGATGACAATGCCTTTGGGCAAATTGAATGTGGTGAGACTTCTGCTCCTATGCAAAGTGCACTGGGGATCATACAAATGTCATTTTACTCACAACAGTTATGTATTATTTAAACCTTGCATTGCAACCAGAGTGTCGCTTTTACTGTTCTCCTACTCTTGCTTCTTTAATATTTTGTTCAAAGGCTAAAGACTTTTAAAATTTTTAATTTCTTATCTTGTCTGTTGTCATGTGATACAACTCATTGTAATTGTATTTCATGTTGCCTGGCAGGCAAAGATGATGAAAATGATCCTAGACTTTCCAGTTATCGTGCACAGAAGGAGAAAGTGTGGCAACGTCTAAACTAGCTTGAATGCAAGGTGTGTGTTTGCAGGGCAGGCCTAAGTGTTTAGAAGGGACCAATGACTATGGAGGCCTTGAAGACTTCAGAAACAAATTCAGTTTCACAGAGGTAGCACAGACACATGAAATTCTGTGAGTTGAAGGGTCACAGCATTCAAAGACTGAATCACAGTACATTCAGCACACCCTCACACATTCTGATCTGCTCTTCCTACAGGACATACAGACATTTCCTTAAAAGCCATCTCTTTCAAACACAACAGGTCACTGCTCTACTCCTTAAGAATAATTTTTCTTCAGTGCAGCAGTAATGATAACTGTTTTATATTAAAATTGGCAAAAAGAAAAGATTTTCTGTTCTACACCTCAGACAAAACTTTCAGTTTTTCAGGATTCCAGCTTCAGGAATTATCCACAATGAGAATACGCCACGATTAAAGACTCAGCGTATCAGGTGCTAATGGTTATTATAGAGGCACTTTTTCATTACTGCATTATTCACTGTGATGTGCTGAAGCAGTTCATTGCAACAGCTGCAAAAGACGGAGATAAAACTCAAAGAACCTGAAAGGACCACAGTCAAAAGATGGTGGGATGGAGACAATGGTGTACACAGCAGGCAGTGTGGAGAGGAAGAGGATGAAAAGCAGCATGGCCATGTAGAAGTTATTGGATCTGGAAGCCTTGAAGACCCGTTCTTGGGGGACATTGCAGCACATCACTGCCCAGCACTGCAGGTACATCGATGTGTGGAGGCGGAACACGTTGATTGCTGGGAGACATGGAGCATAAAAAGATCCCATCCTAGAAGAGACGCAAATAAAAAAAAAAATAACCATTTTGTTGTTTATGGCTAACTTTTATTTTATTGTTAACCACTTTGGACTTCTGTCTTCCTAGGTATGCCACCCATTCCCTCTGTCAATGTGCTTTGCAACCATGCACACAGTGCACTCAGAAATTCGTACAACCAGCTTTATGGGGTTTTTTAACTGGTCTTTTCTCTTTGCTCTTTTTTGAAAAAAGCTGAAGGTGTATGAGGAGAATTATCTGTATGAACCTTTTGTTTCAAAGTCCCCTTTCTCTGCAACTTAAGTGAAGAATTGATGAAATGCTATTCACTCTTAATTTGTCCAGGTAGCATCTTGATTGTGTTGCATAAAAAAGAATAACCTTAAAACTAGGTATTACCAACTCCTACAGCTACGTATAAACAAAATAATTTCATTCATAATTTATTATTTTATTAATATACTAGCACCTTTTTAGGAAGGATATTTTTGCTTAATTGACATTTATTTTAACTTCTCTTGCCAGGGCCACTTAGTACATCATGCCAACAATCTGTTTCTTGATTCTGTAGAATATGTTTTTTCTTTATTATATATAGTTGGATGGTTATCACACTGAAATACTTGGCACATTTTTTTTAATCACACCTTGTTTTTTATGTCATTCTGACTGAAGAGCAGCTAAATTCATTTTCCTGGCCAAATGATACAAAATACAAGAGATCGGGAATCTGCTTCTTCCTTAATCCTTGCCCATGTTATCAGGTGATAAGGTGATCAAGCTAAGTTGCTTTGCCCCTGAGTGCCTCAGACATTCTATTTAAAAACAGGAAATATATTTACATTAGGGTTGGAAACACCTTCTGAGCACAGAAAAATGACAGGTTTTACTATACTAATATATCTCCTTCCTCTTATATCCTCATATATCTTAAATTAAAAGATAAAGGGCTTTACAGAAGTGAGGGCTTTCACGACACGAAAAGCATGATCACTAAAGTCGTATTAAATGTAAAAACTAGGCCTTAGCGAGAACTGAGAAGTCAACAGTGCTTGCAGAGAACAGTTCCTGAGGAAGACTGAGCATCTTGCACAAGGACTCTACATGCTGATGGTCTTTACCTGTCATGTAAAGTCTAAAAATGGAATGAAAACCTAGATCTTCTCTCCTCTACATCTAAGCACTGATGCTGCAGCAGTAGCATTGTTTGCACATCGATGTGACTGCACAGATAAGTGTAAATACATTTGCTTTAAGGCCTTTTGCACAGCAACATGGCAAAAGAGTGGTAAGGTATGTTGAAAGGCTAAATTTCAAAGTAAAACACTACAACAAGCAGTCAATCAACAAAAGCATGGGATTAACCTATGCAGCTTTTTACTGGTTGGTCTTACCAACTCAGTGCAAAAGTCTGATGTATGTGGTCCAATAATCTTAGCCCAGAAAGAGTTTTGAAGTGCTCCCACTGGTTGTAGTGTACCAGAGTTTGATGTATGTTGCATTACATTTCCATCAAATTAAGGAAACGGGACACAATCGGGAATTCAGAAAAACCCTTCACAGACACGGATAACTGCGGCCATCCTGCAGACACAACACACTTTGCCACACCTACCAGATCATGCCTTGGTTAAAGATCAGTCCCAGCACATTTCCACTTATATCAAACTCAGAATATGATGGCTGAAAAAAATGAGACAGATGTTTTCATTAGGTTTGCACAAAGGGTTTTAAGATGAGTTACAGTAGATTAAAACTCTCAGTTCCCACAGCAGCAGCACACTGGCATCATGTTGCAAGGCCTCTTGTTGCATCTAATCAGTGAATAATGAAATAAATAATAAAATTCAAGGCCACAGGGTAGTCTTTAATATAGTTTGCAGTATTTTACTGAAAATCTTTCTGACGTTTGTTCAGAGACAGGTGCCAATGGAGAATTAAAAATCACTCTGGGTACTGGGTAAATTTTAAAGCAACAATTCAGAAAATTTCTATTGGAATGGCTACTGGTTGTCAAAATAATGTGTCCTCCAATATAGCATCAGCAATGAAATTTCATGTGAGGAATGTGATTTAATTGATTTAATATCTGATTGAACTCTAGCACTATTTTTCATTTTCTTTTCGTATTTCAGCTGTTGCACTTTTGAAGTATTCCTTTTAACCTTGATAGTGGTTGCCAATCATTTTCTTTGTTTAATATGAATATCTTATTTCTAATTTTAGTGGTTGATTCTGATTTTTCCCTTTAAGATTCAGAACTTTAGGGACTCCATGGCGTCTCATTACCGCTTTGTCTGCTGAAGAAAGCCCTGTGTCATACATTTTTATTTCCAGTGTAGATGCGTAATTATCACAAAAATTGTTTAGTCTTTTAATAATTTGACCTTTCATTCTCGTTATTCAAATTTTTAATCACTTACCCATCTCTTACCTTAATTATTAATTTCTAATTTATGAACATTTCCAGTTGCAAACATGGAATACACTGAATTTAAGCACCAATTGAAAGGCAACACATATTAATTTGTGTTCATATGCACCAGATCAAAACTTTCTGGTAAGAATTTGAGGCTGTAAATTTTTTGCTTACACCTAAATGTCTGTTTCATATATATTTATATGTGTATACACCATAGCATGATTCACCATACTGATGGACAAAAAGACCTCGAATAATGGACCTTTCCCAGGTAATAATTATATCCATAACTGATAGAGGATGTAAGGGGCATGAGATGCAAAAATAACAATTCCCTTATGGCTGAAACAACACAAAGTCATTCTACTGAAATCTTAAATCAAAGTCACAATTTTGACTTGCATTGTGTTGTGCTGTTGAAATATTTGAAGTTCCTGCACTCTTTCTGTGTAGTTTTGTGCATACACACACACACACACACACACGTGTATATATATGTTTACAGTGAACTGATATATTTATGTCGCATGTATTTATGAATCTGCTTCTATAAGGGGAAAAATGTAATAGATTACTAGTATTCAACTTGAAAAGCAGTTGATTAAGGAGATCTGTATGAGATAGAATATCGAAAGCAACATGGAGAGATTAATAAGATCATATGGAATCAAATAATGTATGACTGGTTTTTGTAACATAGGTGCCAGCATTAACAGATAAAATAATTTGAAATCCAATTTTTAAACAAAGAAAAGGAAGGTCTTCCCACACAATGTGCAAGTCAATTTCTGGAATTCTTCACCAAAGGACATTTTGATGGTCAAATTATTTTTCTTGTAGAAAAAGGTTGAAAATTAATGGATGTGTACCTATGGCCACAGCTACAGCTACTTCCTAAAGAGGATTTTAAGATGAGATATTTCCAGAAACTCAGTGATTCCCAGTTTCAACTTCTACTTCCAGCTGTTTTTTCAGGCAGATTGCTGTACCTGAGGACCACAATGGACCAGACCATTACAGGCATTCCTATACACAGCCAAATAAAAATGTCAATTATAAAATGGTTTCAGGGTCCCCAACAAACAGATGTGTTGTTGGCAATATTTCTGCTCATGATGTATTCAAACTCCTCTATTTGGTTTTGATATTGCAACGCTTATTATTGGTTTGGCCACAACCTGACCAGCTGGTAGTCTTTTTCTCCATCCCTACACTAGTCTTTTTTGAGGCAGAATGTAAAACCTTGAAATAATGCTGAAATTTCATAGGAGTCAGCAGGTAACAATGAGATTGCTATACCAGAAACCTGAGGTTTTTAGCTGAGAACACCAAAACTTTCTCTTCCTCTGGAAAATTGGGATTTCCCAAGGTGTGGTTTTTAGCAATACAAGAAATTTTTACTTGTATGAAGACAAAATTTTGAGGAAAGAAGGACGAAATAGCAGCTACAGTGACTACTTATGCAGAGGTACCCTCGATAGTTTTAAATTACTTAGCTCTTTTTTGTACTTCTCAATAAGTACAAAAAAAGCTTCAGGAGCTTCATGAGCTTTGGTAATACTGTGACTATTACTTAAAAGATGAAAAACAGCTTCAGATCTTACAGCATAATAGCTGGCAAATTTAGCCTGGTTCAGGTCAGTGTGAGACCAAAAGTCTCAACTTCCGAGTGAAGAGTTCTATGCCTGCTTATGTTATGGGCCTTACTAACTTTACATCAGCTAAACTAATTCTAATGAAATATATATATGTATAGATAGTAATACTTCTAGAATAGGATCTTTCCTATTTTCCTCCACAAGAACTGTGTGCTAGAAGACCCTATCCAATCAATGAGATTATATTCTGTGGAATGTTCAGACTGTAAGTGTGTGGAAAGTGCGTACCCAGTGTTCTTACAAAATCAAATAAGTCTTTAAAGTAGTCCTAAAGTTACCAAAGTCTAAAAATGAAGACAAATATTAAGGCATAAGCAAATTTTGAGAAAAGCTAACACAATGTAGTTCAGGGATTTAGAAGATGGTATATCTAACCAAAAGTTAACCCTGTAGTATTGAAAGGAAAAAAATTTGTTACTTAAATATGAAGTGATGGACAGCAAAGACATTTAAAACCAGATACTCACAAATCCATACTCCAAGTCCCAGCACCAGCAGTAATTGAAAAATCTAACAAAGACGGCTCTCAAAAAATCGCCAATTAAAATTGTGATGTACGTCGTCATCATGTCAGAGACTGTCAGGCGCACAAATTCCTGTTAGAGCAATATTCTCTTTTAAGAACATATTTAAGCAATTAATAGATACAATAATAATGAAATACTGTACTAGGTCAGTAATTGGGCTTATTCTGTTTCAACATGGATAAAAGTCTTATCCTTTCTACATTCACTGATTATTTAATGTGCCAGCACTACTGCCCCACATTTCCTAGAGGTATCCTTTGCTCTAATTTGTGCTCATATTATCAGATGAGACTTCCAGGGTATGATTAAACTGGGAAAGGCTTCCAGTCATGACCACTGTTATAACAGAAATCTTAGCTGATATCTTAAACTGCTTTTGATTCCTTTGACTTTGAGAACATTATTTAAAAAGAAACAAAGCAAATGGCTTCTTTCTCAAGGAGTTCCAATGTCCAGTGGATATGGAGAGGAAGGAAGAAGATCTTAACGCAAATCTTCATGCCCCAACTTTTATTTTAGGCCTTTTATGTTTCATTAAAACCTGCTGTAACAGGCCTTACCCTGATAGCCCAGAAAGTTACTACTGTCTGTGATCAGTAATGATCAGTAATTAAGGGTAAAATTATCTGTGTTATGAGCTCTTGGTGTTCTTAGCTTTTTATTCAGCATCAGTAAAAAAGAAGAGAGGGGATGATTTTTCTGCCTATATGGTCCCTGCTGGTGATTTGTTCATTCAGGAGGACAGATTGCCGGAGTAATGGAGGAGCAGCAAAAGTGATTCAATATTGAATTTGTTGTCATGGACAAGTCAACAATAATGAAGTAGGATCAAATAGAGGGAAAGGGTATGTTAGAAAATTGTTTGGAAACCACATTCTATACTAATGAGTCAATAAGGATAAATATTCAACTGAATCAAATAAAATATTTAAGCAGATTTGCCACTAAACTTCTATTGTTCTTTTGCATTATTTTGCTTGGCTAAAGACAGAGATGCTTTCTCAAAAGCATACTGCTGTAAGAGCTGTCTTACACATATGTCCCTTTTGAGCTACTCCTTTTTTTTCAGAATTATTAGGAAAGTTTTGCAAGGCAAAGGTTGCATCAGGAAGAGGAAGATATAAGAGGATAGTAAAAAGGAGGGGGAGAACAGAAATGCTTTCAATTCTGTCAACTAACAGAAGAAAGAATTTCCTGTTACACAGGAGTCAAAGAAAATAAAATAATTTTAAAAAAAATTTTTAGTTCAGGAGAAATTCCCACACCTGCTGCTCACATTTTCTCATCTAAAGGACATTTGTCAGCCAAAATAAAGAAGATTTAGATATCATGTCCTGTAAGAGATTGTAAGACCTATTTTCAAATATGAGCTCCGAGCAGTTACATTACCTGTCCCACCATTGTTTCCCAGCATGGCCCTCTGGGGACATCAGCAGGGTCCACCTGAATTGGAGGAGCAGTTGAATTCTCTGGGATAGTACCATTGTACAGGCTGGCTTCCCATATTGTCATGTTATATTTGACTATCTTTTCTTCTTCCAACTAAATAAAGAAATAAATTGGCGAAAAATAAAATAACATGAGCTTGTTACCAACCCTCAAGCTTTTCTATTCCGAAATCCTATTGCTAGCTTAGGTATGGATGTAATTTACTGTACAGAAAGAAAAGAATGTCTTTCACTGATGTGCATGTGCCTGACTGGAGGTCCTCCATGTTGCCCAGCTACGTGTCAAACATAGTGAAGGAAAGTAAATATCTTGCCTTGAGGTTGATTTCGTCCATTAGGGCGATAATGAAAGTGTAGAGATTGCCAAGAAAAAGAGCAAAGATTCTTCCCAGCTGCCATCTCAGAGCTATTCGAGGGTGGTAATTTTCCAGAGAACTGATTACATCAAATAAAGTTGGACAGAACATTCCTAAAAGTGACATAACCGTGTTCACCTGAGGAGGGGGGGAAAAAAGTTTATAGTGAAATGTCAGAAATAAAATCTTCTATTATTATTGATTTGGGTGAAAAATATGGTTCCATTACTACTTTTTGTTTTGTTTTTGACTCAACAAAAACCAAAATCCACTCTGAGTATCACAAGTTGATGAAATCCATGCACAGTCCCAGTCTGCCTATTTCCACTAATTTCCTCCTCTCTGTGACACACTAGATGGTTGTATCTGAACTGTGTTCTGACAGAACTAGGTGCTGCTGATATGGAGAGGGAGATAAAAACTTACAACATTTTCAGAGGGAAGGAGAGTCAGAGAGAAAAAGGTCTTCTCTGCAAATTCATCAGCAGCACTTTACTGTGCTGTGAACTTCAGGAACAGATGACAAAAATATATTTACCCTGGATTTCTGCATTGCATAACTTGTATGTAAACAGTGTTCAACCCCTTATGAATCTAGTGTAATGACATTTTCTACAAAAGCAGTTTAATACTTTTATGAAGAATGTAAATTTTTAGATATTGCTGTTTGCCTTATATGTAGTAGCTGCACTTTTGTTTACTCTAAGTTGTACACTAGGTGTTGGGATTTTTTCTGATCAAATTTTCAACTCATATATTAATGACGCAGACATAAGAAAGTTTGATCTATAAAATAAGAAAAATGTGTGAATGTCACTCAGAAGCAAAATGCATTTATGTAATTAAGTACTAATACCTAATCAAGGGCAATGTTTTGTACTAACAAATATGTTAATTACCCATCAATAGGAAAAAATTTTAGCCAAATAATGTCAGTGTTGATTTATCCACTCTCCTTTAGAGATACACTTGCTCCAGATCTTAGTTCTGTCTCCTTAGAACTCTATTTTTATTACAGAAACAAAAGTAAAACTATGAGCAAAAAGACAAATGTTCCCTACATTCCAGGTTACAGCATAAACTAATACAACAGCTTTCGGTAACCCAGTTCTTGTTAGTACAAATCTGTTACCACACCTTTAAACCGAGAGAAAGCTGAATTCCTCCAAGCTCCATTGTCTCAGAGCTTGTGTTGCCTTAAATCAAGAAGTTTTGTACACAATTTTTCCTGTCCTATCAAACTAAAATGTCATAACAAGTAGCTTAATCCACTCTCACCAGCCCTATTTCTCTGGATTCTAGAGGTGGATTATTTGATATTTTTATATTACTTTTTTAGTCAGGCTTTGGTGTTGAAAATTCTGGATTGCTTTTCCTTGTTCCATTATCACCCATCTCATCAGCTTTGTGAGGCTAGCACCTTTTTCCTTACCTTAGCTCAGGTATGTACTTTACACTCCAGCTCAGAAGATACGCTTGAAGTAACAAACTAGTTTTACAACATGCACAGTAGCATTTTTGCTAAGAAAGTAAAACTTTTCCAGGTTTTCACAAGGCACACTGACTTCAGGTGCACACTGTCGCAGCAAACACCATCACCATCATCACTGTACACCTCTATCAGGCAGGCTGCACCTGCTTTTGAGGAAAGCATTAGGCACAGATTAGGGGCAAAACAAATGGCAGAGCACCCTTGGACAGGGCAAGCAGAACCGAAAGGTATCGGTTTCAATCTGTTGCTACACTGCAGAGTTGCATCTGTGAGGTCCCAAATAACTTTCTCTGTGCCCACAGACCAATCACTTTGTTTGGGCCAGTCTCAAGAGAAAAGCAACTCAAAGAGAGTGGGTTCCTTAAAGAGATCTCATTAATCCATAGAGTATCTGGAAAATAATCCTAAGAGCACAGAGGAGGAAAGGTAAAGGCCTCAAATGAAAGCTAATTACTAAGGGATATTTGAAAGAAGCAAAGAAGAAATTTGATGAAGTAGGAAGCAGAGAGACATAAGCAATTCTTTTGTTAAATATTTACCACCCACACTCAAAGAATTTAAATTACCAGGGGAAAAAAGGCAACATGCAAAGCAGAGGAACACAGTTTCAAACCACATCTATAATAGAAATGCACTAGCACGAACTTCATTTCTTTCCCACCACCCGTAGTTCTCCAGACCTTCCAAGGCAAATTGCTGGGATCTTCTGACAACAAAAAAGATGAGGTAGCCACTTCCAGCAAGTGTGCATAGGGCTAAGAAGTTAGCAAGTACCCTTAGGAATCGAGTCAAATGAATATTTTCTTCTTTTCGGCTCTCCTGCTCCTCCACGATTGCTTCCTGCACTTGTTAGAAAGAAAAGAATTTGTGAATAATTTATTGCTCAAGGCCCCATATTGTTTCCTCAGTTGTTAGAAGACAGTTAAATAAATTACAAAGATGTAAATACACATCTTGGCTTCATGTTTCAAGATTAATGTATATTATCTCATAAAATCTTGTTTAGGTCCTGGCAGATCCTGGGGGTTTGGGTCCCCAGGGTTTCCTTTGCCCTTGTTGAGTGTGTCTCCAATGAGTCTTGTTACACTTGTATCAAAAAAAACCCAGCACGTTCTTTCAGCTTGCAAGGTGATATGAGGCTGAGTGACACAGCAGGATAAATGTGTGATTATCTGTTAGAAAAGGAAATGTCAGGCTTTAAAAATGTGCATTTGTGAGCAAAGAGGAAAAAGTTTTATTCAGAAAGTCAGCAGCTCAGAAAGAATGAAAAGACAGTTAAGATGTAGGAATCAAAAAAAAATTGGACAATGCAGGGCTTCAGACTTCAGAACAAAATGTTTGCCCCACATTTACCCTTGATCATGACTGATAAATATTAAGACTCTGAGGCAACTATAATCTCCAGTTTCTATTTTTCCCAGCAGAAAGAGCTTTTGCTCTGGAGTGTCTTCATGACAAGAAGTTTTGTTACAGCTTCTGACTTTGGCATAGAGATCAGTTGCCCAGATGGGAAGCTGAACGGCATTGTAATAATTGCCTTTCATGGCTCTGCTCCTTCTAAAGCATGTGTTTGCCACATAAATGACGGGAGATTGCAGCAGCTTTCATACAAAACGCCCATGACCTCACACAAGCCAGGACTTCAACCTTTCTCTCTGAGGTTCCTTGCTTGTTTGTAAGAATTACATGAAAGGTTCATGAGTTTATTTCTTAAAATTAAGCCTTTTTCTCAACTGATTTGTATTCCTTCCCAAACAGTTTTCAGCATCTGCTCTTAGTAGACAGGCAGGGCAAGCTCACACAGATTCAGTGCTTTCAGTCAGTATTTCTCCAGTATTCTCTTTCTTGGAATCTTCCTTTGATGGCTTACACTTGATTGCAGTTCTGTGTTATGCCTGCAGCTGAGGAGGTGGGCAGGGTGAGGTGGTATATTGTCTGTATCACTGCTGTGGACAGGACATGTGCAATTGAGTAGAGCAGCCAGTGCTTAGTCCTCCAGCTCCCAGGGTGTCACACTTGTCACTGTGACTGCAAGCCTAGCATTTTCTTCATTGCCTCACAACACTTTGCCTGTGTGTTCCCTCCACATTATTACACTGAAAATTAAATCTTCCTTTGCATGCTACACTGGTGTGTGCCAGCCACCCTAGTGCAGAAACACATTCTTTAACATCCAAATTGTAGAATATATCCCCTTCACTGTTTTCACAGCCCTGCGTCCTACACCTTGCTCCTTACACAATTACTTACACAATTACTCTTGAAATCAGCATACCCGATACACTGGAAAGGGGCCTAAGAACACTGCCTTGCAAATTGGGCTGTATTTTGTAATTTACTTGAAAATTTAAAAAAAAAATTCTTACTGAAAAGTGAGTACAAATTCATAATTCCAAGGCCAGTTCTTCCAATAAATAGCCCTATAGAGATTATTCTATTACTTTGTCTTATATCTCTTCTCTGTAACAAGAGAAGTTGACAATGTGAGGTTGGCAAAATGGGAGCAACATTTTAAGAAAAGGTTTTCAGACAGACATCATAGAAACTGGAAGTCACCAGATATGAGAAAAAGGAAAATATTATTTTTACAGTGGAATCAGTTTTCTAAAACTGGTATTGTCAGGACAGAGGACACAATGGATACTAATGTTATTTCACAATTAAAAAGAAAAAAGTCTGATGGCAAGACACAAAGACCAAGAAGGGCATACAGATGCCAGTTCAAGTATATGTTTCTAAGCTACACCACACCTAAATCTTGACCTTAACTCCATCTGATTCACACCAGTGTGAAAGCTAGATCGTGTTGCCTCTCCTCAGTAAACTCTGTTTTACCTTAAAGCTTGTTGTGATGGAGGCAAACTTATTATCTGCTGTCTCAGGATTGCCAATCAGGTAGTCCCAGCTTGTGAACATTTTCCAGCTGAAGTTAAAACTAGTGTCATCCCCACCACCATCGTCATTTGCATTCTTTGCCATTCTACAAAAAACAGAAAGACACAGGAAGACCTTGTTAGCACTAGTTCTGCTTTGTGGGCATGACTTTTAAATGGTTCCTAAATTCTAACTTTTTTTCTGAAAAAAACCCTGCATCATTCTTCCTGTCACTTATGTTTTACTAAATCTTTTTTCTGAAGCAAGTGCAAAAGATGGATATTTTCATATTTGGACACTTTATAAGTTCATAAAACATGTTTTTGATGAGAAAGAATGAATGTATTTCATTAACCTCTCAGAGTAACTTTGCTGGATAAGAAGCTTAATAGAAGAACAATATTGAGAATATCTCTTAAACAGAAAGGTGCAGACCATCCTGAACTGCAATGGATTTTATCAGAGTTCACAAGTAGAAAAAGAAGAAAAATTCTAATAAACAAAATATTCTAAATACCAATAAACAAAATAAATACATAAATAAAACAGAACAAAATAAATATAACAAAGAATATAATCAATATTCTAAAATAACAAGACAGAAGAAAACATGGTTGTAACACATAAAATATTGCTCATACAGCTATCTTCCCTATAATCTCCTATGCACATACAAAAGATTTATTACTGTGTCCAGAGACATCAAATTATTTCTTCAGAGAAATATTTCTTCAGATTAAACTTAAACTTGTCTACAAAATTCTCTGTTTTAAAGGGGTTTCATTCACGTAATAACAGTGGTATTGCTTCTACATACTTTATCAACTAGTTCAAGTCATTAAGCACAAGGATAGAGTGCACTGATGAGGTGCAAATCACGTAGTCTTCAGTATTTCTGTCAGGAAAACGCAATGCTTAAATCTCAATAATTCAGCCGAGTTATGCTATTCATATTAATGTATTCTATGTACCACATTTTAAAAAATATTCTCAAATCTAGGAAGAGAATAGTAAGTAAATAATACAGAAAATCCTTCTGAGATGCCAAAAATCAATGCCAGGGTTGGTCATGTCCAGAAGGGTAAGAGATCACTAAAAGTTCTTGGTAGAATCTGCCCTGCTTCTGATTTATAGACTAAGATATTTTCTTCTGAAGAGTTTCTAATGAAATAATGAACATACTTGGGGTTAGAATATAATCTCTTTGAGATCAGAAACGTTTCCGTTTTATGTTATGCACTGCAACAGCTGAAGAGAGAAGCCCTACATCTAAATATTTCCCCTAAATAAAATAATAGTGCTTATAATCCTCACTACCTCTTTCACATAGACCTTTGCCAGTTCTCAGACAACAGCAGAAAAACGATAGCACCTCCTGTTACATTGCTTTTAGTGTCTGTGCTCACTGTGCTTCTTTCTGGAGAAATAGAAGAGAGCAGAAGACTGCAAGAGCTCTCATATGATTACCTAAATATTAGTCATCAATAGTGTCATATGGCCAGATGGAAAGTTAGCACATACAATGTATTTTTTTCTGAAGGATATTTCTTTTTTTGGGGCTACAGGTTTTTCCTGCTATCAGGAATATTTTTTGTCTGAGTGAACGTCATTGAAATAAAATTTTCTGAGACTGAGATTTTTCTAATCTTTTTTGTCAAAAATATTTTAACATAATTTTTTTGAACTAAACCTATTGCTAATTTAATGAAGTAGTTTGTTTTGTCTCCAAAAATACATATATGTGTATGTATACCTACCTTCTGCTACCTAAAACTAGGCCGTGACAAACCAATACAGTATCTTTGAACCTTGACCTGCAAGGTTATTATTTTTTTCATTATAGGCTTTTTTTTAAAAGCACTCCTAGAGCTGACTGTACTACTGTGTTAGGTGGTCATCTTGCTTGAACCAAGGGTATTAAAGATTATATTATTGGCAGCATTTACTATGATCTGTGAGCTACATGCAGAATTATTTGCCATATGCTTCTTTCTTGTGTTCTTCCTTTGTAGAAGAGTTTAACTCACGTAAAATATCACTAAATTGTTGAATTTCCTGGATTTTAGCTGATAATCTACTAGATGCCAAGTATTATGAAAAGATGGGATGACAGATCTCTTCCTCACTTTATGCATTCATTTTTCATTTTGAAGTTCAGGAGAGAAGTGTTTTGTTATTTCAGTAAATATTCATTCCCACTTTCACAACACTGTAACAAAACTTCTGGAGCAGAAGAACAGATAAATAAATACAGGTTGGAGGAGTCTTACACAACTTTGACCTTGCACTTGATCTTGCATGGTCCTGTCCTTAGAATCATTGCATTTTTGAAAAAGGCAGTCTCCAGGGTCAACAGTGGAATTACCTACTTTTTTCCAGAGCCAAGGAGAACTTACGTTCGAGTGACAATCATAAAGCTATAGCCAATAGACCCAACTCCAACAAGGAAATATGAAAGAGGCATCCTGAACTTGAGCCACCCGATTGTCCTCTGGTTATTGTAATAACCATAAAAGAGTACAGAATACTGTGCTAAGCCCTGAAAAGTCAGAAAAAATTATGTTACTTTTCTTACATATGCACATTGTCAGTAATTGTATCAATAGCAGTGTATTAAAACATTCATTTCAGTGAATTCAAATCAGTTGCAAGCATCTCTATAATAAATCTCACAGGATAGAATATGTGTCCCTTTATTTTAAAAATACATGGAGTATTTCATAGCAACTTCAAAATCTTTTGTCTTTGAAACTCTTCATTAACAATCTACCTACAATTTAATGAGCCAAAACTAGTTCATCAACATACAGCTTGTAAAGAAAGTAACATATTGCTTTCCAAAATTTGTTTTTCAGATTACTTGCAGATAAAATGCTGGATTTTTAACTTAATTTTCACCCTTCTAAAATTTATTTGCATAAATTTGAGTGAAAATCTCATATGCCTTCTTTGTCTAACAACGGTTGTCTGCTGTTCATTGGGCGATCATTCAGCATGTATGATAACCAAAAGGTAGGTGCATTTTGTGCGTAATTATTCTGTACACAGAGCTTTTGCACTCTTAGATTCAACTCCAAGGCTGTAAAAAATGCAATATAAGTGCACTGTCTTTCTCAGCAATTGAAAATCTATCTTCTTTTCTAAATATCTTAATATGAGGTGCCCTCTCTTCTACTGGTCAGACCGATGATTTTTCAAAGTACTTTAGTAGTACCTTATTAACTGTAAGAAATTGCTGGTATCTACATGGACCAAATAGCTAGAACTTCCTGGTAATTCTCAGGTTACTGCAAGAACTCTCCTAAAAGAAGACCGAAACCAGAGCCTTTACAAGGACAGCTCAGCGCATGCACAGCAGTGGCAAACCTCCAGCTGGATGTAAGAATTCCAAGCGCAATGCGTAGTATTTGACCTCATAGTTGGAGGATAGGCCATGAAAAGTTTTGACAGTAATACAATGAGATGAAGGGTTGGCGAATTAAAAAACCATTTGCTTAACTTCTGTTTTTCAGTTGCCCATTTTTCTTAAACTTAATAACATCTTTCTCTTACTTATTTTTTCAAAACATGCACCTAACTTATTGAAGTTTTTACTATATATTAAATGAGTCACGGGGTTCTTTGAAAAACCTAATTCACAATTCTAAGCTGAAAATCAAATATTAATGTATGGTAAACATAAATATTATTCAAAATACCATGATCAACGTATCTCATTTTTCTCCATCTCTTACTAGCTACGAGATGTGTGCCTACGCATAATGGATAAAAATCCGTTCCTCTCTAATAAGACAAGTATTATAATAGAGTACATTTCTAGCCAACTACTAGTAAAACATCTAGACCACTCAGGACACATTCAAATTCAATAGTACATATATTGCATCTTTTTTGGTCACTAAGGCATCCTACAATTCTGTCCCAGCCCAGGTTTCAATACAGCCTAATGCAGCTCTGGAGAGCCTTTTTAATGTCTGTGTTCTGCAAGTCACAGATAATTCCTGCACTGTGTATCATTCAGTATGTTTACTCCACAGCATTTAACCATAAAATTAGAAATAACTTTAGCTCTGTAAAAGTAGGTATTCTGGGAAGATATCTTTCACTCCTTTCTGAGCCTAACATAAAAGACTACTGATTGAATGTGTTATTGCAATAAGACTTGAGAGTCTGATTTTTTATATTTTGATTATAATCTGAAAAATACGGTAAAACTGAATTCCAGGTAGAATATAGCAAAATCCAAATATGCTTCCTTTTGCCATGTCAGTAATGTGAATACATTTCAAGCACAATGAAAGCACAATAGACATGCTGAGCTCATCTTTCCCTAACTTGTCTCAGAGAGTGGTGGGGTTTATGACCCATTTATAAAGAGAAGCCTCTGCCTGAAATAAGGTGACCATAAGAGACCATACACTGAAGTCAGTAGTGCAGATTTTATTTAAGAGTGAATGTGAGGGCAAAGTAGAGAGAGAGAAAGAAATGGGAGTGAGGGGGTGTAAGAGTGAGAGAGAGAGGGGGAGAGAGAGGGGGAGAGAGAGAGGGAGAGAGAAATTAAGTAGAAAGAGATCACCAGCTGAAAGATACCACTATCACCACATGAATTCCAGTGGCATCCTGCCGGTTCTTCTTCACCCTGGTCCCCTCAGTGGTGGGGTCCCAAGACATTCCTCTGGGGTATCACCTCTCTATAGCCCAAGTTCCAGGTATCCACAAGGTTCCTATGACTTGGGCTGGTATGTGTACAAGCACTTGCTTCCTTTGCCACAGCGGGAATTTTTGCCCAAGTGCCAACCAAGCCTTCACCCCTGTTAGGTCTGGAATTAACTCCCTCCTACTGCAGCATCTGTGCTTATCTCAGGTTCCATTATGGTCACTTATCTTATGGAGGCAGTGTTTCCAGCTGCATTTTTTAAGGCCTTGCATAGGGCCTGGAGTCCTTTGGGTATGGTTGGGGTTTTGTTTGGGATAAAATAGTGATTGGTGATGTGTGATCATTAATTTCTAGCTTACCTGGTAGCATACAAGCTTTGCTAGCAGATGAAAGGTACTACCTCCTGTGCTGTTTAAACAAAGGTGTCATTGTCTTCAATATTTGGCAATCTGACATGCCTCAAAAAATTTTTTTTCCCTCAATATTTCCATCTCTTTCATTGCTTTATTTCATGTTTATTATGTTTGCATTTGTTCCTTGTATTAGCTACTACGTTGTTATTTATTATACCTCTTCAGACCTGTCAGGTTCTGTTTCTGACAGTTATTACAAGCTTCTCCTGTCTTCCCACCAAGTCTTCATCCATCTTCTCTCAAATACATTTTTTTTACAAACTTTGTTCTGATTTTCTGCATAAAGCTCTTCTAGTATCTATTCTTGTTACAAAAATTTCAAGTTACTATAATTCCTTTTTTCTCCAATATCTCCCTGACCTTCTTATTTCTCATTTTATAATTTCATTATCATTATATTACTTCCCAGCTACACGTTTAGATTTACTCTTACTGTCACTCAAATTGACAACTTCTGATTGCACTAGATGCAATGTGATTTCATGAAGCAGTCACTGCAAAATGTTACATATGTAGATTTTTAGAAAGATCTTCCAATCCTTTTTTTATCCAAGGAGAATCCATCACTGGCATTATATGTAATGGAAGGGATAAAATGTATGGAGCTCACTATTATTCTTATTTATTTTCTTCTCCTTTTTTTCCTAATTCATACTGCATTTTAAAATGCAGAATCCAAATAATATAAAACCAGAAGACCAAACTCACACTTAAGACATGGAAATCCAGTACCCTGGAATGAGAAACCAGCTTTGAGATATTTCCCCATTGTATTGCTACATATACTGAGATGTGCTTGAGAATATCGAGCTTCATTACGTGTTTTGTCTGAAAGAAACATCTATACGGAGAGCTTGTGAAAAAAAAAGTAAATTAATTCTCTTGCAAATTATCTCCTGAAATACTTCCTATTAAATATTTGAGCGGTAAATAATGAAGTAATTGTGAATAAAAGTCATGTGGATATGCAATATTGCAAGATTATGAACTTACACTAAAATCCCAGAGAGTAGCAAAATTCATAGCAGTTGCTTCTTCAGCTCTTGGGACAGTTTTTCTAGGCAAAGAGCCATATGGCTTACCCATCAAAGCCTGAAACCAAAAAATGAGAGTGATTTATATTTTAAAGCAAAATAGCAACAAAGGAAAAGGACAGTGATCTGTCATTTCTTTGAAAGACTTGTTTTATGCTCCTAAATCCCCCCATGAGAATGACCTACTTCTACAATTCCTTTCACTGCTCCTCACGTTACTGATTGAAACTGTGCTTAGTATATGCATTCAGTGCTGTCTTCTAAATTTAAAATTCCTCTAGTATCATGGATTGCCAAACTTAGCCTCTTACATTTAAGGGCAGCACAGAAGTCCACCCATATTTCTCTAATGAGCGGTGTTTATCTTACAAAGACCAAAATATTAGTTTTTCTTGCAGTACAGATTTTATTGGGATATTATAATTGAAATGTATGGGAAGATAGTAGGGAATCAGTTTTTGGATTCTGACAGTTCCCCTGCTGCTGGTAAGATGCTTGTTCAGGCACAGTATATATCCTCTAGGGATCCTTTCCAGGCTCACCCTGAAAACTGTTGGACATTTTTTCTGTTTTGGTTTCTAAGGAAGATCACAGAATGAGACAATATGCTCAGCTGAAAGATTATCAAGTCCAGCTCCTCAGCCTGCAAAATGCCATCTCCAAGCATCACACCGTGTGCCTGAAAATACTGTCCGAACGCGTCTCAAATGCTGTCACACTTGGAGATTGTGACCACTTCCCTGGGAAGCCTGTTCCTGCACCCAACCATCCTCTAGGTGAAGAACCTTTTTCTAACATCCAACCTAAACCTCCCCTGACACAACTTCAGGCCATTCTCTTGGGCCCTGTCACTGGTCACTATGGATAAGAGATCAGTGCCTGACTCTCCTCTTCCCCTCATGAGGAGGACTTAGACTGTGATGAGGTCTCTCTTCAATTTCTTCTTCTCCAGGCTGAGCAGACCAAGTGACTTCAGCTGCTTTTCATACAGCTTCCCCTCAAGGCCCTTCACAATCCTTTGGATGCTTTCCAACAGCTTGATGTCTGTCTTTGTTGTGGTGCCCAAAACTGCACACAATGTTCAAGGTGAGCCCCAGCTCAGAGCAGAGCAGGACAATCCCATCTCTTGCCCGGCTGGCGATGCTGGTCCTGATGCCCCCCAGGACACGCTTGGCCCTCCTGGCTGCCAGGGCACTGCTGACCCATGTTCAACTTGCCACTGACCAGGACCCCCAGGTCCCTTTCCACAATGTTTCTCTCCGCCTCTCATTCCCCAGTTTATAAACCCAGCCAGGGTTGCCCTTCCCAGGCATGGAATCCCTTCATGTGTTTGGTGGCTGCCCGGGCCTTGTATTTTTCAAGGTCTCTCTGCACTGCCTCCCCACCTTTGAGTGAGTCAGCAGCTCCTCCCTGATTTGTACCATCTGCATCTGAGACTTGCTTAGTATCCTTTCCAGTCCTGCATCCATGTCATTCATGAAGATGTTGAAGAGCACAGGGCCAAGGATGGAGCCTGCAAAACCCCACTGGTGACAGGTCCCCAGTCTGATGCCACCCTATTCACTATAACCCTTCATGACTTAACCATGAGCCAGTTGCTCACCCATCCCATGATGTGTTTATCCAGCGGCGTGCTGGACATTTTGTCCAGAAGGATACTGGGAGAGGCAGCATTGAGAGCTTTACTGAAGTCCAAAAAGAGTGCATTAACTGGCTTTCCTTGATCAAAGGAAACCATAAGGTGGGTTACCTTGTCATAAAAGGAAATCAGGTTTGATAAGCAGGACTTTCCTCTCATGAAACCGTGCTGGCTGTGACCATTGCCTGCATTGTTCTTCAGTTGTTTTTTGATACCTCACAGGAAAATCTTTCCCTTAACTTTATCAGTCACTGAAGTGAGACTGACAGGCCTGTACTTCGCAGGGTCCTCCTTCTTGCCCTTCTTGAAAACTGGAACAACACTCACCAGCTTCCAGTCATCTAGGACCACTCTAGATTCCCAAGGCCACTCAAAAATCGTTGAGAGAGGTTTTTACAATGACATCAGATGATGAATCCCATCAAACCACAGAGATTTGTAGGGATCTAGCAGGATGGATCATGCTGTTGAACTGCTGGGCTAGGAAGTTGTTGGAAATTCCTACCTGACTCTTTCTCATCTGCTCTACTACAAAATAAGAAAGATAGGAGGAATATGGAATATTGAAATCAGGGATATGGCACAATAATTTTAAGTCCATAAAAGCCCTGCTTTTAGAAGGGCAATATGGTGGCTCAAAGAAACTCAGAAAGTATCACGTCATAGAAGTTATTCATGTCTGTGTCTAATATCTGCTCTACATACCACTCTTAACAGTGATGTTGCACAGTGCAAAACACAGAGGTCTCTCATGACTTTACAGCCCTGTCACACCTTATCAGCAAGCGAGTATTGCATCTGAAGGATCCTCTGACCCCCAAGATACACCTTTCTGTTGCAATGCACATTTAGTCAAGATACTCCACATGATCATCTTCTTGGTCATACTTCTTCTTGGTCTCAGTTCCTCTACTTAGTTCTGCACAGAACCACCAAAAACAGACAAACAAACCAACCCACTCCCCCTGGAAACAAAAAAAATCCCATGCCTACATCATCACAGACTTAGCAAACCATTTCAGAAGACAACCCTAAATATAGTATACATTTTTCTGTCCTGTCTATTTCAAGACATCTCTCTGTTCTGTAGAAACAACTATCCACAAAGGAAGTCCATCTTTACAGGCCTGGCGCAGTTTAATACTTTCAAATGGAGCATATAGAGACCAAAAACTTGTTTAAAGCTCCAGTCCTATGAAATCTCACTGCAAAGACAGAAATTCACAAAGCAATCCCCAAAGATAATTGAAAAGATTCCCACCTCAGGCACCATTACAAGACCAAAGGTCAGTCCAAAGAGAATCATGTTTATTCCATACATCCAACGCAAGAATATGAAATAAGATGCTACTGATGAGCCAAAGTGACCTGTGAAAACATGAGATGTGATAAAAAGGCAGATAAGATAGTCTTTTGATGTTATTTTATCTAAAGATGCACAAAATTTCTTTAAAATAAATAAAATCAGAGGAGGCTTTTAATTACACATTTAATTGGTTCTAATTTTAATTAATTCTAAATTCTAATTAATTCTAAATTTGATTAATTTTAATTTTTTCTCTTTATTACCATAATTCTAATAACTTTTCTGCATATTGCATACTAGTATGCATTGAGCTGGCTAAGAATGCAGACACAAAAATATAGAAGTATTAGTTACATAGAGTATTTAGGGTCAGATAGATGCTGTGATACTTGCTATTATTAAGTAATCTCTAGAAGTATGTTTCAATTCTTTTTATATTTTTCTCTGTCTGATGTGGATTTTAGGCATTCTTGACACACTAAGCCAGAACCAGCCCAGTTTTAACAGGAAACAGCGCAGAATTAGCCAGTGGGGGAAGTCTTTCCAAGGAGATAAAACACTTTTCAGTGCTGTTACCAGAGTGCTCACCAGATTTTTTCGCAAGAGACGAAAAAATTATCTGCAAGTGTTTGTACCCTTTCTTCCTCTTACTTTGCTGTTTATGCACTCTATCTGTAGCCGGGTGTGCAGGCAGCCCCATCCCTGGGTGAAGGATTTGACCTCACACACTCCCCTGGGCACAGGTAAGAGGCTGCAGGAGAAGCACTGAGAACCAAGGGCCTGATTTGACCCCCGCTCTGCAAGTCAGGCCAAACAAAAATAAAAGCCCAAATTTAACCCCAGCTTGCTTCAGCACAGTTCTGCTTATTATAGGAGAGCCATCAGCTAGAAAAATACTAGATTTCAGTTCCATAAACACTCATTTGCAGGAGAAAAAATGACCTTTCTGTAGGTTTTTCCACACACAGTCTAGTTTAGGAGCCTGGTGCACTCAGACAGCAAATGAGAAGTAAAGCTCTGTGTTCAGATGAACTTATATTGTTATTTATAATGTTATTCCTGTTTTGCAGATATGTAACAGATTCTTTCAGTCAGTAATATGAACCTAATTTACCTTGTGCTATTTGGGACACAGATATTCATATTTTACTGTAACAGCTCAATCAGTAGAAAAGTTAATACACTTACACTGGTTTAATTCCAGAGTATAAACAGAGGCTAACTAAGAGACATTTATCACAGTGCAAAGGGAGGAACAAGCCATTCTGTCAAGGATTTCAGCATTTTGAATCTTCTTTATTCACAGTTCAATTGAACGATAATTTTGAAATTTTGAGTGAAGTGGACAATCTTAGCAGTGACTGACATACTGGGAAGTCCGGGGAGAGGTATAGATCAAGAGACTTTGAGTTAGTCTATCTGGTTGTGATATGCAGATTACTCAGTTATAACCAAACTACAGCCTTTGGGCATGTTATGGACTAAAAAAATACAGTGCAAGAAATTATGAAGGTTTCTGATTTCAGGTTACTTTTGTAGACCTCTCCATGGCACATTATTATTTTGCTCAAATCCTTATATCCCCATTCTAATGGGAATACCTTCTTTTCATGCACTGAGTTATAGCTCTCGTACCAGTTATCCTGGTGAAACCTCTGCTATGCATCCACCTGGAGCATCTGCAGTGAGGCAATGCATTGGAATTACCTGCATCACTGTGGTTAATGCAAGCCAATGCACAGACTGCTCATGGGCTTTATTCTTTTTCACCAATCAGGAAAGAAGAGACACCTCTGGTAAATAAAAAGCTTAACAATGGATGAGGGTAGTTTAGCCATGACAGCCCTTAACTGCATTTTCAGAATGGGCAGGTCCAAACAGGGACCTGAAACAGGGAACATGGAAAATGTCACAAATGGACTGCATTAGCTGTGAACAAAACCAGTCCAAATTTCACCAGTGTTTTGATTCCACTCTGAGGTGCAGCATGTTCTGTGCATGAATGAAATACTTCTAAGTAGACTTCAGCCATCTTTTCCTGCATCCACAGCCTCACCACACTAGGCATTGGCATGCAGATTGGTGTGCATTGTATAAATTTCATCAGTGGAGTAAGAGTCACCCTGTCCCAGCACAGGTCTGTGTGATTCCCATAAAGTCCTGTTGCACAGATAATACCTAATGTCTGTTCTGTAGGGAAAAGAAGCCTCTATTTTCTAAATGTAAATACTTCATACGTTTATCAACTTCTATCTCTTTTAAACACCAAAACCCCAGCATCAGATTCACATAATGCCAACATGAGGATGCAGCACAACAGAGCTTGATGCCTTTTGTTCTGAAGCCAGTCTCCCTGTCCTAGAAGGGACTCAGCTTGAAGAAAGGATAGGCCAGTGAGACAGCCCAGTGCTTCAAGCTGTTTGTTATCTGATCTGTGCAGACAGCTGGAGGACTGGAAGAGTCAGATTCAACTGAGAAAGGCTCTTTATGTTGTAGTGGGAAGCACTTGTTTTAAAAGGAATCTAAGTGGCAGTCCCTCACTCAGGTATCCACGCACTTAAGTCAAATCTTCTTCAAATAAGGGGCTGCAGTTTAAATTCATCACTGGAACTGCAACACAAAACTGACCCGTGACAGACCCCTACTCTCAAACATACCCACAGTAACAACTACACTGCCTCGTTTATACATCCATCGCCACTATTGCTCTCTCTACGTTGTATTATGTGGCTGAAAATGAGAGAAATACAACTCACATGAAGCTTAAGCTAATGAAAAAAGTGGCAGAAATAATTGTATAGCCTGTTTAGTATAATCTGTATAAAATAAATACAGACAAAATAAACTGAAAGTGAATAAAGCGAATGGCTAAATCCCAATTATGCTTTTCTAGGATTAATTTAAACACTTGAACTGCAACCTGTATAGTGGTGATTTTTATCTGTAAAGTGATACTCTCTGAAGAAAATTTTCAACTAGTTATAATATCAAGCTCAAAAAGTATTTATGAGAAAATAAATGCTCATTGACTTTAAACCATGCATTGAATACAGACACATATTCTAAAGGAATTATCACTTTGGCAGACATCAGAAATGTGGTACTAGATCCTATTCTTGCTTACTTACTTTCAATCTCCTTAATTTTCATTTCCCAGGGTATGCAGGCTGTCTTAAAATTTTCAAAATCTCTTTGAAATTTCATCCATTTCTGAAAAGAGTCACAGAAAAGAAAACAAAAACCACACTATCATCTCAGTGCCCAGATGCTCAGTTCTTTCTTAAGCCAATGTAACCCCTCAATCATCCACAACACTGGTTGGCAGAGTGCACAAAGTAATTGCTTGTGAAGAGTCATCTCCTTTTGTTTCCTACTGGCTTTGTGTGAATTTCCTGTTTCTACTACAAGAAGAATTATTAGCTAATCACTTCTTTTCATGCCAATCTTTCTCTTTTTCATTTTCTCTTTTTTATTTTCTTTTTCTTTATATTTTCCTTTTTCTTTCTTTCTTTCTTTTTCTTTTTCTCTTTTTCTTTCTTTCTCTCTTTCTCTATTTTTCTCTTTCACTTTCACTTCCTCTTCCTCTTTCTATTTTTTTTTCCATCCTTAACAGAGGGCTGTCTCAAGGGAGAGACTGAATTTTGGATTCAGTCCACACAAACACCAAATCTATGCCAAGAGAAATTAACTTTCAAGAGATATTGAACACTTGCAAACTCCTGTAAAACAGTTGATTTTTGTTTTGATGACAAGTTTCAAAAATCAAACTAAGATTTCATTAGAAATATTTTCATACAAGGGCAGTGGAAATAAAAGTTTTAAAATTCATAGAAAGACAAGGAAAGCTACTGTGGAAGTACTCATGGCAATAATCTCCAGAAGGCTTCCCATCAGCTTTACCGGATGTTAGCGAAACAATCAATTTACCTTGGTCATCATCACTTTGTATGCATAGAATTTTTTTCCTTTTCCTTTTCCAAGAGCACCTTCAAACTTTTCAACAAAAAGCTGTGCTTCCCTGGAAAATGAGGGCAAAAGAGAGATATAGATTATGGTATAGGAAATTTTATATTTTCTCTATCATATTAACGTAATTTTTTTACTCCTCATGGAGCTTTATAAAATCTTGTTTCCTCAGTAATGTTTGGAAAGAAAAGTTCTGATATTTTGTATTTTGTAGAAGACTATATAAGTAATGTATATGTAATGCAAAAATACAAAAACTTCAGTCACCTGCTCTAACACAAACACATTTGGAGCTCTGAGATCTGTCTACATCCAGTCATTGTTATCAAATACTTTTAGTCACAGTGACTTTTGCAGTTCAGCTGCCGCCCATTTGTGCGATGCACAGTTACTCCTGTTATTCCAGCATTTATTCCAACAGAAGAAAGAAGGATCTCCGCAGGATGGTGCAGATTCTTGGGGGTGATTACCTTGCTTGCTCTCTGTAATTCTTCACTTTTTCCTACTCTTCTATTTTCTCCCTTGCTCTCTTCTTTGATAGTGAATAAGATTGAATTATTGATTACCAAAATTTGACCTCATTTGTGCCTTAATCTTGCTCTGGATACATTCGAACTTTCCCCCTCTGTGTTTGTGGCTTAGGATGCATTCCCAGTTTGGGAGGGATATGTGTACACTAGAGCTTTGGTTCCTTTGTATCGACCCTTCTCAATACTACATTTAACTTAGCTCGTCTGAATTTTTGCATATATCTTCTCTAGCTTTACCAGTCTCAGAGTAATTTCTTCGAAATGCAGCTTCACTGGTCCCCAAAAGGCTAAAATTTTGCTTATGCAAGTTAAATAATAAAAATATGAAAGGAAGACTTTTAAACTATTTTTAAAATGCATAATGGCCATGGATTAAAACAATAAAAAGATGAGATCAAGTGCATACTAATGTTTCCTCCCCTTAATCCAATTTCAGTTTATGACTTTCCATAATGTCTCTCCTGAGAAAATGTGCTCTAAAGGCTGAATGTCCTAAACCACAAGGTGTCTTAACCACAAAACAGACCAAGGATTCTTAGCTCTCAGTGTACCCACAATCCTTTAAACTGTTTTGTCAGTTTAAAAACTGGAAAACTTCAAAGCACTGCACACTATGTTTGGTGTTTTGCAAAGCACTTGGGAAAAGGTAAACTTGGGAAAATATTGATTGTGATGCACATGTCTTTCTTTCCAGAACTGCCACAGATAAGTATACTGAGTGAAATTAATTACCATGCTCATATTTTCTGCTCACATATTCAATACAAGGAAGGAAAAAGATAGTGTTAAACTGCAAAATCTGGCAATGTTAGTGGCAGTATAGCAGTGCAGTTGACATAAAGCAGAATTAAAATTATGTGAGAAGGTGGCCATTAGCCATGTCATAACTATTCTAAACTAATGGTTAAAAAATCTCAACGTCTATAAAAGTAACTGAATATTTTTAGTAGCTGCAAATGCTTAGGGTGATCTCCAATCTGAAGATCTGTTGAAGCCTTTGGCAACTTAGACACCCACTGCAACAATTGCTTTAGCTTGCAGTACCAATGATCCATATAAGTGCATATGAGTGCAAAAATGAGTTACTGAATTTAATTTTCAGTCATTGAGAACTTTCCCTCTTTGAGAGCTCTCTGAGCACTCTCCCCTTCAGAGTACTCTCACCTAAACCCAGCTGGTGAAGCATCAGGGCCAGTGCAAGTTCACCTGACCCCATCAAGATTTCAGCACGCATTTTCCCAACATTTGAGATCATAAATCACTCTCTTTTTTTCTCTCCATAGCACAAGGAAAGCAAAGGTTCAGATTAAAAAAGTTAAAAATACCCAGCCACCCCCACAGCCACAGAGCCCACCTATTCATCACTACAAAAGTGTTCCTTGAGGATGGAGTCAGTGTCTTTTTAAGGATCCACATTCTTTATTTTCAATTCTGTGCTTCTGGATCACATTTGCATTCTGGATTTTGAGGCCTGATCTTCCTGTATTTAGCTAACATTGACACTGACTTGAGGGTTCTCTATTTTCCAAGCCACTCAGAGTCCTCCAGAGATTTTGCAGCTCGCTCCTCAAATACCATTTTTTCATTTTGATTCTCAAAAAAAATCTACACTTAAATTTCAGCCCTGCCATGTAAGTCAGAGAAAATAAATTAGTTCAGCTGCAGGAAACCTGTGTCCAAGGGTCGCCTTTAAATCCAAGCCTCAGAATCTAAAATCTTGCTGCTCTGTCAACAGATATAGGGCAGTCTTGACAGCAGATGGCAGCTTCCTCCTAAATTCAGCAGCCAGTGCTAGAACAGTGCCATAAAAACAGGCAGACTCAATAAACTGCACACCTATCAATCTCCCAGGTCAGCATACTGTATTCTAATACCACTTCCATCACTGGGTAATTCAGGCTTGTTCATGAAAATTTTCTGAAATCAAAATCTACAGAGTAGAAAACTTGTGTTTTCAGTCACTAATTGCATTACACTGCAGAATACGAAACTTTCAAATTTTAGGTTGGGTTTTTAGGATGAAGCAATAAGTTAGAAATTTAAGGACGTAATATGAAAACAGCAATAAATGCATTAAAAAATTCTTGATAGCATATATGAGTACATTTTGCATCTACGGGTGAACACTAAAACTCTCCACAAACTTGCTCTGATATAAAATGAAACCAAGTCAAAACAGGAGGGAATTTTCCACAATGAAATTCCTAAAAATATTTATCTTAAACTCCTAATCCAAACCCCCTTTTGACTTGTTTGAAATTAATTTTGCAAGGTTTTCTAATAAAACTAGTTTTTCTTATCGTCATCTGCGTCCCGGATCCCCATCAAGCAATCTTTCAAGTGATATCAACATTTAAGCTTTTTCTCCAGGACAAACCAAAACATTGCTTTTTGAAGGTGGTGATCCGGACCTACAGGTTTTATGCTGCTGATGCTCCTGAATGCTTCTCTGGATTTTGCTTTGCCAGTGGCTGAAATTTCCTCTCCCGTTGCACTCCTTCTTCCCTAAATGCTTTATAACATATTTTTCATTGATTTTCATTCTGTTTCCCTGCAGTGGACTAAGTTCATCATTGCATCACAAACAAACCACTTATTTCTTACTGAGTGGTTACACTTGCAGTCAGCTGAGTTGCACATGCAAGACTGGACCAAAAACAACATTGGATCCAGATGTACACAATGTTTATGAAGTTATTTTCATGTTTCATGAAAGAAACATGGAGCAACTCCTTTAATTTTTTTATAAATTGCTTTCCCATACTTAAAAGTTTGTTGTATAAATCCTGAAAGAAATCAGCTAAGTCCAAATGGTGGACTTGCAGTATTATTTTCATTCATACTGAATTTTACTCTGGTCTAATAACAATGCACTTTAATTTTTTGTTGTTGTTTTTAATAGAGTTGCTGGTATTACTTCATTGACCATTAATGCACGCTGAACGTGACAAGAATGGTCATGTTTCAAATATGCATTAAAAACTGCCAGTAATGTTTCCAGTTCTTGTGAAAATCATCACATAGTTAATAATCATCATGTAATTAATGGAAGAGTAGCACGTGCTATATGGCCAAAAGAGTGGTCGTGAATGGAGTTAAATCCATCTTTCATCCAGTCACAGTGGTGTTCCCCAGAGCCCAGTACTGAGAACAGTCCTGCTTAATATCTTTATCGATGATCTGGAGGAGGGGATCGAGGGCACCCTCCCTCAGTTTGCCCCCTTAAAGGAGGTCGTAGTGAAGAGGGACTCAATCTCTCCTGTAAAAGAAACAGGACAAGAAGAAACAGTCTCAGTTTGTTCCAAGGAGGGTTTAGATTGAATATTACAAAAAATTTCTTCACCAAAATGTTGTCAAACATTGGAACCGACTGCCCAGAAAAGTGGCTGAATCACCGTCCCTGGAGGTTTTTAAAAGACATGTAAATATTGTGTTGAGGGGCTTGGCCTAGTGATGGACTTGTCAGCACTGGATTAATGGTTGGACTCAAGGATCATAAGGTTCTTTTCCAATCTAAATTGGTTTGTATTATTGTTACACAATTGAAAGAATTTTTTTTTTTTTAATAAATTACTTTGTGAAAGAATCGTGGAAGTCTTCTCCCACTGTTTGGATAAAAGAAATAGAGTTACCTTTGATGTTCTACAGGCACATCTCATATTTTTGGTACATGATGGATTTTACCAATAGCATTCTAAATAACATCTTCATATTGCTTATGATGCTGGAGCCATCAAACAGAATATGTATTCATTCTCTCCTCAGCTTTTCTTCCCCCACCAGCTCTGCAGATTAGCCCCACTGACTAATTACTCCACTGACTAGTTACTCCTGACCTCTGTGGTTTGTCAGTTACTTAAACCTCCTGGCCTTAAAAGTTCAGCATCAACTTGGCACCACTCAGTCAGAGACCAGGCTCCCCATGTCCTTTCCACGTCTGTGACACATATCCTTGTTAAATATAGTTCAACAAATTATTTAATTAAGGTTTCTACCTTGATGTCTAAGCTATCTAAATGAAAGACATCTATTTGTACATCCCTGCGGACTTTTGTCAAACTTTGTCCTTTCCTCCATTTCTTTTGTCCTATAAATAAAATGTGAGAACAGGAAGAATGATCTAGTCTTAGAACTACTTTAGAAAACACAACAAAACCCAAAAGTACATATATACATATTCATGCCCATTTGGAAGTAATGAGACTTCACAAACATGAGGATGTGTCAAAAACAACGCAGACCAACAAAACCAAGCTTTGTAATCACTGGTATCATGTGTTAGAGGTAAATTATCTGTATCACAAGATAGGCCAAAGTGTGCCCCTCTAGCTAACTGTGAATTTAAAGAAGCTTTAGAGAAAGCTTATTAATTGAATTACAGATGCAAGAACTAATAAATATTTCAGGGGGCCAGGCATTATTGTCCCAGAGAAGCCTGAATTAATTATTAATACAAGGTGTGGAGTTACAGCTTCCAAAGTGTGAGGTGTACGGTACCTCAGGCACTTCTGTGCTGCAGAGAGGATGCATTACAACTCTTAGAGCTTGTTGCTAATGAGTAGGATTCAAGAGGATTGATCACATTTTTCAGTAACAGTTCAGGAAGGTTTCAGACTCTAAGAACTAAAAACTCAATAAAAAGAGATGTCACATGAATCTTGATCATCCAGGACTTTTGCAAGTCTTAGAAGACTGGCTGAAAACAGAATTCAAAACCAATATTGTCAGGCACAGCTCACTTGAAAAGCAGCTCAGCAATAATAGTGGGAAAATTATAGTGTTATTTAATACCCAGATGGCCTCCAAGACAACCAGTCTGGCCTCCAGGACTGTCAGTATGTCCACAGTAAGAGAGATGAAATACTGATTGATGGGAGTACAAAGAGCGCAACAAAAGATGAGAAATTTCCACCATCTCGCACATGCACCTTATACATCTTTGGGTTTGCATGCTTAAAAAATATCCTATTTCCAATTCACTTGTCTTGATGGTTAATCTAAGTCCTGTAATAAAATGAATTACGCTACAAAAATACTGAAAAATCACCATAATATATTTTGTCTCTAGCGTGTGATCTGCTGTGATGGAGTGACCACATCAGTGGAACAGGAAAGTCCATCATCCTGTTGGACCCAGTCCAGAGGAGAACCACCAAGTTGCTCTCAGAGCAACTTGGTTAGAGGGATGGAGCCAGTCTCCTATGAGGAAAGCCTGAAGGAACTGGGTTGGCTCAGCCCAGAAAAGAGAAAGTTTCGAGGTGACCTAATTGTGGCCTTCCAGTACCTGAAGGGGGCCTGCAAAAAGCAGGAGGGACTTCTTATGAGAGGATGTAGTGACAGGACATGGGGGAATGGCTTCAAACTGAAACAGAGTGAGTTCATATTAGACTCTAGGAACAAAGTCTTTACTGTGAAGGTGGTGAAGTGCTGGCACAGGCTGCCCACGGAAGTCATGGATGCCCCATCCCTGGAAGTGCTCTAGGCCAGGCTGGATGGGGTGCTGAGCAATCTGTCTAGTGAAAGGTGCCCTTCCAATGGCAGGTAGGTTGGAATAAAATTATTTTTGAGGTCCCTTCCAACCCAAACCATTCTACGACTCTTTGTGAAGAACCAATTCTGCACTGCTCTGATTTTCCTGAGGGAAAAAAAAGTTATGTTTCTCTTTATAGTGTTGGTTTAATTGGAAGTCCTTCAAAAAGCCTAAGCTTGAGGTTTTACTGTCTTTCTTTATATAACTTGTTATTTCAGTTGTTTTGATAGTGTACTAACTGTCTTGTGGCACAGCTTTAGAGAGAACAGTTGGCACATCTCTGGATTCTTATGTTCAATTCTCTAATTATACGGTACCATAATAAACATTGCTGTCAGATATAAACTACCCAGTTACTAAAGGACTTTGTGTTTTTATAGCACAAAATTTCCTCTATCTAAAGTGTTATGAGCACTCATAAGGAGAGTGAGATGAGTATACCAGAGACAAACACAGTAACACAGGATTTAAACCCTTCCGTTTTCTTCATATGGGTGCACAAATAGGGATGTCGTTCCCAAAATCCAACCCTCAGACTTAAGCTGGTTTAGCTTTCCCTGAAGGTTTTCCAGTTTGCAACAGCTGAAGCTCTGGCCCATTAGTTTTATTTTTTGTACCTTTTTCTAATCCAAAAATCATAGAATCATGGAATCATCAAGATTGGGAAAGACCTTTAAGAGACCTTATGTACAACCATCAACCCAGCACCACCACTGTAATCCCAAAAACACTAAATCACATCACTGAAGACCAGATCCAGACGCCTCTTGAAC
>VZRS01002936.1:0-86218 GCA_013398055.1 Ifrita kowaldi
TGTCTGACCCTCTCCTGCACTGATGTCAGTAACACCATGGAGATGCAGTAGCATGTTGTCAGCAACTGGCTGCACCAAAGCTCAATTTTTCAAGTCCAGCTCTGTGGTATTGCAATAAAGAGCACATGTAACATTCACAACTAATTAAAGAAACAGTATTTTTGACATGCTAACGTATCTGAACACGGGAAAGCCAGACTGTTGTGAACTTACATAGGGAAAAATAAAAAAGATGAGTGTCTCTAGGAAGTGCATATCAGGAAGATAAGGCTGCTTTTTGATGGTAGGAAATGTGCTGAACTGTAGTCAACACAGACTTTTTTTCCTCATGATGTGGATATCTTAAAGCCAAAATGCTTTAAGATTCAATCATCCAACCAGTCATCCTTGTTCTTTTTCTGTGGATTATCCTTTATCTGAATTAACACAAAGCATTTATTTTGGCTTGCAATTGTGAAGGCCTGTTAAGTCATATCACGACTTAAAATATGTTTCTGCTTCCATCCACTACTGTTTGGTTGTGGTTTAGCCTGTGATTGCTTTCAAATGTGTCTCATAAGCAGACATTCTTTTGAAAAGTGTTATTTTAAAAGGCTAAATTAATTTAAAAGAAAGCCTCTTTCCCCAAAATGAGCATATATTTTGGATGGCACAAAGTCATACTGCATGGAAGAATAATGCAATACTGGATTACTGCCTTAAATTAAAAATCAAATCAAAGCCAGTGGAATTCCCAAATCTAATACGTTCCAGATATTCTGGATTGCTGAGGCCAAAGTACTTGCAAAGTCCCTAAATAGTGACTAATTAGGAGAAAAATGTTGACGAATTGCACAGAATGAAGACAAGAGAGAGAAGGTAGATTTGGGACAGAAATAGTATTGAGTGAACCTTGAGAGGTTCTCCTTGGTGAACCTGTATGTGTAGCTTGCATTATCCACTGCAACTTTTAACTGACTAAATATTTCTATCACAATAAAAAGATCCAAGGGATGATGGGTTAAATGAAACTAATGGTAAGAACATCAGTTGTTTAATTCTAACAGTCTTGTTGCTGAATAAGAATCATTCCATTCCATGTTTAATAAGCTTGCACAAGGTTTAATCCAGATTTGCAAACAGATTGGCTGTGTATCAGTTCTCAGTCAGGATCATGACACCGAGCTTTGTGCAGTTCCAGGTAAATGCAAGAAGCAAAGCAGAACCACCTTGTTCAGGCTTTGTGTGAAGAGTGGGCTGGGAAGGGGAAAAACCTGCTCCTGCTGCAGGAAAGGCAAGTGTGTGAGTTACAAACTCAGTGTCACCAGTTCACTTACCTCCTTCTGTACTCAGCTGTGTCAAAGTGTGGCAAGTTCCAAACACAGAGAAGGCACAGTCCTTCCACTACTGTGTGTAACAGACAAGAGAATAGGAAAGTAGGGAGTGCAGGAGTTCAGCAGGGGTGGAACCCACCCAACAAACTCTGTCCCCTAAACAGCTTCACAAGGTTCTGTGTCTGCTCTCACGAGTCACAAATTATTTGTAGACATCACCACATGTGAGTAGGTACTTTCTCACTTAGAGTGTAGGTTAGCTTTTATTTACCCTGATGATGTTTCAGTTTTGGATTATATGGTGTAAAGTATATTTTATCATAGGACTGAACATAAGCCAATTTTGTCTTGGCATTTACTGGAATGCTGTATTTTTTTTTAAATTTTTTTTTTAAATTGAGGTTTCCTGAAATGTGGTTTATTTTGCAAATTTAAAAAGTATAGAAAGCCACATTCTTGATCTTCTTTTTAAGAATGAGATCCTATCAAACTTGTGTTTTTCTACCATAAATTCCCATGTGTATAGAAAAGTGCCTTGTTTCATTAAAATATTTGTACAAAGCATTTTTAAAAAATATTTTAATGTAGACAGATTTTTGTGCATTCATTTAGTATTTCTAACAGATCTTGTCAGACAGAAGAAATCAATAAATATCATGTATTGTACAAGCTGGTTTTAGCTTCTGAATAGTTCTGACTCAGCACAGATTATAAAAAGCCAATGGCTGTTGAAAATGGGTTGGTTATGTTTGGTTGACTGAGATGGTAAGATATGCCAAAATAAGCACAAACTCTACTGGCACTACTAAATAGTTTTCTGTTTCTATTTGTCTCAAAAATAACTAAACACTTCTCAGTTTTGTGTCAAGAATTATTTGGGTTGACTTCTGCTTCTTCAACTGGAAATACTTCCATGTTCATATTTTGATGTAAAATTGGAGGTTTTTTTGGTGTGTCTTTTAAATATCACTTTATGTGTAATGAGATTTATGTGTAATTCAGGAAAAAAGGTGCCTCCCCAGATGTTTAGGTGGAAAAGTCTCTAAAACTTATGAGAATATAAGGAAAAAAATGAGATGGTGTTCTTAACTTAGGTGGTGCCTGGCATGCTCACCAACTCTTACTATCACACTGTTTTTATTTAATTCCACAAATGCAGGCCAAGTGTGTCTTGTCCTTTCCTGGAAATGGGAGGTGGGAGAGGGCTGTGTGACCTCTCCTTTTATCAGGCTGAATTTCTACATGTGTAGGATGCAAAGAGAGAAGGTCTTATGGCCATCTCGTGGTCTGTGGCCACAGGGAGGATAGCTGATGCACTGCCTTTGATGCGTTTGATGTTAGTTCATTTTCCCCATCCTACACAGTTGGATCGATTGTGTTTTATCAATCATCCTGAAATAGCTGTTTGCAAGATTATAACACCCTTGGCTGGAGCAGTGAATAATGCTGACTCCCACTTCTTCATTCCCTGCTTTCTCCAGGTTAAAAGTCGTGTGTTGGTCTCCATTGTACACACCCTTTGATGTGTTAGGGGAAGAGGGAACAGCTTTGTGCACATAGCCTTCCCTGGCATTTACAGAAGCTGTGAAGTGCAGTGTGAGCTCCCTGCAGTGTAAGTGAGCAGGTACAGTGGCGGCTTGGGCTGGGCATGGAATCCATTGAGATGGGCAGCAGTGCTGGCCTTCAGCATGCTTTCCCAAATCGTTCTAAATGCAAGATGTTCAGATGGCTGATGCCTTTGCTGGAGATCATCTGGGATCCTAAGGCAGATCATTGCCGTAACAATTCCATGTGCACAGCCAGGCTCCTGATTGCTTCTTATTCCCTGAGTTGTCAGTAAAGCTGCTGCATGATATTCCTGTTACTGTGCCCTGTGCTTCCGCATCTCTGTGCTGCCCCTGTTCAGTTCTTTTCAGGCAAAACTTCTTTTGAGAAGGGAGGATTGTTTAGAGAGTTTTTATGAAGCACTTGCTGCAGATTCTCTCCCAGTGCTAGAGTCCTAAGGCAGCTGCAGTTGTGTCAGGAGAAGGGTTTTTAGGCAGAGCACAGAATCACAGACTCGTGGGTTGGAAAAGACCTCCAAGGTCATTGAGTCTAACCTGTGCCTGATCCCCACCTTTTCACCCAGCCCAGAGCCCTGAGTGCCCCATCTAGTTGTTCCTTGAACACATTAATAGCAGTTACAGACAATCCATTCCAGTGACTCAGTGATGGCTTGACTGGAGTTTGCTTTGAGGTGCTCCTCCCAGAACCAGGGCCAGTTGAGATCTATACCATTGTTCTTCCTACTGTGAGCTGACGAGTTTCTGACCAAAGTTGTAGGATGTGTTGCTTGCAATAGCAGGGGAGTTGACTCAAAGATGTAGTTCTCCAGTTCTCTGTTTCTACCAAAACCCCAACTGCTGAGTTCAGGGATTGGTTCATTTTCTGTTAAAGGAATACTGAAAGCCCTTTTAGTACCCTTCGGAAGGCTTGGTGACATATGTAGATGTTAGTGCCCCGCAGAAGGCATTGAGAACTCCTCTCTGATTAAATATGAGAGTGTCCTGGGAAGGGCTTACACTGAAATCTGTGTAAAAGTAACAGAGCAGAAAAAATCTCTTGGAAACAACCACTTAGCAATTATCTGTAAAATACAACTATTGCAGCTGTTGTTTGCAGTGTTTAGATGCTGATGGTCATGTGTTATTTGGGAAGAAGTTTCACTGCTTTTGGTCTGAAAAATATGAAAAAATGGAATTGTGTTCTGCACATGAGCAAAAAAAATTGAGGCTGGTCACAGGAAAGAGGGTTATATAGTACAGCTATATATTTCACATCTGCACCTCTCTTAAGACAGTTGCAGAAAATGGTATTGGAAATGACAGAAAATGTAAGATTATGCAGAATTCAAAACATACTGATTTCATTGTGAATGTGGTATTTAATAAAAGAAAGCAGGGAAACACATTTCTGTAGATTTTGAGTATTTGTGACAACATACATGTTAATTATTGTCAATTTGTGCAATTGGAGAAGGTAAAAATCTGTATTTCAAGTAGTTTTAAAGTTTCACGGAAGTCTGGTTTTAACCAATTTTATTTGACTTCCATTAATGACTAAGAGGAATGCACATGCAAAACTTGTAAGCTACAGTTAACTGGGAGTGTTTTCAGATAGTTTGGAGAATAGGATGAGAAAAGCTGTGTGGGAAAACATTGCATAGTGTTTGTTAAAGAGAAAGACTTTCCCCCGTGTCACCAGCAACGTTCCCCACCAGCACCAGCTCCTTCCCAGTCTGATCTTGTCAGGTGTGCTGGAGGAGGCTCGTGGCCAAGGGCTGGCTGCACTCCACGCTGTCTCCAGCAGCACTTGAACCACGCTTCCCTGCCAACAAATTCCTTGTGCCATTCCATGGGGAAGGAGGGAAGGAAGGGCCGTGCTGCCGGCCGTTAGAGGCAGCTGTGGCCCTGGGGTCCAACAGCCATCATTCAGAGCGTCTCACAGTTTCCCCATGACAATTCTGGGAACCCCTTGGGGGTCCCACCTGTTCCAAGGGGAAACAATGGTGGCTTACAGTACTTTTGGCCCTTTCTCTTCCGCTGGGCTGTGCCAAAGGGAATGTGGGTATCTGAGTGTCTGGCTCTGTCCTTACGCGCTTATGAGGCACGGTATATTTTGGACACATCCAACTAAACTGTTTATCTCCATGAGGGATTTTTAAAAAACAGCAGGAAAACAGGTAGAGAATTTGTTTATCTAATTTAGTCCCTGATG
The DNA here is from genome assembly GCA_013398055.1 of Ifrita kowaldi. Classification (NCBI taxonomy): domain Eukaryota; kingdom Metazoa; phylum Chordata; class Aves; order Passeriformes; family Cinclosomatidae; genus Ifrita; species Ifrita kowaldi. The sequence goes on from VZRS01002936.1 coordinate 5,070, forward strand.
AATCTAGGAGAAAGAAATTGATGAATAGAGATAATTTTAAAATCAGATCCCTTTATGGTTCAATAATCCTTCAGAGTTAAGTCATATCTATATAAACACACACAGAGAAAATGGCCAGAAAAAGGCATCAAAAGAAGTTATCTATAGTTTTTCAAAATTTTTGTCAATGTGTACATATTCGGTTCACTTTACTTCAGAAGCTGATGAACTCCATATTTTTTGTATCCCTTGTTAGCATGATCCAGTCAGCTGTAGTAAATGGTAATCCTTGCTCTTAATCTGGAGAGACATATATTTGAAATTGAAGGAACAGAATTTCAGTATCTGTGCCTTGGTGAGACATGAAATATAATCCAAATCCTTTTATTCAATTTACCTGGCTTACTTTAAAACAATAATATCTTTTGTCTTCAGTCAGTTCTTCTGTGGAAAAAATATTTACTTGACATAAGGTTGGTGTTTATCCGAAAGCTGTTATGTGGTTATCCTCACATTCAGGGCAGCAAACTGTAGATGAAGAGCTTCAGCTGAGCAGTTTGGTGCAGTTTATGCCTTACAGATAATGCTTTCAGAATACTCCTGAAGGACTAAGCAATGTAGCTCCTCCAGATTGCTTGGGATGACTTACAATGCAATAGGGAGACAACACATTTGAACCCTCCCAGGTTCCTTAACACAGTATCAATAAATAATTATCGAAGCAGAATTCGCTTTAGACTTCCTTTGCTCTATTACAGTTTTGTACTTACATTTTATCTGAGACATAACTGAATGCCTTTTCTGAGCCCTCTCTCAGCTGTCTAAATTCAAGTATTTTGGGCCTCAGTTTTCTTGATTTGCTCTCAGATAATGAGTATTCTTATGTCAACATGAGCTGCTGGTACCTTTCTGCAGCTGTATTGAAATCTCTCCCCTTGCTGTTAATTGTGAGACACCGTGTGCGCATCGTGTTGTCTCTGTGCCTTCTTGGATCTGTGTTTGGATTGGACTCTGTCCTTACTTCACCAATTACCATTTTCAGATTCCATCCAAGAGCTTCTAACACAGGAGGCAGTTACTGCAGCTGTCAAATGCCAGCCCTCCCTTGTGTCTCAATTTCCAGACACTGTCATTCCACTTGGAGCAGCACAGGCCACATCTCCCTTTCTGGAACTACCTGCAACTGGAGGCCTGAAAAGCTACCTTGATTCTGCTCAAAGCAAGATCTGTTTGCATGGGGAATGGCAAAGGCACCAAAGGGAGTCATAATGGCTGCTTGTGGCAGAAATGGCTTTAGCAGGGGCAGGAGGGTGACAGGATCAAGTCTGCCTGGCAGAGGGTGGAGAGCAGAAGGGATGTGTGCAAGTGGCCTGGGGCAGTGTCAGAACACAAGCTCATTTAAAAAAGGTCAAATATATATGGCACAGGGAGTACTAAAATCTTTTACCTCCAAATGAGCATTTTTATTAAAAAGAGAAAGACATCCTCATAATTCAGGTACTTTGGGGAAGCAGGAAAATTGTGGGATGATGGTGTGAGGGATGCTGAGAACTAGAGAAGGTAGTTTTGATTTGAGAGCAAGCCTGGTTATTTAGCTGAAGTTTTTTGTTTCAAATTTTTCTTGTAGCCCTCAGCAGTTGAACATGTTCCCCCAGGAGTAGCACATCACCTGGGAGGCTGGACTGCACTGTACAAACCAAACACCCTTACCACCTCATGTGCACTAATTTTGCAAGGCATTTAGTTCTAGGCTATGCTTTGCTGTCCCATTGGAAAATGGCTATTAAACATTGACTTAAAGACCCTTAAGCTTCAAAGAAATCAGTTCTTACACATGATGTTCCCATGTAGCTTGCAGCAGGTCTGAAGATGGTGGGCCAAATCCATGTGTTGCTCTGCCACCACAAGTATCTGTAGTTGATCCCCAGATCTTGTGGATAAGAAACTTGTAGCTTCAGCAATAGTAGTTCAGTGCTCATTTAACTGACTCAGACTCATGGAACTAACACTAAATTAAACGCTAAGTTTGGAGGTAAAGCAATTATTGAGGTACCACCCCTGCGACTCAGCAGCTTCTGGACTATTTCAAGACGTAGGTTAGAAGGAGGCAAATGCAGTTCACCACTGACAATGTAAGATGTCTCTTGGGAGCATGCACTGAATGGGAGCATATCCAGATGTTGGGCTCCCAGATGTGTGAGTCATTGTGGAGCAACCATCCAATCAATCAGTTGGTGTAACAGCAGGAATGAAAAGGCAAAGCGTATATAAATGTGAGTTGGAAATTGAAATTCAGTGTGCTGTAAGGCACAGAGAGGGTCCTGTCAGTGCAGGGGGCACTGGCTGTGCCCTGGCTGAGAAGCTCTGGGTAAGGAAGTCAGTATTGCCAGGCAGGGAAGGGAAGGCAAAATTCAGCTGCTCACTTGTGTATTGATGTGTAACAACAGTAAACAGAAATGAGATGTGCACCACATGAATAGCCAACTTGCTGAAAATCAGATCCTTTCATTGTTTACAAACTGTGGCAGAATCACCATAGATTCATGACATTTAGAAATCACCACTTCCACTCCGTATTTTTATAATTGCCTTTTTTTTTCTTAATTTGTGTTTTCTTAACCCATTACAGTCAATTCAATATGATACAAATACAAATACTTGTAGCTTAAAGGATTTATAAACAAAAATGAATGAGGGAAAAACACTATGGTACTTTCCTTGACCCAACATTTACATAGAAAGTTTTTTTATTTTGACATGACTAGACAGATAGCAAATGCTAAATGGTTTTAACTAACATCAATACACAATTAGCAGTCTTTGTAATTAATCAGGGCAGAAAATTGGAGACAAGGGCCTAACACAGGCTTCTCTCAGTCTTCATGTCCACTCTGCAGAAGTATAAACTTTTTCCCTGCTCTTTGGACAATGTTCAAAATGGCTCCTGCACAATCCCAAGATGACAACGACCATTGTTGCCGTTCATTCAGAGATCTGTCAGTCTTTGAAACCCTGTCATTAGTTATGTTCAAAGGCAGGAAATACTAATGAGGTTTGATTTCACCAGTCTCCCTGAGGCTCCTTGCATGTAACTCCCCTCACAAGATAAACTCACATTTTGTGTTTATTTTGTGAAATATAAACTTAGATGTAAAACATGAGAAAACAGTAGCTGAGAGATGTTATCCTGAAACAGTCCTAAAACTGTGGTAAAGGCACTCCAGTAAAATCCTCAGTCCAGCCATGTCATTGCAGCCTGTTTCTGCATTTATGTGATTTTAGGTCTTTAATGTGCCTGTTAAAAACACGTTCTGCTTAAGAAACACTTTGGAGTCCTGGTGTGATTGTTTTTCAGTTTAAGTATTTTATATTTCTTCTAGTACAAAGTATTAAAAAAGTATTTTAATTTTCTTGCCACTCATGGCTTGAATTAAAAGACACCAGAGTTCAGTCACCAAATCCTAAGATGTTTACTTAATTGGAATTTTACAAAAGATCTGTGCAGCAAATTACTGAATTCACAGCTGAGCTATTTTGCCGTGCAGTTTTTTGTGTGAATCAGAAGGTTTTCAAAGTTCAAGTTTTTTACTGTTTTTCCACTGATATTTCGAATGATCTTTCAGAATGACTCACTTATCACTCACCAGTGTGATTAAGCATTTAACATTCTGACTGCTAATGTTTCCTAGTCCAATCAAAAAGGTCACAGAACAATACATTACTAAAAAGCACAGTGTAATTAGGTTACTTGCCATGTAAATTATAGCTGCTGAAGTTGAAATGAACTTCTGTACTTAGACTGTTGTTCATGCAGTAGTCATTACATGTTTCTGAATTTCATCTTTTAAAATGTGGATTTAGTATGTTTTTAGTTGAATAGCTGTGGGATTTTTCATGTGGCTGGTCCTATTGCACAGATTTGCCTTTAAGCTGGGATCAGAAGAAAAAACATAATCATGTATAAGAATTAATTACAGCTTTAGTGGATAAGCTAACTTTAAAAGATACAGGAAAATCTGTACTCATCAAATAGTGACTTTTTTCCAGCTTCTTTGTTGATTGTCTTTGTTGTGGGAAAGTATGAGAGATATTTCAGGAATGACAACCTGATTGCAAAGATAAGTACCAGAAAAGATTTGATCATGTCACTGATATTGATGGGAAAATATAATTTGGGTTTTCATGGGGATTGACTTGATGGGCAAGCTAAAGTGCATGTGTAAGGATTAGGCCTGTCAGTGGGAAACAGTAAGTCTGGTCATTACAGTTAGCTCATTTATGGTCCAAAGAGGCAAGGGAACATTTGTAAGTCTTTGGTCCTTGCTGAATTAAACTGAATTATTTCAGTCAAGCTGCCACCTCAGCTGTAAAATATCAGAGCTATCAGATGGGAGCAGTGATTAGAGACTGCAGAATGACACAAATCCATCTGCGCCTTGGGTGCCAAGGAACCATTGGGATACTCTGTCCCAAGTCATGAGACTACCATAGAAATTATAATAATGAATAATATGGTTCCTTTTTTCAAACTTATTGAGGAAGTTAATGGCTGGTTTATAACACTACATAGAAGTAAAAATAACTCATTGGGGAGATTCATGTGTAAACTGTTTTTCTTCTTTACTCGAAGAACTGAAGAAAATGATTCTAACTGACCACTGGTCTGAGAGGTGAAGCAGAGACTGCACAGTCCTTGGTGAAAGGTTTCAGTGCTTTTAAACCATCACTGAAATTTCCCCTCCATGGTCACTCCCAAAAAGTCAGCCTGGAGAAAGCTTCTCCAGTGTACACCAACCCTCCTCTCCTAAGAACTCCTTCTGCCTCTCCAGCCAGTGCTTCCAGCTGATGCCCAGGTTCTGAAATCATCACTCCTAGCTTTTTTCCTTCTGGAAGGGAGATAGCTGATAGTTCTAATCTTAGTTCTCATATAGTCTGCATTAAGGGAGTCTTCAACTTTCAGGTCTCAGGGCCTCAAAGAGCTCTTTATGCCCTTATGCAGCTCAAAAGGAGGAAAATCAGGGAAAGAATCTGAACCTTCAGTCGTCTTTTAACATTCAGATTTAGAGTCATGTGTAGCCCCATTTTGTTTACACCATACTTTCGGTGCAATTCTCTCTGCTTCCTCCCTGGCAGAGTCATATTTCTGTGTTTCACATGGTATGTTATTACTGATTTTATTATAGCTCAGAAACATGTAATTATTCATGCTGTTAATATGGCCCCAATGGGATGGGTATTCTGTACTGCTTGGTGTGTCATAAAATCTATAATGCCTGCTTGAATGCTCCTTTGTTATCAGCACTTATTCAGTAATGACAGAACAGTGATGGTGTCTTGATGTTCAAAACACAGAAGTATTTAAAATCTTTTCCAATATAATAGAACTCCACAATATAAACAGAATTCCTCAGTTCCATGCACAGTTAGGTCTTCAGGACTGTCAGGAACTTCCAAAGCCTGTGGGTATAGAGAGGATTTGAAAACAAGGATTCAGAATAGGAGCCTCAGTTTTCTACTTGGGCCTATAGTTCCTTCTTCATCCATAGCTGTAATTCAAGTCTAATTTGTTAAATATATATTTGAATTATTTCCCTGGTAGGGACAAGGAAGTCACCACAGTACTAGTGGTTTCTCTTGCACAAATAACTCATATCTAAACCATGTACAGAACCTGGTCTTGGCTAAGCAGGCTGTTCATGGTCACCTGCACGGGTCACAGGGTAGGCGAGAGGATCTTACTACCTTTGTGCTCCTGAAAATGTGTTTGTACACCTGATTACAAAGAGTAATGTCTAAAGATCAAAGTGAAAGGGTAATTTTTAACCCTGTGGTAGCCTGCAGTGGAGTTAATTAAATGAGTAATTCAATATAACACAAGTATGCATTGTAAAACCCAGGCAGAGGAAGTACCTGCATCTCTTTGCCCAAAGTGTACGGCTACTGAGAGGTTTAGGTTTGTTTTTTTTTAAATCCGTGTTCTTTTTGAAGTTTTCAAACAGTTTTATCCCACAGATAAGAGGAACAATGGTACCTGTGTTGCACTGCATTACAGCAGCACTTTGAAGGGGTAAGCAAACAGCTGAGGAGGGGTGTTCTAAGGAGCCATCAGAAGCAGACTGAATTTGGCAGTCAACAGCCACCCCATCTTCCCCAAAGTTTCCTTGTGCTCATTCACCTTCCCTGAAAAGCAAGCAAAGTGTAAATAATGAAGGTGTTCCTTTCTTTGCCTTATCCTGACTTTTGAGATCTTGGCTTGGTACTGACAGGCAGGAAGAATCTGCAGTCAGATGTACCTTCTCTCCAAGAGCAGGACAGTGAGCATTCACTTCAGTTTAAGAAAAGGCTGGCCCAGGAAACTTTTTAATAATAATAATAACAACAATAATAATAATAAGATAAGCTCCTCACAAGCAAGGAAACTATTTTTTCTCCATAAGCATAAATTAATTTAAAACATGTTATAGGGTGTGTCTCACATGCTTTGATGGGTATGTCAGACACATGACATTATTTAGCATTACACAGCACAAGGCATCATCTTTAAATCAAAGTGTTGGCCCGTATTTTTCCTTGACATGTAGCAGATGCTATTTGCTTACATAAATCTTCAGATGAGCTTGTTAAGTTACAGGAATAGGCACAGTACTGAACACAGAGCATTAGAGTCCTCTGCAAGAAAAACTGTTCACTCCCAGGAGATAAAGAGCCTGAGCTGTACCAATTCTAGTGCCAGTTGTAGACAACTCCATCAAGCAGTGCTCTCAAATTATCATCCTTGTCTTTAAAGGAAACTGAGGCAGGTGATGACATTTACTTGAAGTGCTGGTTTACCTCCCTGGTCAAACTACAAATGCAGAGGTAAAGGCTTTTCTCTCCATCCTCACTCTCAGCTGGATCTTTATAAAGCTACCTGCAGCCTTTGAACATAACCTTCTTCCTTCTGGCACATCCAAGAAAACTCCAGTTGCTCGTAGTCAGGATCCAAATCTTCCCATTTAAATACAGGAGCAATTTAGAGGATCAACCCTTCTCACCAGAGCCACATAAGCATGGAAGGAGCAGAGCCTCAGCACTGCACAGGGTATGAGAAGGGAAGGCTGAAGCTCTGGTTAGGAGCTGCTCCTCAGGAAGCCAAGGAGACAGCAGTGTTCTAGCTGAGGAATTAAATGTGGCTCTTGAAAAGCAGAAAGTGACTGATTGGTGATTAGAACAGCAGCAATGCAGTACTAGATCAGAGGACACATGAAGCAAAGCCGTGGCCAAAGGAGATGAATGCTGGTGTTTGTGGGGCTGAAGAGATTGGTCGAAAGTCTTTTAAGCCTAACTTTTGTGAGGCCACTCTGTTGGCTGCAGCTGGGTAGTAGCAGTGATACTGGATCCATTGCTGCTTCTTTTTGGAACTGTTTCTCTGAGAGTCATCCCTGAAACAATAAAAGTCTGTTCATTAATCAACTTTCATTAATAAGACTTAGTTTTTCCCCTTTCCTCCTCTGCCACTTTTCATCGGTACACACATTGCCTCAAGCATTTGCATGTTCACTAATCTTTTCAATATTCATAAAGCAGAAGTAATATGTCACCTGTGGGGAAGTGCATTCCCATTCGTATATTTTCTCAAGATGAAGTACAGACCTCTTCTGGAATGGTGCAGAAGCTTTGTCCTGTCCTAATGGCTGTCACACATGGCTTGGATACTCAGGTGTACTCAGGGTTAGAGTGTGCTCCCAGTCACTTTGCAAGGCACACATTGAAGCCTGAATCTAAAGAGAGGAGAGAATGAGCACAGAAAGTCTCTGGGATGTTCTTTACGATGGAAAAGACAGGAAAAAAAAAAAAGATAAGCAAAAAATTAAGAAAGAATGTTAAAAAATAAAGAAAGAGAACAACATGTTAACAGAAAAAGCAAAAATCTAGTGAGCTGCCATGTAGAATTTGTCTGTACACATTCTTTTAAAAGAAACTGCTAAGTATTCTTCACAAAGAGTAGGAACACAGCACCATGTACTGCACACGTCATACAGGGAGCCTTTAGAAGTCCATTTCAAGTCCTTGCTAAAACAAGTTTAGCAGTCTACAAACAAGAATGCTTTTAACATTGCAACACCCACAGCCATTTTATAGATCTTGTGGCTTGGATCTCATTCTTGGTGGGGGTTGCTCTTTATTTCTTATCCAAAGTGTTTACATCTTTGTGGTGTCGGCAATACAGACCCATCTTTATAAGAGCAGCAAGGAAAAAACCAGCAATAAATCTCTGCAATGTGTTTTCAGTATGTCTATAAATCTGAAATATTTAAATGTAAAACAGTCCCTTTCTTTGAAAACTGTGGATTGAAACTAACAAAAGGATTGATCACAATATTTTTATTCAAGATGATCTGAACAAAGATGAGGCTAATAGCTTTCCTTGAACGTACTCTTTAAATTGAGAGGCACTGAGAAAAAAAAAAACCACAGTGCTTTATTAAAGGTGTTGGTGGTGGTTTGTCATTGTGGGAGTGAAGCCAAAACTGTTCTTACAGAAAGAAATACAGTTCACTGATAGAATTATATAACCTGTGTGTTATAAAGAGACGGTAAAAAGTTCAGCTGTTTAGGTGAAAAACCAAAATAGGCACAGATAGATCTCTCTTCTATGTCTATATTAATCATCCTAAATGTAGTGTTGTTCAGACAGGTGAATACAGATTCCCGTAAGAAATCTGTAAGTAGCTGGGGAGATTTTGTATACCCAGACATCTGTGCTGTGTTTTTTTGATGAAATAGAAGTTTCAATCTCCTCTTTTAACAAATGATAATATTTTCATAACAATGTGATCCCCAAAGGATCAAAGATTCACTTTGTTAAGTGCCTTTGGAGTGTTCAGCACTTTCTGGAGTCAAAAATACTTTCTGTCTGACAGAGACTGAATGCCTGGGACCTGAGACAGAGTGATAAATAGATAACTGAGGTTTGAAAGGCAGGCGAGAGACAGACCCAGACAAAGAAAACTGCACAGCCAGGTAGATTTGAATAAATCAACAGGTACTGTCTTCAACAATGTAGAGTGACCAGAGAAGAGGTAGGATTACATGGGTTGTCATTCTCTTATCAACAAAGTGCTGAACCTAACAAAGCTGGAAGAGGATTAATAAGGAGACTGGAGGAAATAAAAGCAATTTCGATAAAAATGGAGTCCTTCAAAAGACTCAAGGTCAAAATGTGTGTTTGGGGAGACTCACCCCACAGTAAAGCCATTCTAATACAGCTCTGCTTCATATCATCCTTTCATGAATGAGAAATACATTACCTCAGCCCTTCTCCAAGGCATATACCTCAGCCACCTTCCAAGGGATAGTTATTCCCACTGCCAAGATTCTAGGAAAAAGCACTCTGTATTCAGCCATCTCCTCTGAACACCAGCATTTTTTACCTCATCGATTTAACACACTGTTCTGTCAAAATACAGTCCTTAGCCCTGGTCTTGAGAGCACCTGGTAGGATTTTGGCAACTAGAGAAGACACAGAGCACTGAACCTGAGGCAGCCACATCACAGGCAGGAGCTGGGTCTGCAGCATGTCCATAGGCTGCCCACAGGGATAATGCACGGGTGTTTTCAGAGGTCAAGCCAGCCCACTGAAGCTCTGGATTCAGGCCACCTTTGGCGTTCCAGTTTTCAAGAATTTTTACAGCAACAGCTTCAAAATATCAGCACAGAATTTATAAGCTGCACATAGACAGATTCCACAAATAGTCACACAAGGCCAACCCACACACCCAAATGGATATTTCCCAGCTGCTGGAGGCAGTGGGCTTCCCTGCTGCGATCTCTGTCCATCTTAGCAACTGGGAAGGAGCTTCCTGCTGCTTCAAGGGCACATAGTCCTTCTTTCCACTTTTAGGATGGAAAGAAGGGAAGACTTCTAGAACATTCCCTGTAGCTGGGAAGAACCTGCCACCGCCAATACTGCAGGAAGGGAGTGGGTCTTGCTTTTGGGTGAAGAACCATCAGTGACTTTGTGTTATATTGCAGTGCTTTCATTTGATTTAACGGGGACAGGAAAAGACAGACGGAAGGGAAAAAGAGTTAATATTGAGCATAAGCTCTGCTGGTACTGAGGAGGAGCTAGCACTGAAATTCAAGCATCCTAATAAATGGAGTGAGTTGAATAAACAATTTTAGTGACTATCATGGGTCAAATAGTGGAAAAACATTAGCAGATATATTTATGCCAGCATAAACATTTAAGTAAATCACTGTGTGTTATTACAATAACATTGCATTTAAACTGAAGTTGTTAGAAATCCCCTTCAGAAATTAACCCAGTTTTTCTTAATAGCAATTATGGCTTTTTACAACCACATTTGTGTTCATCATCTTAGAAACTGAAACATTTCTAATTAGCAAAATGGCAATAAAATGAAAAGAGTTTGTGTATTAGGTTAGTGTCTGGAAGTGTGTTTTTCTCTCAGCTCTGAGCTGTGTTGCTCCATTAGCTTTCAGAATGATTGCACAGAGTAGTTTGCCAGGAGATTTGCTCTATGTAAAGTTGTACAAGTGCTTCTGTACTCTAGAAAACAAGAAATGACAGGAATATGTTGTAAAAATGTATCCTCTCTGTTGGGAGGTTTTTTATTACACATACATTTAGTCCAAATAATTTTAAACTTACATTTCCACCAAGGCTCATCTTTGCTTTAACAAGTGTTTTTTATTAACTGGAATGATGGGTTTTTCATTTTGAACTGAAATCTCCTTTTTGTGTTTTCAGAAGGGCATATATCTGAAGGCTTATTTTTAAAGCTGAAATGCAATATGTTGAAAAAGCATTTGTGAACTCTTTTTCTGTAATTGAAAAAATACATGAGTTAGACTTTAAAGTGTGAAGAATGATACAGCTACTATCTGTGCTGACTCAGGCCAACTTGCTTCCATGCTGGTATGACCTTCAAAAGGAGTTAGAAAAATCACTTGAGGAGAAGAGAATTTCTGTCTAAAAATGTGAATCAAAACTTTTCATCGCTGCATGCAAAATATCAAGTGTAATATCTGTTATAATTTTGATCTTAATGTAGCTTTTTTTCATGATATTGGCAACATAGTCTGGCTAGATCAGAATCCTAAAAGAACACTGTTACTTTATAGTTGGAAATGATGCAGTAATAAATTTTGTTTCTCAAAAATGTAATGAGAAGCAAGTGTCATCGCAGCCACGTTTCTGTAACACTGCATTTTTTATTGTATCTGGCTCTATGTTATTAATACCCAGATCCAAATGTTTTAGTTTGGTTTGGGTTTTTTTTCCATATATTCTCTAAATAGTACTTAGGGATCAGAAAGGCCATAATGAGCTGAATGATCATAAGAATAAGTAAAACATTTTTCTTGGTCAGACAAGAACTTTGATCAGTTTTTAAAGGTACATAATCCACACTGATTATGTCCAAAGAATTAATATGGCTTTATGTTCCCGAACTGTCCCTGCAGGTCCCCGTATCAGCCAAGAATAATATCTGGACAGATTTACCAGTCTGAAAAGGTTTTAAGTGAACTTCATACCCATGCTCAACTTAGCTTGATTGAACTTGGTCAAAGTCAACCCTTTCACTAATGTGCAGTTTGCCGAAGAAGTGTGAAACACAGCACTGACGGCTTTTCTGCTCCTCATCCACCCCCCCAGTGAGGAGGCTGGGGATGCATTAGAAATTGGAAGGAGACAGAGCCAGGCCAGCTGACCCCAACTGACCAAATGCTATACATTGTTTAGCATTTTACCTAAGGTTTGAAGTGATTATTCTTTTTCACTGAGCTCTCTCCATGTATTTCCTTGCACCACTGACCTCATGTGCTACCCCCTGATTAATACAATTCCCCTGTGCCATGCCTGTCTGTACCTGTTGTTTTCTTTAGGGAGTCAAGAAAGCTCCAGAAGGTCTGGAACAAGCACTTCAATTGTTCCACTTGCCTTTCAAGGGTCATTATTATTTTTCATAGGTATCTTATCTTTACGTGCTGGGAAAACGGGTTATTGAAATTCCTTCCCAGGCTCTTCCCTACCAGTGTGCATTGTTGGACCTTACCAGTTCCAAAGAAGGAAAACCGAAAAGGATCACATTACATGTGTAGCCCAGAAACCACACCAACTTAGACATTTCTGTGACCAGGACCCCAACCTGTTCCTCCAAGTAAGAATTATATCAACACCATCATCATCATCATCATTATTATCATCATAATCATCGTGCTGTAGCCAGGACCACTCAGTTGTTTCCTCAGATTCATACACCATAATCTAATGATCAAGATGAACGTACATTAGGATTTTGCTGTAGAGTCAGCACACATGAGGGAGTGGCAGAATGCATCCCTGCCAAACTCCTTTCCTGAAGTCAGACAATTTTGTTTTGTAGCACCTTATTATTGACTGCTGTTTTCTGCTTATGATAGAGAATTGACAAAGTGCTGCTGTCGTGTTTCGTAACTGGAGCTCTGCAAACAGTATAAATTTAATCTTGTGAAAATGAGAACAAATATTTTTTTTTTCCATAGTTCATTCCTGTTAAAATGTTCCTGCAACTGTCTTTTATGTACCCACTTGTTTCAGCCCGGTGTTCCTCTCATCTATTACACTCGGCACCTTCTTCCCCATGGGAGGAGCATTAAAAACTGCCAAGGGCAGGTTGGAAGCAGAGTACTTCATAATCTAATAATGTGGGATCTACATGATTAACCTGCTGCTGCTGTTCAGGGACCAGTGCGACCATCTGTAGGAGGTGGGTCTGTCGCTCCCATGCTGAAGGACTGTGTTGTTCCAATGTTGTTGCTCCATGGGGGTCAGAGTCTCAGAGGATGTTAAGGCCTGCCATGGTTGTGCCTTGAAACCTCCCAGTAAACCCTGGGATTTAAGCTAGTGAAGAATTCAGTACACTTGATCAAAAAGAAAAGCAATTCTTGAACGTTCTCTTTCTGACCTGACTGTCCTTGTCCGTAACTGGGGCTGGAAGCACTAGTTGACAGTAAACTCTGCAGACCATACAGGTGTCTTTTCTTTCCTCAGCTCAGGTGGAACAGTTTGAAACCACCTGAAGTTGGTAGCACAGAAGCCATAGTGCAAACTTTGGGGTTGCACATGAGTCTAATGGCTGCTTACATAAACAGAGAGTGTCTCCGGGATCTGTGTAGTTTCAGATCAGAACTGGTTTTGTTAGTAAGTGCTGGCTCGCCAGACAAGAAAAGGTGATTCACTTGGATGGGGGGAGAACTACAGTCCTTCTGTAATGAATTCATTATTAACACAGTGAGAGACAGAACCAGGCAGTTTCAAATTCACAAATCATCTGTCTTTTTACTAATATCTGTGTTTTTTGGCTCCCCAAGAGCAGTCTCTGTTCCCCTGGAGAGACTCTTTCATAATGCTCAATAATGCATCTGTTATTATGAGAAGGATGTTGAGAGTTTAGAACACAGCAGCTCAGCTGAAGCAGCTGTTGCTTCAGAGACAGCAAAAGCAGAAAAAAAGACATTTTAAATTTTTAAATGTATGCTCCCATGTGGTCTATTTCTCAGCCCAAAAAGGGGCCTTTGCATTGCAGCTGCCACCTGTTTGCAAAGGGGGAAGCTTTAGAAAGGATTTTCCTGGAGCTGCTCTTGGCTGCCCATTGCAGGCCACAGCCAAAGCCAACTCTTAAGAACAATTTTAAAGAGTGAATTGAGCTATTCCTCTCTGCTTAGATTTCTCATGACCCTGATCTTCCACAGGGGTCTGCAGTCATGGAGAGTGACATGGTAAATCTTGGCCAATGAACAGCCCAGCAATCTCCAGAAACAAATGTCATTATGTGGCTGGTTATCTGTAGGTGATGCAGAGTGTCACAGGAAGCAGCAATTACAATACCCTAGGGAAATCAAGTGTTGGTAGGCACAGCAGAGGTCTGTGCATCAGCCAGGCAAAGACCCTCAGAGCAGAAACCTGCTGTGGGCATCCCTCAGGGCTCTGACCGAGCACAGCGTAGGGAACTTCCTTGAGAGGATGCCAGGAGAGAATCGTGTGGATAATCTGTGCATACCTTCCAAAGGCTGTACCTTACTGTGTACAAGCAAGCTGCCACACTGTGTGCCTGCCACAGCTTTTCTTTCCTGAATGGCAGAGATTTGCTGTGGCTGAGATTCTGCCTCACCTTTGGACCCACTTTCTCACACGAAGTAACCCCACACTCCTCAGTGAATACAGCTCACTCAGCTGTGACTGCTAAAGAGCAGGGAAAATCAGTTCTGTAGGAAGCCTTGTTTTTAAAGCTGTTTCATATAAGATTTTATATCTACCTTCTTTAAGTGTGGAGTGGAAAAACTGAACTGTAATTCATGCAGTGGTTCCCTTTCCCTGTGTTTTGAAAGTGTTAAATCAAAAGTAAGATTTATACAAATAAAAACCAGCAAGTGCCCGTTAACACGGAGAGTGTTGGAATTCTGGATTTGCCACACTGATATGTAGAGACCAATGGGAGCCATATATTTTTTAGTGCATTTCTAGTCATTTCTAGAATTCAAGAAGTATCCTGTCCCTATTGCATATTATTTTGTTTATCTTCCTTGACTTCGCCAATTAACACGCATGGCCATGCTTGAAGTTATGGGTTTTACAGACCCTTGTGGCTTTATGCTGACACAAATTGCTGCTCAAAAGAAAAGTAAGGGAAAGGAAAATTTATAGTTCAGCCCAATGCTGTATGCCAAAATCTAAAAATGGTTTAAGACAGCTTCTTAAATAATCATACTTGAAACAGCATGCTCAAGCTCTTAGGCCAGAAATGTCAGGCATTTTTGTACTTCCCCAAACTCTGTGGAAATAAATTAGGGTGTTTTTTTTTTTTAAATTATAGAATTACTGAAGGAAATGCTGGACAGTTTTCATCCAGGCTCAGAGCTGCCAGTTCTCACAAAATTGGGATTTAAAAAAATAATTCCAGTTCCTACAGCATGAATTACAATAGATTCCTAGTTCTTGTTTTATTTTTTAAAGGTAACTTCCTTATTCTTCTAACTGTGGAAAGAAAAACATAACTGTGAACCCTTAAGGCTAAAGCAAATTTCATAGTGCTATTCTAAAATTATGATGGCTAAAGTTCATTTTGGAGACCTAACTGATGATGCCACAGCTGTGCCAATACTGCTGATTTAAGGTCATAGGTACTCTTCTGGCATCAACACAGCTAAATAGAATACTGTAAGATTCATGTTCTATACAAAAATAATGCCCAAACTTAAGTGTTTTTACTGCAGATTCTAATGGCATATATGAGCAGAAAAGTGAACCGTTATAATTCTTTATGATCTACATAAAGTGTCTTGTGATTGCCTCAAAATGCTATTTTTAAAAATCCTCTAAACAGCTCAGGTAATTATTGTTCCAGAAGATATTGGGGGAGAAACAAAATCTGTGATGGTTTGAGCCCTTGTGCCCACTGAAAGGGCTGGAATTAGATTTCTGATCCAACCTCCTGTGCAGTACAGACAAATTGCAGAGTGCTAAAGAACGTGGTCAGTTTGTGTCTCAGATGAGCTATGAGTGTAATTATAGCAGCAGGAGGAATCTCATCTAGAGACCTGCTGTAGATTATTTCACTACCATTACTAGTTTGGATTAGCTAAGCAAATTTTCAGCATTATTAACTATGGAAGAAATGTATGAGCTGTGAAAGAGATGTGTATTTTGAATTTTTCTGGAGTCAGCGGAGTTGCACAGGCTGTGTTCCAGGCAGATTGGTAGCTTCCAGAACAAACTGATGTCTGAAAGATCACATAGGTACCAAGGATATCATCAGGTTATATCCATGCTTAGGTGTGGCACAACCACAGTGACTTTGACACAGTTTATTTTAATACTGCAGAGGAAAACGACCCAAGGTTTGGGGCCAGTCCTTGGGCAGCGGGGTACGATTGCCCTTGGTGTGAGATGTCTTTGGCGTGGAGGTAGGTGCTGTGTTCCCTGCTCAGCCCCTGCTCCCTGCACAGCTAATCCCAGTGTTCTCTGGGCAAAACCTCATGGGCCAGGTGGGAGGATGCTCTTGTCTGTGACTGGCTTGTGAAACAGCTGGAATTCTACACAGTTTTCTTTTTACTGGTGCGCAGTGACTGTGTCGGTGTCGCCTTTGGTCAGGAAGGAGAATGTCCCTGTGGTGCTACAAAGGCAGGAGGAAGTAGTGAAGCACGAAGTGCAAATCAGTGCATAGAACAATTAGGTTATCCTGCAAAAATGAAATACTGACTGATGGCAACATTTGTACATGAATTTCTTAACTGACAATCATTGACACAGAGAAGAGTGGGGCTGAGTAATATCCCGTAATTGCTGGGGGAGTATTCCAATTTTTAGCTATTTATTCATCATTGCTAATCTCAAATCTTTCATGATAATCCACTGTTTCTTTTTCTTCCTAATCCCTTCTAATATTAATCTATGTTAATACCATGTATTTATATATCTGAAGCATGGATTCTAAGGTGTTGCACAGCTCTGGCTCTCCACTTACTCTGCTTCTTTTTAAATTTATTTTTATACGTGTGTGTATACATATATTTACATACAGACATACATCTAAATATTTGTGATGCATAAATGTGTAAGTCTCTCTATATGTATAAATATGTATGCCATGTAGGCATTGAATTTCTGTGGTTTAGTCAGAAGTACGTGGATACACACCTGTGTAGTTTTTGCCTTTTGCATATACATTTTTCCTTAAAAAGGGACTATGTTGTGACATATGTTGCTGCATGCACAAGCACCAAAAATTGCACAAAATGAGGCAGCATAATTTTAAAATAAAGTGTAGACAGGTCAGTGCTGTCCTAAATATTTTTCTGTAATGTATAAATACGTTTGTGCAAAAAACAATTGTTCCATTGCTGTAGAGATTTATGCATAGGCTTAAGTCAATAAACTGTGGATAATCTCATTATGATCAGTGGATTGCTACCAGGGTTTAGTTAAATATGAACATAAGTCTTCCTAGAATTATGAATATATAAATTAAATTATAAAGAACAGACATTTACATGGATGGTTGCACATCATACTTTTGATCACATTGTAGCAAATGTTGATCCTTTTTCTTGGTGGCATTTAAATCCATTGGAAAGCTGCCTTATAGTTGAAACCCTGATGTAACTCTGATGTATTGTTAAAACTGAGGGTTGGGAGGGTTGTTTTGTTTTGCTTTTTGCCCTAAGGATCGTCAAGGACTTAATCAGACTTGCTGGTTTATTTCCATATCAAAGTTAAGTAGGAAATATTTTATTAACAGATGTCTGCATCAAAACCTTTCATTTGGATCAGTACCAGGACTTACTGCAGAAGCAAACAGTTCCTGCTCTGCAATTAGAGTTGTCATTGTTCTCAGACAGGAACCCACCAGTGCCCCACTAATGAATGTCCTTACATATTTCCTCCGAGGAATAATTGCAAAAAAATCAGAGCACTTCTAGAGGGGGCTCAGAGCTGCAAACTTAAAAATCACTTTAGTGAACATTTTCCATCAGTGTAATAATGCCATGGGGATCCTAAGCTGTAATCATCCCTACAGTAGAACTGATACTCAGAATCAGGAAAAGCAAACAAGCCCTTTCAGATGAGTTGATTAAATGTGCTGAAGGAGAATATACCAAAGACAATCCCTCAGATACTGCAGAACAGGGTTTTACAAACCCACATGTGGAAGAACTGTTTGTGTTTCAGAGAAATCCGAAGTTGAGGTAGAAATTCAGTTACACGTTATTAATTGTTTTGGTTTTGTATTGGTCATTTTGGTCGGGAGTACAGGATCCAGCAGACCTGTGACACTCTGGGATAGTTTATTTCCCTGATTTTTCAGCCTTACTGCACCATTGCATGTACGTAGACTGGAGTACAGCAGTGGTTTGGGGACTGTCTAAACTAGGATTGCAGATTCATTCCTTTTTGTAAGTGTTTTTCCTCTCTGAAAACAAATGTATAGAGTGAAGCAGCATCTCCCTAAGAGAAGAAAACCCATGGAGTCACCTCAGTTAGAGACTACAATGGCCAGTTAAGTAATTTATTGCATGCTCCTGAATAGAAGCCGATTCCATTCTCTGTGAATGGAGATTGACTCAATATATTTATCCTCTCTAGAGCTTTAAACAAACCGGCTTTAAATATTTTAAGTGATGTGGCTTTTATCACTTCCTTTGGACAATATTTTCATTGTCTAATAGACCTCACTCTGAATTTTCTTCTGATATCCTGCCTAAATTGCTTAACCACATGTCATTATCTCTTATTCTACTTAGCTGAAATTCCTTACAAGTCCTGTCAATTACTGTTCCCAGGAACTGCTGCTTCAAGTGCTTTAGTAGTGATCCTATAGCTAAAATCCTTCATCAAAGAAGGCATTCTTGTAGATATTAAAGCATTTGGCATTATAAACTATATATATTTCACAGGTCATTTCAGTTTCTAAGCCTATAAAATAATCCTTAATTCAGTTATAAAAACCCTATCCTTTATAATTCATGCACCGTTGAAGATTGATCTAATGCTGAGGAAGATATGTCCCTTTGGTAGCCCTGTGGATAGGGATGGACAGTGGAAAATCCTCCTGCTGGCTATTGAAGCATTTGGCACAAGGTGCCCTGATTTGTCCACAAACACTGTCCACCTCCTGTCCACCACCTGTGGGCAGGAACAGGCCTGCCTCTGTTCTGGAAGTCACCACGGTTCAGGATTGCTCTGTCTGATGGTTGTGGGACGTTAGGAAAGCAATCCTGCTTTGCTGGTGACAAGGGTAAACAAGCCAGGGAGCCAGGCTGATGGAGAAGGGAAGGAGCTGGGAAATGGCAGGGCTGGATTCAGGCACTTTCCAGGCAGAAGGTGCATGAGTCTTGTCTGTATTGGCCAAGTTAGTCTTGGGAATGTCAGACTGCATGCAAAGAAGGGAATGCTGATGAGAGCTGAGTGGCAGTGGTTACAGAGCTTTTGCAGTGCAGTTCTGATATCCAGGTTTGCTGATTAACTTGGGGCTGCCTGACCAAAGCCATGGATATGATGGGCATATCCACCCTTTTACCCACATGCCTTTGGGAGAGCTCTGGTTACAGGGGTTCTCCTAACACACACCACAGTCTGAGTCCCCTGAACCTCAACAACCATCGAATTTGCATTTTTGTCAAGTTCAGTTTACAGTAAATGCTGGCATCTGCTCATTCTCTTCAATCTTCACCCAGTGTGTCCCACCATGTGTAAGGGCATCAGCCCAGTGTTTGGCTTCTGTTCCCAGCAGAAGATGCTGTGCAGACCCCAGCTGGTGCCAGGCACAGAGGGGTTTCACACACAGTAACCAGGTGTTGGGCACTTGCACTAGACCTTCAGATTTACTTCCCTGTAAATGTTCATTGCCACTTGGCCTACGGCGTTGTTCCTGGGAGATGCTCTGCTGAGATCCTGCAGTGCAAAGCAATCTGCTGTCAGGCACAGATGCAGTGAATGCAGTAAATGTTGGGCAGTGTGGCAGGACTTCTTTGGTGTTGCATGTTTGGCAGAACTAATGGCTGCAGTATACCCTCAAGTTAGGGTTGTTGGTGAGAGATGCACTTAGAAGCTTGTCCCACAATCATATGAGATGGGAAAAGAATTCCTGACATGCTTTCCTTCCCATGGGATGGCAACATCTGCAGTAGAAAATGTTTTTAAGTGGGTTTCAGTATGATTTCTGCAAACTTTTCCTTTAAGGCTTTCCACAAAGAAAAAAAATTAATTGTCCAAAATGTAAGATGATTTTTATTTATTTATGTCCTCTCTCAAACTAGTAGTTTGCAAAGAAGAAATGAAAATTACCTGAGATAAAGACCAATTTGAAGTCAAAGTCCTGCCAGGTCTGTCCTGCCAAGTGCTGAAGTGATGAAAAGTGGACATAGCAGAGCCATGAGTGTGGTCTGGGGAAAGGATCTAATCTGAGACCTTGTCTATAGATACAGAATAGGCTGAACTAAATCACTCAGCTACATATTTATGAGAAAATTTGCTTTTATTCCTTTTATTTGGCTCTGACAACTCCTGCAATGCCTTACTGCTGAATGCTTCTTTATGAACACTTTAATGTTAAACTAAATCAGTTGCGTGTCCTGTTCAAGAGATTGTCTTGAGGACTTGTGACTAAAATGGTTAAATTGCTTACTATAAGAAATGACTGATTTTCCAAGGACTGACCAGTCCATAGAGTTTTAGGACAGGAGCCATATGGCTGATGAGACCTGTGTGAGAAAATACACTTCTAGGGTAATGTTTAAGGAGCCAAGATGGAGGAGCAGTGCCTTTATTTCAGGGCAGTTTCACCAACTGACTCACTAATAGCAATGAGTTCAGGTCCACCCTTTTTTGATCCATTAAACATAATAGATATAAGAATGTAAATAGGGTCAAATAACAGACAATAATAAAAATCGTATTTTGAAGAGATTTGTTGGCTGCTGAGAAAATAAGAGAGTACACTAATAGTTTAGGGCTTAGATTCATAATTTGATAAAATGGGCTCTCTCTGTGTGTAATATGTACCACTGCTGCAAGTCATATGGTTTGTCACATAGTCCTTGAAACTCAACTTCCTTCAGCTTTAAAGCCTCACATCTATTTCCAGGTCTTATTGTATTTGAACTAAACTGCAGAATTAGTGTTTGCTTTGAAAAAAGCTTTTCTAATAGTGTGACTGAAGAATCTCCAATCAATCTGAAAAGAACAGCAGAGCGTAACAGATTTGTGTTTCTGCCTTCCAGAGCTGGCAAAATTGTGGAGATCATGAGTCAGAGGACAGAGAGAGCTCCATGTATCATCTCTAAAAGCCCAATCTGATGATCTTGTGTTTGGCTCACGCTGGCTATAGCAGCTGCGGTTGGCAGTGGCATCAACATGGGCACTGTGCCTTCCAGTGCCAGCTCTTCCTGGCATCTCCTCGCTGAGCAGGTGCTGCTGTAACTGCTTCAGCCACTGCAGCTACATGTGGAAGGCTGGCTCAGTGCAGAGCCAGTGTAAAAACAGGTCAAAGTACTCCCCTTCTATATATTCCCAGGGTGGAGGCGTGGAGGAGAGCACAAACAGATGAACACTTCTGTGTCCTAGAGCAGCCAAGGAGAGGAGAGAGGCAGCCTGAGCACATGCTGTGTTGCTGTCCCAACCAACAGGCAAGTCAGCTGGGGCAGGGCACACACAAAGCCTCTTTCTTTAGTTGTTTGAGGGCTCTTTCATTGTCATACACCCCAAAAGCTGCCCTAGACCTTGTGCTCCTGTCCAACAGAATAGACCAACTCTATATTAGCAATTTAAACCAGATAGGCAGAGCAAGCGGTTTAGAATAGATAAAAGACTGCTGAAAGAAACATCAAAATGATACAGTCCTCATGCAAAAAATGCTGACTTTGTGGGCCAGGTCTAAGATCCTGTAACAATAAATAGAACAAACAACAGAATTGTAAATAACTGACTGAAAGGACAAAGCTGACTGCACATAAAATTACAACAATAAAAGGGAGACTACGATAATTCTTCCTCCTGACTGTTTTTCAACCTACTGTGCCTCATGGAAGGAGAATTAATGTATGCTCACCCTCCACGTTGCTCCAGCACTGCACTTCCATACACAAAGCAGCTGAAAAGCAGGTCGTATATATTTTGCTTCTGCTGGCAGCTCCTCCCATCCCATCAAAGGCTAATAAAGGCTTTTTGGATGCTTCATGTCGTTTGTTATCTTCCTGATGGCATTATCATTCCAGTCAGAAAGGCAGTGAGATCTCCCATCCCTTATGGCTATGCCAGCAGGGAAAGCACATCCAGAATTACGGTCCCCCTGCCAGTTCTTCCGCCTGTTACTGTCAGCACGGACATGCACACCCTTAGAGACTGTGTCCCCCACATTTTTATTGAAAGAGTTACTCAAAAACTGACAGGGCAGCTCTTTTTCCTCCCCAGCCCTTGCTGTAAGGGTGGCCTTAGCCCACTGCAGAGCACTCACCCCGTTATTTACATGCTGCACACTCAGCCCCTGTCAGGTTGGCTTCAGCTGGCAGCATGAAAACACTTGGATTTACACACTGCTAATGCTCCACTGCAGTGTATGAGCCTCCTCCTCTGATAACTTCTGCAGAGTGCCCCAGAAGAGCACAGTATGACCACGCACAGGCCGAAGCTGCCCACCAAGGTTCAGGCTGTTCTTCTGCAGCACTGGCATCCAGCCTAACTGCACAACAAGCTTCAAAATGGTATAGAAATTCATAACAGTCTTCCTAAGATGCCGTACCTCTGAGATTATTTCTTGAAAGATTTATATCTTGTTAATAATGATCTCAGAACCACCCATGGGTGTTTTGCTTTAGAATCTGTTTTTGTAAATTGATGATTAAGAAGTAACACCCAAGGGATATGTTCCAGTGGAGCATTATTTTCTCTTTAATTAATACAGGAATTTCAGGGGAAGACACTCTTATCTCTGTCTCCTTAAAGGGAGAGGGAAACTTCATCCCAGCCATCAGCAGAGCTTAAAACACAAGCACTGCTTGATTTGTATGTATGTGGGTAGTCCCAAGCAGTTGGTCACTGGGATATTTGTTCCTTGTCCTCAAAGGGGGCAGTGAGCTTCACAGATTTGGATAAAATAGAGCTTAAGGGGAAAAAAAAAGGTGTCTGAGCAAAAAAAAAAAAGGTTTGTGAGGGTGAAACTCTCTAGCGGACCAGCTCAGTGCTATGCTGCTTTTAAGGGAATGCTCATTGTTGGGCAGGGAACTGTCAGTTATGTCTCAAGGCTGTTTAGGGAAGGATGGAGATCATTGCTCTGTGGATCTCTCTGTAAGATAAGGACATGACCATTAGGCATCATTCACAGCCTGAAACAGGAGTATGGCAGGGAGGCAAAGGCAGGTCAAAGAAGTCAACAATACAAGAAAAGTCCTCGATCAATGGGGATTTAGGAGAGATCAGTCTCTGGTGAGCAAAGGGAACTGCTGTGCCTTTTGGCTGATAGATATTTATGAGAAATCAATCTCCTTGGGTGCCCCAGTGAATTTTATTTCCGAGGCTGTAGGCAGACCCTGCCACAGTATGTGACATAACAGGCTCTGTGGTCATGATTTTCCAAACTATTTGGATTAGGAACCTGGCAGGATCACACAGGGACTTCTTTTGAAGTCCTTGGGCAAAACAGTAAATGTGTGCCAAATTCTCCTCCCAGACAGAAGTCTATTCAGAGCTGTAGCTATCTCCAGGTGCTTAGTTTACACAGGCTAAAATAAGCTTTAGTCCCAAGGAGAAGTTGCTGAACAAGTGCCAGCTCAAAGAGATCTCCGAGGAGAGCAAAAGGGGCAGAAGATTCAAGTATTGAGACAAATCAGTGTTTGTGTAGTGAAGTCCAATGTCTGAAATGTGTCTTTGGCAGACACTTCTGTGCAGTCAGTAAAGGAAGTGATTGAAGCGAAGGGTTTCAAGGTGGTAATGCCGTGTTCCTTGTTTTTGGGGATCCAGCTGGAGACATCTAAGCTGATGGTTCTGGTTTGCATATGTGGCAGGACCTCTGTTGCATTGACATCTGCTCTGAGTGGAAATGTGCTGTACATTGTAATTGCTATAAAAAGTCAAGCCCTGTGCTTCTTAAAGCAGGCGACCAAAACACGACAGCACATCTGGAAGTTACGGAAGACTCATGAGCCTGATGAGGTGCAGCAGGGAATGCAGGGAACAACATAAGCTCCTCACTAGTGGCAGTGAGCACTGCCTGTTTCTGTACAGGGAGTTTGGCTGTATGCTGAGAGTCTGCACCGTAACACTGTGTGTTACCACTGCAGGCAATTGCAGGGGAAACCTTCATTCTGGTATCTGCTGGTACCTTACCTCACAAATTCTTACTTCACAAGTTTAATGTCCTTTTGTAAATAGGGTTTGGGAGACTCGGTGTCATTAATTTGCACTGCAGAACTCCCCAAAGGTAGGAGTTGTTGCATTAGGCACTGTGCAGACCTGTAAAAAGGGTTTGGTCCTAAACCAAAGGGCTTGTATTCTACATTTCACAAAATACTTGATGGATGGGTATAAAAGGCATACAGAGGTACTGAAAGAAAAGTGTGTCTCTGAGATATATTATAGTGGTCTCTCCAGTCCCATATCCAACCTAAAATGCAGCAGTTAATTCATAGTGGTAGCAGTTGTTCATATATTGCTGAACCCCAGTTTCGTACTGACACTGAACAAGTTAAAGACCCTTTAATCATCACAAGACATCATCCCCTTCTACAGTCCTATTTTCTTTAATAAAAACTATTTGTATGATATTAAAGAACCAAATCACCTCCTACTAGTTCACTGGAAACAGGCAATAATGTACCATAGGGTGCCTGCTACAGGAGGGCTCTGAGCCTGGAGCCACCCAAAAATTCAATAGAGCTGTCCCAGTAATAGCTTTGAAACCAAAGATTCTTGAGACCTTCTTAAGTTTCCTTATGCAATCTTGTCGTGCCTTTCCTGACCAACCAAAACAACAAAGTACAAGTCCTCACAAGTCAAAGAGCTGCAGGAAAACCTGGTGCAAGTTGAAAAAAAGAAATTCCAATGTTGGTGGGCTTCAGGGCTAGAGGATTGTGAACTCTGTGAAAATCTAACAAAGCAACCCCCTAATGTTCACATGGAGATGTAAACAGAGAGCCATGTCTGCAGCACTTGGACTGGGTTTCTTCTGTGGGGCTGTTACTGCTTTAACCAGACCACATGCACAACAAAGTAAAACATACCTTGGTCTTGGCCTTACTTCTTTCAGAATTAAGTGCAACATGAACAGCTTTGGGGAGGTGATGGACAGAAAAACACTCAGGCTGCTTTCTTCTACTTACTCACCTTTGTTAGCAACAGAAGAAATAAAAATTAATAGTGCTGTCACTCCTTTCCCCTAATCCTTCTCACCCCAGCTTTATGTCTCTTCAGCAAAAGGTCAGTCTTTTCAAGCATGATTTAAAATGTGCACTTATGAAAAGAGAAGAGCCAAACCACACAAATCCTGGATGTTAAAAATATACTCCTCTGTAAAATGTGCATTCCTCTTGTGTCAAATACACACTCCCTTGCTGAGGTCTGGCTGTTTTGTGGTGTTGTGAGATATGTTTGCATGGAAAGAGCTGATATAAGTGATATCAGAGGAGCCAGTGAAGGAACTAAGATCCTGATCATGCTCTTCTGTGAGACCACTAAGGAAAATGGAGCCTTAATAAAGATCCTTAAAAGAAGAGCCACACTCAAAGAGCAGGACTTGGGAGGGGACAGGTTGAATATCTCCAGATTCTCATGGATTTGCTGGGTAAGATCCACGTGTTTTGCTGCTGCTTCCCTGATAGCACAGAATAACTGAGGCCTCATGCAATGTTCTCCTGCTACTCTCCAAACTCCACCTTTAAGCATTCCACAGCCTGGTGCCATTCTGAATAAAGTCCTGTTGGGTCACAGGAGCATCTCCTGGTGAGCCATGAAGGCTCAGACCTTCGGGAAGCACAGGGCAGACACTGTGTACACTGCAGGAGAAAACAGCTGGCAAAGAAAGGTGTGTGTGGCAAGGCACTACACTGCTGCCAAAGGTGCTGCAGGCACTGGAGATGTGGGGATGTGGGAACCAAACCTGCCCTGCAGGCAAGGAACCAACCCCTGTGCTTGGGCTGGACTTCACCAGGTTTACTGACAGCGTGTAATCTACTTAGTGTGGCAGTAAAACACTCCAGTTTTCCAACTTTGCATCCACTGAGGCTTTTAAAAATCCTTTGAATTTATCTTTAGTCATTTGCAGAGACATTTTAAATGGAGAAAGAGACATCATTATAGATTTCTTTACCTCAAACAACAGGGAAGCTGGGTACCCACTGGCAAAAAGCAGAGCCAGAAACAAGAAAATACATCTCTAGGGGACCAGGAAAATACAGTTCTGCCTAGAGATAGCATTTTTTATTCAAAGCTTTTATTGTCGAGATTTTCCAACTGAGGCTTCTGCTGTGTGAGAATGGGCTGTGTGTTGTGTGTGTTTGGGTTTTTGCTGTTGTTTTCCCAGGGATGTTTGGCGTCCTAAAGGAATCTGCGAACTACAGAGAGTGCCCAAAGCAAGGAAGTGTGGAATGTGGAGTGGAACACAAATGGAGCATCTGAAAGGCTCCTTGTCTGCTCCTGCAGGCCAGGGGAGCAATGTAGAGGAGACTCTTGCTCCTATTCTGTTATATCAAACTGTTCATTTTCCTTTCCTTTCTCTTTCTCTCTCTCATCATCCACCCACAAAACCTAAACACTTAAAAGCCCAGTTTGAACAGTGGAATGTGTGGTACATTCTTGTTCTGTCTGATGGGACAATGTCTGTGCCATGGGGGGTTGCTGAGGTAATTCTTTATTGACCATTAGTAATTCTGGGAGCTCATTGTATGAAATTCCAATGAACTGTATTGTGTCAAAACCGTGCTTAATTTAATATCTAATTTAATTAACTTTTGTATTCCCTGTGCTGAAGAATGCTGATATGGAAAGACATCTCCCAAGTATTGCCAGGGCATTTCATGGGTTACACTAGCTATTTTTCAATGATTATTTTGGGTTTGGATTTAAAGGTTTTTGCATACAAGTAGAGGTCACTTTTAAGCAGCAAAAGCAAATTAAAATAGTCCGGTGGTTTCTTATATTGCTAAAAAGAATAAGAGTTACTGTATCGTCTTTGGGAGTTATTTATCTTTTACTTTTGCATTAATTTTTCCAAAAAAGTGTGTTGTCTAAATGAAGACATAATTCTAGTAAATAAAAGGGCTGGTTCCTCTGTCTGCAATTCCAGAGTGAGGCATCTGCCTTTTCTTCTGGGCTACGTTCAGTCACACCATGGCTGCACCAAACCAACCAGACACAGCTGACTGGAACAGAAATACCTAATCTTCTAAAAGATCTTGAGATTGCATAGAAAAGAAACACTTTGGCTCAAGATATAAGCACAGGCTGTTAATTATTTTGAAGGCACTAAATTCTGAAAAACTTGTTCCAAAATTTTAAATGAAGTCAGATCTTTCTAAGGTGGGGCATATCCAGATGGAACATCCAGACACTTCCAATTGTTTCTATTTAATTGAAGAGTTTGTTGGAATGGACAAAATAATCACCTGGGTATGACCACAACCCCCTTCCAGAACGATTCTCCCCAGCACCATCCAGCCTGGATACCGCCATGCAAGATGCCAGACTGTATTTCCTTTGTGAGCTGCAGGGGCAGCAGTTGTGGCTAAAAAAAGGTCAAACAAGTCACGTGGTGTGATCCAAGCAGAAATATTTTTAAAAAATTTGTGTATTCACCTTTAGAAAAAGTTGAAGCTGTATAATGTTGCTTGTATCTGATTTAACAGATACAATACAGATTTAACCCCTCTGTGTCAGCAATGCACTGCAAGAGGAGCAGAGTGATTTAAGTGCAGTCTCAGAACATGAGGTTGCTGATGTAGCAATGACATTCACATATCTTGAAGATGTACAACTTCTGGAATACAAGTAATCAAATTTACTAGATAATCTAATTCAGATGTTTTGTGGTTACTGGAAAACAAAGACCACAAACTGAGAGAGAGGCCTAAATATCCTCTAATGATTTATTAGGAAGACTTTCAGCCTACATAAGTGTTCCTATAAAATTGACTTAATAACCAAGATACAGAACACAGTAAGACCAGACATTTTTGTCTTACAGTTCAATGTAACCATATCCTACAGCAACATTCTGAAAACTCAAGCAGATGTTGTTTAAATAAATTGTTTCATGAAATGTGCTGCTCTTTTCTTAAGAACAAATGTCCTTTTGGCTGGGCTTTAATGGAGATACTTTACTGACTTCAGAGAACAGCAGAGAGAAAACTATAACCATATTGATTAAAGCAGACATTTTTAGTTCAAAAACAATAATTATAATAATAGTAATAGAATTGAAGACCTTAGTGAGGTGAAAATTCATTTATTGGTAAAGCTCCATAGCTCTGACTGCGGGAATGGTAAAATGTTTGGTGTTTTTTGGGACAACGCAAACCTGATCCCAAACCCTGATCCCAAACTCTAGTCAGCAGGGATGGCCCCACTGCAGGGTGTGTGCTCCCAGTGCTCATCCTACTGCTCATACAGAGGGCGTTTGCTGGCAGAGAGCTCAGGAGCTTGTCTTGGTACCCCACAGGCAAAGAGATGCTCTAGGAAGTACCAGGACACCACGTTACAGCACAGGAATATGGACAAGCCTCCCCTAATGAGAGTGTGAGTGAATGGAAAAGACCCCTCCCGATTTCCTGCTCAGTTACTAAAGGATCAATGACCTTTAAACCTACAGGAGACTGCAGCTGGGGTGAAGGGAATAATGCCAGGGAGCTTTTCTTTCCATGCCCCTTAAGGACAGCTCTATTTTACAGTAAGGACTTCCTGAACAGACTGTTGAAATACTTTATATGCTTGTAGGTTGCAGCAGCAGATCCACTCAACAGCATCTCTTGCTTCCAGTGTTTTTTGAAAATCCTTTGTGGGCAGATGTATTTCAGGCTGTGTCAGTCAACGGGCTAGGAAGTAAATTTTCAAAAACTTTTTCTATTTTTTTAGTCAAAAAGCAAAATTTTCAAAAAGCTTTGTGCAAAACCCAAGGCTGCAAAGCAGCCTGGGCAAAGCTCTTGGAATTTAATGGGGATTTTGATTTAAGAATCAGCTCTTCACATCCTGAAAGGTTGTACCATGCTGAGATGAGCAACTGTTCAGGCAATCCATTTTCTCTTAACTGATTTGTTTGCTACCCTAATGTCCAGCTCTTGAGAAAGACTTTTCTGTGACAAGTCCTTTGGGAATGGGCTGTCCCTGGCTCCTTCAGTGCACATGGTGGTACTGTGATCAGCCAGTGCAATAGATGGCAATATTAATATTAGCAAAGGATCTTCTGCTAGGCAGGAAATACGGGGAATACTCAATTTACTCATCAAAAGATGACATTCATGATTATTGTCAAGCAGACCGTAAATCTGAATTATTTAGTGTCAGGTTCTCTGTAAAACACAGGTGATATTTATCACTAAGAAAACTCACGGTGTTGATGTGTATCTGGAAGTGACAGATAAGAGCTGTGGTATCAGAAATGGGCTTTTCCTGCAGAGAAACAATAACTTAATCAGTAATTCAACCATTCAGGACATCTCTCATCTTTCAGTATGTGCTGCTGTTTGTTATGGCTATGTGCACATGCCCTCAGATAAACTTATACCCTCCTCATTTCTTAGTCCTTTCAGCTGACAGTTCTTGCTGAAAATCTCCTTTGACATTTGGACTGCTTTTTGTCTGTTAGTGTCCAGATTTCCTTTTGATTTGGGATGTTGAAAAAGCATAAATGTGCTCAGAGCTCTGACCTGTTTTCCATAGAGGCTGATATCTAATAAAGCAATAGAAAACATTCTACGCTTCTGACTGAAGTGCAGTAGCTGCAGTGGCAGAGCAGCAGCTGCAGCACGTGGAAATTATTTCCTCTGACATTTGCTGCTGCTGGTTTTCAAAGCAGGTGAAGTCCACTGTGATGCAGAAGGCCATGAAACGCTTGTTCTTCTGCATGAAGCAGTTCTGGGTGGAAAGCACCCGTGTGAAATCTTTACAAGATGGACTGTGCATTGTTCTGGTGTGGCACAGTAAAGTGTTCATGGCACCAGCATCAGCACTGTGGTTGGACTGGATAGGAGACAGCATGCAGGGTGTGTGAGAACACAGATTAATGAAAACACAGATTAATTGGCCTTAAAATAGTGTGCAAGTGGCACAAAAGAGGCTGGGTTACCATTCCCAGTGTGCTGGCACACACAATGTCTCCCAGTGTCTCCTTCTTTGATGTACAACCTCCAGGTTTCTTATGCTTGATATAACTTCCCTCTGTATCCCTGCACAGAGGGAAACAGCTAAAACCTTTTGCCATTTAGTGAAATAACAGTGATTTATGTTCTCTTTATCATTTATTAACATTCATTGCTGCCTCAGGGAAATTTTATGTTGGGCAACTGATAGATCTACTTTTCAGCTCTAGGAGTCCTGCTCAGAGGCGTCTCTGAGCCCCAGGCCCAGGATGTAGGGGCATAAACATGGCATGAGCATGAAAATAGAGAATTTCACTGGAAACAACTCTTACTGAAGGTGTAAAATGATGTCTGTAAATTGCCATCAGACACTCAGGCTGAAAGCTGCTGGAAATACAGCAAGAAAGGAGCATCTACCCGGCTCTGAATCCTTATAATGAAGGTGCTTCACAAGAGCATTGGTATTTCCTTTTTACGTGAGAGATGAATAGAAACTACTTGCTTGAGTTCATCAGGAATGCACGTTATAAATGATGCACCAAGCACCTGCATCTGTGCTCGGTTTTGTAGTCACAGATATTTTAGGGGAGCTATTCATAAATGGGGCCTTTTCTAGAAGAAGAAAATTCCACAGAGACTTTTTTTTCCCTTTTTTTCTTTTTTCTTATTTTTTTTAAGTAGATCAGAAATTCAAGTGAAGAGAATTTCAAAGACACAAAAAATTCTTGCATGTACTATGATTGATAAATGGTAAATTTGTATTTGATCTTTTCAAAAAACTTACAAGAAAGAGTTCAGAAAGCTCAAAAAGCCCCTAAAATTCTTTCCTCTAGAAAAAATTCAGACTGTTTGGAGGAGTTGTTTTTTTAGTCATCAGCATCAGACATCTCTTTCATGTGTTTGGCAAATTGTTACCTTTTTTTTTTCTTTCATTTTTATTTGATTAATTATACCACAATGAAGACATTGGAATAAAATGGACTGGTTACTTCTTTCTTTGTTTGAAAAATAAACATTTGGTTTGAGATCACATTTTTTCACTTGAGTTCATGAGAATATTCTTTCATGGGGCTTGACTTTTGAAGATATATTTGAAAAATATCAAATGTTTCAGCTTAGCTTGCTTTATTTGCAGTTGCACTTTTTTTTATTCATCAGTATTATTTGAACCATGTTCGTGTTCTTTGGAATATACTGAACAACTTTCAGCTACTGAGCCCTCTGGTAAAAAGATGATGAGAAACTTGTCAAATTCATGAGGAAACAAGAAAGAAAAAGCTTACCTTCTTTTTCCCAGCAGTTTTAAATCTTTCCACCTCATGAGACACAACCTGTACAATTATTAGAGTTCTATGACATAACCATGTGAAATTATGAAAATATATGGGGTGAGAGTATTACAAAGTGACGACAGCTGATTCCTAATTTAATCATCCATTATAATTCTTGTCTTTCTGAGCAGCTTGAGATAAGCTGATTTTTGTGGTTGGCATATTCATATGTTGCTATGTTTCTTTAGACGTGTACTCTGCAAAATATGTTAACAGTGAAAGCGCCTGTCTGAACTAAATAAAATAAGGATAATTTAGGACATGCTGAACCCATGTAGAATTCCTCCTGCATAAGGAATGAGCCATGAGTCAGACAGGAAAACAAGTTTGACAGTGCTCCTTTTGCAGGCCCACTGAATAAAATGGAGAAAGATTGAGTGAAATAAGGAAAAAATCCAGCTACAGACAAAAGTTTAGATTGTTTACCTGTTTGTCTATGAGTCAGGCTAATTTACTACCATCATTTAAAGAGCCAGAGGGGAAGAAAAGGAAAAGCCTTACCAGTGTCCCTGGGCACGACATTTGCAGTCCTCATTACAGCAACTTCTGTATTTGCTGGGAATCAAAGAAAGGTGGATGTCCAAAGCCTCATTTCAAAGTGCTATCTGCTTGCTACATTGCAGCTAATTATTGAATGATAACCCAAATACTGAAATAACAGGTGAGAATGGGCCTGAAGTAATTTCTCCACTGTTAGCATGTCCTTCTATTTTTAAGATTTTTTATGTATTTTATGGTATGCAAGTGTTTCCACATTAACATTTAAATACTTAACTTTCTATCTCTGGACTTTAATCTTATTCTTACATCCTTCAGCCTTTCAGTACATTACCATTATCTGATAAATGCACAGTTCTCTGTGTCCTTTGAAGTAATGAATTATTATACAATACAGACTAGATTATCCATAGATTATTTTCCATGCAACACAGTCAGGAGATTCTCGAGAGCCTGGGGAAACACTCTGCATCAAACAGCAAGGTCTGCCTTAGTACTTGCTCGAGGATTATGGAATTGAATTTTCCTTGTCTGGCTTAAGGATGCATCTGTATCCACAGGCACCTGAAGACAGAATGTGGGCTGGAATCTTCACAACAAGCAGCATTCAGTTTGTTTTCTCTGAAGTCTGATTTCATCACCTAAAGGCAAAAATTGTCCCTGCTCTTAAGAGTACTAGAAGGAAGTTCAAAATTCCAAACTTCTGATTTTTCAGTCCAGTGTTTGATGCTTATTATCAACTTCAGTGATGGTATTAAGGAGGAGGTAAATGTCCCAACGTCCTTGGAATCATGTGGTCATTTAAGGACCTTTAACCTTTAATCTAAAACAAGAAGTTTCCATCTTGTAGTTGTAACGGAAAGACCAAAGTGTACAGAAAACTAGAACAAGCAACCAGAGGAGTATTGATTTCAGCTGCACAAGTCCTCCTACAGACAGCAGTACATGATAACTTCACGACTTGTACATTTCTCTCATGATTCTTAAGACAAGTCTGATGCAGCTGGTTTGACATGAAAAGCCAGAGTTGGGACTCGAATGGTGCCTTGGTCTTCTCTGCACTCTGGTAACATGGACATCTGGGTGGTGAGACATGGTCTAAATCTGTGTGTAAGTAGCCCCAGGATTACACACAAGTGAAACATCCTTG
The DNA here is from genome assembly GCA_013398055.1 of Ifrita kowaldi. NCBI lineage: Eukaryota > Metazoa > Chordata > Aves > Passeriformes > Cinclosomatidae > Ifrita > Ifrita kowaldi. Next base: position 37,854 of record VZRS01002936.1, read on the forward strand.
CATTTATACTCAAGACTACAAAAACCAAGCAGTGTGAAAATAGTTTCCAAGAACATCTCAAACCCAAATATTCTAAAATAAAGGAGCAAGAAAAGAGAAGATATTTTGTCAGCCAGAGGTCTAAACGAAGAAAGGTGCCTGAAGCTTCATGAGCTCTGTAATTCCGTGTGTGGCTCCCATTACTTCTTTCCTCATAGGGCATCATCACACTCAGTGATATTCATAGGAGTTGCAGAGAAAATAGTTCTGAAGCAAATGGCAATACCTCCACCTGCACTCTTCAGTTTCTGTTTGGGGAAAATATTCATCTGCACATAATTGTTTGGGTTTCCTAAGTGGATAACTCCACCAGACTGAGCTGTTCTTTGTGCTGCACAATTGTTTAGAAGCTTATGGTCCATGCCCAGTTTCTAATAACTTTTTCCACTCCACAGAGAGTCGAGTGGTGCCCTTAGGAAATGTGTGATTCAGTCATTCCAATTCTCTTTTAATTATTAATTTCTAGTCTTCATTTCTATTTCATTGTACTGCAGAAAATCTCCAGTCACCACAGTGCCACTTCCATCTCTTACAGTCTGAAATATTTATTAAACTCATTAAGCTCCAGTCTCGGTAGCTAATTACAACAAACCTATGTTTGTGGAAGCAAATCTAGCTGTGAAGATTAAATTTAAATGAGTGCTAAAACCTCCTTGCCTTCGGAGATTTTTGTTTTTCTTCTTTTTAATTTGTCATGCTGATTTGTAAATCTTCCTAGTTATTCTGGTAACATTAGCACTGCTGATAATAACAGACACTGTTTGTCTTGGAGAACTTCCAGTATTCTAAATACATATCTAATTTGTCCAGACAGTTTTAAAGTCTCTTGAATTAAAATTATAAGTTTATTCTGAAGAGTTACAACAGACAATTACAGATGAAAATTTGAAATGAGAAGTTTTAAAACAAAACAAACTACCAGAATTCTTTGACGTTAAAGACACTGAACACATTCAACCCCTTTAGTACAATGAATGTACCAACCCATGTATTTGAGCAGGGCTCTCTGAGGGTTCAGCATGTGGACTTGATGCTATTTAAAGGTTTCAACAGACCTTGTGTAGCTGATTTTGAGGCCACTGCTAGACTTAAACCTGTGTGTGTGCATTTACTGGGTCAGACACAGTTTCTGGCTCTTTTTGAAATGCTGCTCAAGTTAGACCTCCTTTGAAGCAAGCATCCACTGGAGGACCATCTTCCTCTCCAGAATTATGGATGGCCACTGAGATGAGCACTTCAGGCTGTGATAGGAGGCATTCTAGAGCAGTCTTCAACTTTGGGGCCATTACAGAGTAGTCCTCCATCTAGAAGTATTCCACAACAAAATCATGGAATGCTAAGGGTTGGAAGGGACCTTAAAGATCATCTAGTCCCAATGAACCTCATTAGTTTTTCAGCAAAGTCCTCCCATGAAGTTATAAAAGTGTGTTTAGGCAGCCACAGCAGAAGTGGGAATTACTTGGCTATTAATTCCTACTTGCTAAGAGCAATTGCCTTCACTTCTACTTGTGAGTCTTTCTGGAAGCTGTCCCCAAAAATATCACTGTACTTACACAGTGACTCCCCAGGAGCCGCTGGGATAATACTGTGAACATCAGCTGTCCCAAGCTTTCCGTGAGAGCACTCTCCTCTCTCCAACAGAAAGGGAGCAAGCTGAAACTGTGGTTTTTAAATAGCATCTTTCAGTTTGAGAGTTAAAAGGTGAAAGACAGAGATTTTTAAAGAGGCAAAAGGCCTCTCACATAATCACCCCTGCAAAGGAAATACTCACTGATATTTTTAATACAAAACTGTATTTCCTTCTTGATTCATATGTCAATGACTTTGTCTTCACATTTTTGTATAAATTGAATTCAGTCAATGCCCTGAGAGGAACAACAGCAGAGTGTGTAACCTGAAGAGGGGTGTGCGAGTCTCGCTGCTGACATCTGCTGAGTGGAATTTCAGGTTTACTGGCAAAGGTAATTTTGTCTTGACTTGCTCCTTGGCTGCAGTGGAGTCAGGATGTGAAATGTTATGGTGGTGTGGAACAGAGAAATTCCTTTATGCACACAGTAGGTCTAGCATAACCTTCGGATGCGCCGGGTTCCACCATTCCCACACCGACTGCTTTTCAGGCTGGACCATGCATGGGGACTGGATGGAAAAGTGCTGCTGGTTTTGTCATTGCCTGCTTCTTACCCTTTGGATTCAGAAAAAAAATGCTTAGCATTGTTTTCATACTGTTTAAAAAAATACTTGTGGGTATGCTTTGAGTTAGGTAACTTAGGTAAGCTTCAGGTTGAACAGGACGTGTCCCTCTGGCATTGTATGCTGTAATGAGATAGACTTTTAGGGAAAAGTGAACTTTTTTTAAATCCAAAGAAATAGTAGTCAGATAAGATATTGTAGCTTCTTGGCCATCGGTGTACGTTGGAAAATGAAATCAGATTATGTCTTAGAGTGTTTCTGTAGCTGCCAGTTGTGCAGAACTTGGGTCCTGGTCCAAGAAAGAGGTGACAGAATGTGTCTGGTCGGGTTGTGCTCAGCCACACCGGAGCATGCTGCACTAGTTGCTCCTCACCCTGTTCTTCCCTTTACTCTACTGAAATATTAATGGTACACTGCTGAGGATATAATTAATTCTTCATTCAACTTTCCAGTTTTATAGTCCAAGATAGGGGATGTGGGGATGCACAGCAAGTGCACATTGTGGAGTTCCAAAAATTTCTGAACATGAAGGACTGTCCCCACCTGAGGACTGCAGAGCCTCTTCAAAATACAAGTACATTGAAGTGCATTTCCAAAAGTGCTGAAAGTCCTTAAAATCTATGGTTAAGATCAAGATTTTTAGTGTGTGTTAACAATACACATCTATTAGGCTGGAAAGAAAATTGCTTATTAGATTTTTAATGTTTCAAGGAGGATGTCTCCCTCTTGAACAACAGCACTTATTTCTGTCCCTTTGTAAACAAGAGTGGACAATGTAATATTTTTCTAATCTCACTCCGTGGACACTCAGGGTAATAAAATTTCCAGCATCTGTAGATACCATTCCTTTTTTAAAAAGTTGATATGAATGATATCTTCAGATGTTTCTCTAAAGATACCATTAAGCACACCAAATGCAACTTGTACTTATGCAGTTTACCTAGGACTGCATCTGACTTTTTCCAGGAACGTTGTCTTTTTCTACCTAGATATTTTGTCTAGGGAAAACCGAGGTTTAGTCACCTGATGAGCAGATGGAGGCCATTTGCAGACATCTCCATTGCACAGGGTCAGATCTGTTCTGTGGCATGTGGACAATGGATCTCATGCATTTGGGATGCAGTGGGATCTAACGTGTGTGCACTGAGTAGGTGATCTGTGCGAGCACAGTAAATCCAGTTCACTCTGAGCATACTGTATGGGTATAAATCAAGGATGCATCCCAGACACATTAGTCTCACTGCATTTCATTTTGTCTGGGAAAACCTGGACAGAAATATGGTAGCCCTAAGCTTCCCACATTCCACACTCCACACACACACATAATAGGTTCATGTCTTGAACCCTTGGTCTCTCTCGGGCTTTCCATTATTGTTGATACAACACATAAATCTCAGGTTAAGTGTTCTCCTGACTTTGCAGTTCTTTGCTTTTTTCCTATAGGCCCAACAGTCTTTAAATCCTTCTGAGTTGCTTATTAGAGTTTTAGGTGGGAAATAACAGACGACCCTTGGTTTAACTCTCAGGCTGATTCAGGAGAAATCTCTTCTCTAACAAACCACTCCAAGTGATTTTTGCAGACGCGGGCATTGTTCTCTTTGTTTCACGTTCTCTGATGTTTTCTTAGCCAACTTGCTTTGGTATTTATTAATTGAGAGTTGTAAGTAATTCACTTAATCTAACACTTGATCAGCAATTTCAAATCAACATTGAGAGGGAACATGCCCTCAGGCAGTTGTTATTTATTCTGGTCAGGTAATTCCTTTCTGGGCTGTTTAAACAGCGACATGTTTTCTCTAACAGTGAGGCTGCCCAGCTTAGGAAAAGAGTTTGCAAAAGTCTGCCTTTCTGTTTCTTTCAAAGTTTAACTAAGTAGACTGCTTAGTGTGATAATGATAACCAAGTACTGAGATGGGCAGATAGCAGCACAATTAACAATATGCAACACTGCAGTATAAAGTCCAGGCATCTGGTAAGGATTAGATGTGCTGGTTATACGAAATCATGAAGATACAAACCATTCTGACAGATCTGATAGAGAGAAGAAAGATGAATACATTACCATCTAAGCTGCCCTTGTAGCACTGAGAAATCCTGTAGTGCCGTCCACTTAAAATATTTCGACATCAAAAGCTAAACATTTGGCTCTCAGGGAAAAGTTGTATCACTACTGCTAAATTTTCCCTCAACTATTTTAAGTATTTTACTCCTCTGTGGAGGAAATATTGGCTATACTACTCACATTTGGGTTTTAGGAGATTTTTTTTCTCCTTTTGGAGTTTTGGAGTATGAGTAAGCCTGATTTGGTATTCCAAAGAAGTCCAATAGTTATGAAGCTCCATAGTAGAGTTGCTTCTGGCTGCCCATAAAGAAGAAGTTAGAAGAATCTCACTGAAATATGGAAGACTGGAAGACTGAGCTTTAATAAGAGCACTGTGATAATTCAGGGGCTAGCACCTTCAAGCCACATTTGTAGTTAACAAACAACCAAGCTTTAATCACTACAAGGAGATTGATCCCTTTACACCTATTAAAAAGTGCTTTGAAAGCTACACAGGCGCTCAGTGACAATTCTGACATTACAAAATTATACCTCGTCTCAGTTATCAACAAGGAAAGCCATAGCACAAGCCTCCATTCCCCCTTTCCCTCCTCCCAAAAACAACAACCAGCAGCCAGCAAAACACTAAGTTCTATTTAGGGAATCCTTAGAGCAGGTTTGTCCTGGACCCAATAAGGCAAGTGTCTGCAGCTCCAGAATAAAGTGGGAAACTGAAGAAAGCTTTGAATTTCAAACGTCTTTCAGTGAGGAATTAGTTTTAAAAGACATACAACAATAAGCCATGAAATAAGTCCAGACACCATAATTCAGGGATAGAATATGCTATGAAACTGGCAGGCATCCAGGCCAGAGCCAGGTGCCTGTTTTGGATTAGATTCAAGTGGCCTTAGGCCACCTACAGAGCTTTCAGGTAGAATCTGGAAGCTGCTCACCTCAATATGCCCTACCTTGCTTCTATTTCAGGTACTTGTGAAGGATTCCCAGATGGCTGGCGCTCATCCAGACCCATCTGCTTTCAGCTCTCCTCGTCTCTGTGCTGTCATGAGACAGGTTGCAGAAAAAAATGTATCTGGAAAACAGAGATTTAATAATTAACTGCCGATTTTCCTCAGTTTGCAGTGAGAAAATTTGACTCATGAGAGCTGCATTTATGTCTTGCTGCTCCTGACACCCTGAGTGTGGGATTACAGATGGACAAGGCACAAGTGTATATATATAATCAAGGGGAAACAAAGGATAGATACTGAAAAAAAAAAAAAAATCTTGACACTGAGATTATTATAGGTCATAAAAAATAAAACTGCTTTGTCAATCTAATTCATATTTTACCTGTCACATTCTTCTGTTTACTTTTAATTCTGTTTTATACTGGGTCATGAAAATAGGCCAAGATAACTCAAGTCCTGGACTTCAGTTGTAGAATTCTGACTGTAAATGGTTTTTGCCTGACCGTGGCTGGGTCCTATACGTGCTGTCTTCCATGGTTCTCTGGAAGATCCTGTGCATGTCCTGCCATGGGACTCCAGTTTCATTCCATGAGGGTGGCTGGCTGGAAGGGCAGAGCTGGAGCCAGCGAGGTTCTTCCTGCTAGATTCAGTACAATTATCCTGGAAGGAAGGGGGAAAACTAATCAGGCTCTCCTCAAACAGACTAATCAGTTTGAGTTTCTGTTATGAAGCTCTAGCACAATGTTGCTGTGTCTCCCTTGCCAAGGAGGTTTAAATCTCATTTAAATTCAAGCTAAAAAACCCCTGCTCTCATTAAAAGTAAAATGATTGAAAAGGCCATTAAATCACTTTTATTAATGTTACAGTCTTAAAGAGTTCATCCATGGAGCAAAACAACAGCACTGTCACAGGATCTGGTATTCCTTAAAGGGGAGGAAGGGAAGGACTCTGATTATAGGGCACCTCCCTGCAGACATAAACATACCTGGAATTATATGTACAATATACCTTGTATATATTGTATATATTATGTACAATATACCTTGTACATAAGGGTTTGCTGAGGAAAGCCTCAACCTGCAGGACTCTAATTTTCATTAATATTCTATTCCACATTTTTCTTATTGTAATAGGACTAGAAATCACTCTCCCAGCTACCTTTCATTTGTGCTCCACTGCAGCACTTGTCCTAATAGACCACCATAAGGCCCAACTCTTGCCCTACTAAATTCAGTTTAAGAAGAGCTGCTGATTTCAGTGTTACAGGCGTACAACCTAAAATTATTTCATTCCTTTTTCTTCCCAACATCCTGCTCTACTGAAAATAGACAAAAATCAAACACTTTCCACTTGGTACACACACAGAGTAAAATATGATTAAATGTTGTCACAGCAACTGGTGCAACACTGAGTTTGTAAAACAACTGTTTGATTCCTCAACATGCTGAAATCACTTTGGAAATCAACACCACAGTTGGGGGAATAGTTTTGTTTGCAAATTAGGAATGCAAAGAAGGCTGTGGTAAATTAAAGACTGTAAGCTGAGCTCTTGGGATAGGGACCAATTTTCTGTTCTGCATGTGTTCAGCACCTAGCTCAAGGAGTCCTCTACTGCTGCTACCATATTTTTCATCTTTTCATCTCATCATCTTTTGGCATGAAAATTAGTGGTAAAAATAAATCTCTTTGCAGAAAAATAAAAGGTAGGTCACGAAGGCCTTGTTTTCCTGGTGAAAGAGTATAAATCAATTTAAACGGAGTTAATGCCCTTATCCAGAGCTGTGATTGCTCACTGCCATTGTGGTGCATTGTAGTCCTCAAGTAATGAGCTCTGGTCCTCAAAAGACACAACGTTCCAATGTCTCACACAAATCCCACTCTTGTTATGGAACAAGAGTTTGGAGTCTTTCAGTGCACAGCAAATAGAGTATCTACGCAGATCTTTTAGACAACACCTTCTTTGTACAGTATTGCATGGTGCTGCAAGCCCTTTCTTATAGAAGCAAATATGGAACAGCTCCATAATTCTGTGGGAGATCTTTTCCTGTTTGTTTGCCAAGCTGTAGTTAAAAGTCCCCCAGAGAGGTCCATTTGGGGTAAGAAAGACGTGAAGGTGGTGGGTCTGGGCAGACACCTACCAAGGGAAGATGAACACACGCTGTAGCAGAAGTAAAACCACCTAATTTTCTCAGGAAATGGGCTGATACTTAACTGAGAATGGTAAAACAAAGGATTTGTGAGAACACTGCAACTGTTCCACAGAAGGGACTGAAAAGGCTCCTGAGCTCCTTTGCAATCTGTGTTCCCAGCAAGAAGGCTGAAGTAACAAAGGCTCATTGATGTGAGAGGGGAGGGAAGTTTTTAATAGAGGAATCCCAGGAGCCAGCCAAAAAAGCATTATCTTGTATTAAAAAAATCTGCAAATAATGAAATTCAGAGAGAAGAGAAGCTAATTTTCTTTGCCTTGCCCATGAAATGAGTAGCAAATAAAAGAAGAAACACGTTTACAAGGGACTGGAGACTAAATCTTCCCAGCAACACTCTTCTTGGGGTATGTTGTTCAAAAGCATACAGGGATCCATGTTCAGAAATGCTCGGCAGGTTCAGTTCCTCTTGATCCCAACTGGAGCTGTGAATTCTTGGTACTGCGGAAAATTTAGTCCCAACATTTTCATCCCAGAAATCAGACTCCCACCCTGAAACTAACTGGATACAAACCGGAGAATTGTTATCAGAGATCTTATCTTCAAACCGATGCCAGCACTTGTGGGAACTAGTCATGTCAGCAGAAGTCACCTTTCCAGTCCAGTAATAAAATGAAGAAGCAAGATAATATTTCAGGCTTGAGTGTGATGAAGCAACACTACCAGGAATGGGGGAAAAAAGCACAACTTTTAGTATCTATTGGATGAAACAAGTATGTTTTGTTTACAGACATGAAAAGAAGAACCAATAAGAAATGAATGAGGAGCCATTTCATCCCAACGCCATTTGTTTTGGGGGTGGAATAATCTCATACATTCCTAACATGGAAGACAGAAGTTAAAACTTCCATATGGATTTTGTTTCTTGGCCTGGTTTATCCTTTTCTGGGGTGCAGATGCTGGCTGACAGTAACAGGGACTGAGCTTTCCTTCCTGCACGTGATGCCAGAGTATTTCTGAAACCAATCCTAGTGTCTTAGAAGTAATTTGCAGGGGTTTTAACTGTGTCTTTGTGACTCTGTAGGCTACCCAGCCTTCCGGGTAGAGTGCAAATCACTATTTATAAAAAGCATTTTCAAAGTGGATCTTTGAACCTGCTGGACTGCACAGTTTCTCCCGTGCCATTTTTGATCCATTGTATAAATACAAATTTTGGCACGTGCACAACATTATAAACTGCATAATTGTTTTTATTAGAGTTCTGTGAGTTTGGAGGTACCTGTGCTTTAATTACCCTTGGCACATTTCCAGGAAAACTCTTCTAAAATCTAGTGCTTGCAAAGCCTTCGTCGGGCCACCCACAATGACAGCTTTTATTTTTCCTCTATTAGTGATGGACATTTTCATTTCATTTCGGTCTGGGTGTGTGACAGAGCCCCCATGTACTGAGCTGCAGCTTCCCCCTGTTCACTTTCCAGCCACAGAGTGGTCGCGACACCGTGGCAGCAACTTGTGACGTTTGGACCCGAGCCAAGCGAATGCTGCTTGCAAAGTTTTTTAGGTTGTCTGTCTTGCTTCCTTGGTCTCCCCTCCCCCTTTCAAAAATTGCTGGTGACACTAGAAATGCAAGTCAGTTAATCTGTTCTAAAATCTAAGCACCAGCCTACAGCAGAGACGGCCGGAGAAATGCAGAACATTGCTCGGAAGGTGGGTTTAGTTCCGCTCCTGAGCCCAAATCTCTTGTGTCGTAGGACAGAGCAAGGACAATGGTAACAAGTCAGCAGGATAGCTGGAACTTCATGCCAGAAAACGGGATGTCCAGCTAGCACAAATAAATGTGTAGAACTAATCAAATTAGGATGGACATGCTGTGCAATACAGAGAAATGCATGTAAGCAGAAAATTGTGTTTAATATTTGTAATCAAAAGCATTTATTTGGGACTATAACAGCCCAGTGCTACGTGCAAATTGGGTGAGGAAAAAATGTAAACATTGTTTCTTTGATTTCACGGAGTTGTGGTGCAGCAGGAATGCTGGATCGAGCTCCTTTTCCAGGGGCTGTGATTAAAATGCTATGTGAAATGAAGTTAGGGGCTTATTGACAGAAAATATTACTGTGAATGGTGTTGGAAACCTATTCCACAATGATTACTCTTTATTGCATGGAGTTTGCCTGAATTTATAGAATGCAAACTGACAACTGTGTGTTTAGAGACAAGCTGAGGATATAACTTCCATCATAACACCACATTTTAAGGCTTTCGCAGAAAGCAGAATTTAATAGAGAAACTGGTGAGACAGTGGAATTTTATTCTGTGAATTTTCAGGTCCTTAAGGATCAGGTATTAATGGAGGAACTACACTAGGTCAACCAGTGTGTGTTTTTGTTACTTATGAGTTTTCATGTCAGCTGAAATATAGTTACCCATGAACAGAATAACCAGTGGCATGGTATAGCCCGTGCCACGTGTCACTGAAAAATGCAGTTAGCCATCACGCAAAAGCAACTCTATATCCAGTAGCTCCTATGGTAAATTGAACACTGGTTAGAAATGCAGAAACATGCTTTTGGGAACATGCTAGACTAGCATTTTCCATTCCTCAGAACACTGTAATCAGCTTCAGATTTTGTGGAAGTTGACAAAGGAGTCCTCAGAGTTTCTATTTATGAGAGTAGCCTTTTAAAATTTGGGGTGGAGCAGGGGAAGAGGACAGTGCAGGAGTGGATCTGCTGTCAGCTGCCGTTCAAATACTGTCTGGTGCTTTATAACCCTGCTCTGTGGAGGTCAGAGCAAGTACAGAAGGTGCTGCAGCTGTGGGGAAGCTGAGCAGTGTTCTCAGACCATCGGTGTGTCAGGATGTGCCTTCATCCCAAACCTGAGGGGCACCATCTCTCTCTGTTCACAGCCTCCTCTCTGCACAAAGGATCTTTCTGGCAGGGAGGACACAAAAGACTGTCTTCTCAGGTTCTCTAACGTGGCCAGAGAAGAGAGCTGTGATCAGTCATGCCAGCTGAAAGGATTTGGCCTCTTCCTAAACTGTACAGTATTGCATGGGTCTAGATAACGTACAGATAGATGTGCCAGTGGGGTTTGATACCAGCTGAGCACATCCCTGCAACTCCACTGAGTCTACAGGAACCCTTCGCCAAGGTCTTTCTAAAGTTGTTCATATTTTGTGTAACCAGCAGTCTCGTCCTGCAACAACTGAATAACAGTTGCTGAATTCTTTAGACAAATTATATAAATTCACAAAATGCCTTGAGATTATTGAATGAAAAATGTAATGGGAAAGAAAAGCCTCCACAGCAGTTGTGGTCTATATGGAGCACAACCAACTTTGGAGCATAATTTCACTTTGGGGCCTCTTTGACTTGTGACAAAGATGAACCTGATGGGTTTTTAAAACTACCAGCTCATTCTGAAGAGGCTCATTTGTAAAGGGGTTTCCAAGAAGACTTCTCTGCAAAGAGTTTCACCCAGCAGGTGGTTAGTCACCACTCACTGGAAATGAAGGCAAAGGGCTTCTGTGCCTCACAAGAGTGAAACTTCTTGGTGAGGATAAACACAGAGAGCATAAAGATTGAGCTGGAAGAATCCTATGGAGTGCTTATATGTATTCTGAGTAACCCAGAAAGCATATAATTTGGCAAGAAATAGTCCCAGAAATGGTCAAGCAGGAATGGACAGTTGCAGAAACTGAATGCTGAGTTAGCAAAAGAAAATTCTGCTCTAATTCTGCTATGCATATTCACTGAATATTGATTAAAATGAGCCCTCCCTGCACCATTTCCCATTGGAAGTACACTGCCTCTAGTCATCCAACCATATGTGGTTTAACTACGGTGTAAATTATACAAATTCATTTTAAACACAAGTAAGTCTGGAAAATAATCTAGACTGACAGCTGTCTTCTGTGAATCGTTCACTCATATCAGTGGCCACAAATGTCCCACATGATGAAGAGTTTGCTCTAACAAAGAGAGCAAACCCAGCATTTTAGTCCAGGGTTTATTCCTCCTGCATGCCTGTCAGTCACATTACCGTAAGCATGGAATCATAGAACCACAGAATGGTTTGGATTGGAAGGGACCTCTCCTTCCAGCCCCCCTGCCATGGGCAGGGACACCTTCCTTCAGACAAGGTTGATTCAAGCCCCGTCCAACCTGGCCTTGAATAATTCCAGAGATGGGGCAGCCACAACTGTGGGAGTTCTGTGTGCAGCTCGACTCTATCCTGATGGCCATGACAGCATAGTTCTTGGGGAAAAAATTCTGGGAAAGTTTATTGGAAAAGGAGGATTCAGAATTAGAAAGAATAGACTTCTGAAAAGTGGTAATCAATTTTCTCTGATACGCTCACAAGTCGAAACAAGAACATCCAATGTCTTTGCATGTTGACATTTTGCATGCAGGTGTGGTCTGTCCAGAGAGGGGGCTGAGACATCCTGGTGAAACTTGGGCTCTGCTCATGTGACCTCGGTGTGGGGAAAGCGAAGCAGTAACTCACTGCTGGTGTGGAGCACTCTCCCCTGCAGCTCTGAGAGAAATCCTGACCTGCTGAGTCGGGGTCTGTAGCTGATCTCTACGCTGGAGATCCCTCCCCAGGAAGGTTATTGCTACCTGCAGGGCAGGGCTGCTCCAGGGTGACAACCTTTACTGGGGCTGCACAGTTCCTTGTATTCCTAGGTAATAAAGGAGTTTCTCACACAGGTAGAACACAATTAGAACAGCTGGATACAAACTAGTAGGGGATAACAACGACCTATTAAAAACCTGACAAAACTGATCAGCATAAAAAAATTGGTGTGAGCATCCAGCCTGAGAGCTTAGGGAGGATAGAGCCCAATGAGACTGCAATGAGTGTGGTAATGACTGTGTCTGAGGGAGTCTGTGCTTGTGGTCATCTGAGGTGGGACTTGCGAAGGAGAGGGGGGAGGGAAGCCCCCCTCTGACTGCATTGTTTACTCCACTGCTGGCTGTGCAGCTTTAGTTGTCTCTGATGTTTTGCATGGTGTGTTTGCACATGGAATGAGCTGCCTTGCAGGATTCTCTGATGTTTATGACCATCACGGCTGGGATCTTGATTGACTCGGGGAGCAAAGGATGATGTTGTCTGAGCATGTTCACTGATCAATGTTGCTGCCTACAGGCCAGGAAAGGTTGGGGTCCCCTGCCTAATGCCAACTCAAATTTAGATGCATGTCATTTATAGTCATGCAAAGCAGTGTCACATTTTTTTCTTCTTCTTTGATCATACCCAGAAACTATAAATCCCCAGGGTGAAATCTTAACTCTACAGAAACCCGGAGCAAACCTCCTTTCAGTGGTGCAAGGTTTATGGTGAAAGTTGTATTTTTATATCTTAAACAATTCTTGTAATTGCTAGAGAATTGTATTTATTTCTCTCCCCTCACAGCAAATTAAATGTCAGTTTTCATGGTCAGGTAGTCTACTGAAAACAGTCAGGTCTGTCTGTTCAGGGTGTTGAGGGCTGATAATAAAATTACAGCCCAGTAATTTTATATTTTTCTCCTATTATCTGCCATGCACAGCATGTTTTGTGTATTCTACTCCACTGGGACCATTGTAAACCTGTGGCCAGCTCTTCCATTTGAATATACTCAGTGGGAGGTGGCAGGTGCACTGTTACAAAAAGATCTTGAAACTTTATCACAATATATTCAGCAAGGTGATAATGTAAAACCTGCTGGGAAATAGAGAGAGGTGGAGGAGAAATTCCATGCTTGGGAACTTATTTAATGTTTAAAGACAGGAAATGCTTTAGAAGTGAAAATATCTCAGATCTGTCTAATCCACTGCCCCAGACTAGTTACCAGGAAACCCCGGGTGAAGGAGGCAGGTAGAGGAGATGACCTCCATCTCACCTCAGCTTCCATCGTGCTCTCCAGCTCCTGTGCCAACTGGAGCAAAGAGGCACCTTAAACTGACACAGTTACTGTTTATTTTCACTGTGTGACTGTGGAACAAGGGAGATTTTGGGTGAGACTGGACTAAGACACATACTGGAAAACACTCTGGCACAAAAGGGAGATCATGAGGTGAGGGACACTTCTCCAAGTGCAGCCAAAATCATCAGAAACAAGTTCTGTGTTGATTTCCAGCCTGGAGCAGTCCCATACACTTCAACACTTGTTTGCTTTTAGATTATCTAGATCTTTGATCCTTTACTGAAGTTTTCTGTAGAAGGGAGTGTGTAATAGCACAACTCCATTGGCTGGGACCAGAACCTGGTGCTATGTTTGGCTCAATATGTGTGAGCCACTCTGTGGAAACCAGCTCCTTGATGGACATCACTGTTCAGTGTCCAGTACCTGTCACAGCTGTGTTCGCTTCCCAGGCACCTTAATCTTCGTGTGATTTGTTTCTTTGTTCTCCTATGATGTGACTTTTAAAAATAATAGAAAATAACAGCACATTGTCTTCAAGTGAGTGGTGGAAGCTGCACAGCTGGTCTTGGGCTGTGCTCCTCTCAGCATCTTCACAGAACTCTGCTCTTTGTGAAGAGAGGGGATCTCATCAACGTGTGAAGGTGTAGTGCCAAGTTTTTGAAGTATCTGAAGGAGGAGTGCCGAGAGGATGGAGCCAGGTTCAACCTGGTGGCGCCCAGCAGTGGGACAAGAGGCCATGGGCAGAAACTGATGCCCAGGAAGTTCCACCTGGACATGAGGAAGGACTTCTTCCCTGTGCAGTGGCTGAGCACTGGAAGAGATTGTCCAGAGAGGGTGTGGAGTCTCCCTCACTGGGGTATTCCAGAACCGTCTGGACACAACGCTGTGCCCGGTGCTCTGGGATGACCGTGGTTGGACCAGCTGATCCACTGCGATCCCTTCCAGCCCGACCCATCCTGNGCGGGCGGGCGCGCCCGCCGCACGCTTCGGGGAGCAGGTAGCACCCGCCAGGTGCGCGGCGGAACATGGACTGTCTCCTGCTGGCCGTCTGGACTTTACCTGTTGCGATCCTCGGCGGCAGCTCCATGCAATTCCAGACTCTCCCGTGGCTCGGAAGCACTGTAAAGGCAGGTCGAGAGCACTTTCTTTTGCAGTCGCCTAGTGTACTTTCATACCAGGTTACTGCAGTTTCTGGTGCCTTGTCTTTCTGCCTTGCCTTGTCAAGGAAATCTCGCCCAATACTCCTTTTCTCTCTCTCTTTTTTTTATTTTTTTTTCTCTTGCAGACCCTTCAGCTGTGCTGCCTCTGTTGCATGTCTCATGCAGCAACTTTAACCAGTGACAGCATCAGTGAATTGACTCATGGTTTGTATAGCTCTTTCTGTGTCTGTGTATGTGAACATTTGCATGGATGCTTTTTTTTTTTAAATTTGGTGGAGTGAATATTTAGAGGGAAGAAGTCACAGTGTTTGGGGAGCATAAAGTGCGAGCAGGCTGGCTAGTGTGGGATGGTGAACCATGGGCAGGGATTAACTTGTTAAGCCCTGTGTGCTAAAGCTGAAAGGAACAATATGTAGCAGCAAAGCAAATGAATGAGATGGTAAATACATCCATGTTTCCATGTGCGATTAGAAAGATGAATGTGTGTGTAGCCACAACAGCAAAACCTCATGTGTCTGTTGTGGAAGCAGTGAGACAAAAGTAATGAAAAGATTTGTGTGGGAGAGCAGGAGGAGCTGTGCAATGCAGGCTAAGGGGAAAAAAAACCTGGAGAGAAAGGGCTTGTGTGAGTGGGAGCTCAGGAGCTGTTTGTTCCCAGGTTGCAGGGACTAACACGTAGATGCTGATGACTTTGGGACTTTTGAAGTGCAGTATATGCTTTGTGTTGTGTGTGTGTAGAAACAAAGTACAATAGAGAACCACACCAGGGTGCAGAAAGAAAAACCCTCTTGCACCCTATAGTCTGCTCACTGGGGGATTCCGCGTCTCCAGCAGCTGCTTGCATTTTTTGGCCACCAGCCTGCTTAGCGTCCTCAACTTCTGCCGTTGATTAACACCACTGGAGGAAAGTGAAAGCTCTTGATGTATCATTTCCACTGTCTAAGGAAAAGCAACCTATCAGTGGTTAAGTTTTCAGCCTAACGTGTGTCCAATAAAGTCTATTCAGGCAAAGAGATTGATTGGGAGCATTTGCAACATCTGTTACAACACAAGAAGGAGGGGCTTTTCTTCTGCTTTTAATGGTGTTATTTCCATTTAGAAAGAGAAATGAATTGTTTTGTCAAGTGCATGGACCTCTCTTAAGTATCCACAGAGAAACACAGCTCACAAATTAAATGGGGTTGGGAAGCAGTTTATTCAGCATAACTACTCAGGCAACCAGAAGTAGGTGCAAAGATCCTAGTTCAGGAAGCAGCTAAAATTCAGACCCTGGTTCCAGGACACAGGTAATCCCTGCATGGCTAGGTCAACAGCAGTGGCAGTGTGCTGCAGGTGAGGTACCTACTTATACAGCCAGCTGAATTATGGCCTCTTTCCCCCCCCTCTTTTTAGGTGGTTCTGAGTAGGTCTCAGTTTTCTCCTCAAAAACAGTTTTGTATTTTTTTTAAATATTTTATCCAAAACAATAACTTCTTTGATGTGCAATTAGCAATGGCTAGCTAAAGGTTATTAGGTAGGATGTAATCTCTTTCTGCTGAAGGTCAGTTACAATTTGAAACCCAGTCTAATCAAGTCACTACAAAGAGATGAGGTCTCACTCAGTTAAGGCATTAATAAATTAATCCCTTAATCCATTTGAACAAGTGGTACAGTTCTGCAAAGTCTCAGTCATGGCTGCCCCTACAGTGATACAATATTTGCTGCATTCTTCGGGAAGGGAAAAGCCTCTCAAACCAGAGCGGCCTTCACATTTGACAGCAATTAATACAGGGGGAGGGGAAAATCTACAGATCTGCTGGTGATGACAAATGTCTTCAGAGGAGCAGTTGTGGGAATGTTCACAGCTATGCTAGTTAGTCTGTGCCTCTCAGTGGGGCACAAAGGAAACAAACACAGGCTCAGAGCCTGTGTGACTTATGGGGTTGAATTTATGCAGGCGAGACAACACACACAGAGCCTGCAGGGCAGCCCCGAAACGAGGGAATGCTCCATGCCATAGGGAATGCCTGGTACCGTGTCAGAGTGCCTTGTTTGTGGGATGCAAGAGCTGATGGCCAACTCTTTATCGTTACAGATTATGTGTTTGTGACACCTGTCAGAGTGGATGCCAGCGGATCGTACATTTCACATGATGTTTTGCACAGTACTAGGAGAAAGAGATCAACTCAGAGTTCAAAGAGTTCCTTGCACTACAAATTTTCAGCATTTGGACAGGAACTTCACTTAGAGCTTAAACCTTCGACCATTTTAAGCAACAGTTTTATTGTCCAGGTACTCGGGAAAGATGGAGTGTCAAATTCTCAGGAACATGAAATTGAGCAGTGTTTCTACCAGGGATTTATAAGGAATGATAGCACCTCTTCGGTAGCAATATCTACGTGTGTAGGCTTGGTAAGTGTCTATTTAAAACAAATCAGCATTAAAAGTATTTTCATATGTGGAATAGTAGCTGAAGGTATGTCATTCATACAGTATTCAGGATACCACACACCATTTGCTGATTTTTCTAGTCTCACTGGCTGCTACTGTATTTAACAGAAGAGATTTCATTATAGCCAATGAACTGCATCAAAACTTTTGTATTTTTTGATGACAGTCTTCCAGGAAAAAAACAGAAGACTGGCTGGTAGTCCTAGTAATTATCCCATAGCAATTTTTTACGGTTTGCAATAGTTTATACATTTCTGCTCACTCTTAAGTGAAAGTTCTTCCTGCCTTTGTGAACTGCTATGAATAAAGTAAAAAATCAGTCCAGAAGCTTGTGAAAAAAAATATTATATCTAGCTTCATTAACTACTTTAAGGAAGGGTGAATTTCCTACCTTGGCAGGGGTTATGAACTGATTTCCCTTTGTTTCCTTTGATAATTCAAGCCTTATTTGGGTTTACAAGCCTTGATGAGTTGATCTCTTATGAATGTGTTAAATATTATCATTGTGTATTTTCCATTTATGGCTGTCAGCCAGGTTCATGAAAAATCATTATTCACAGGTGATTTTTTCAAAATACATTTTATAGTGCTCATTGCCTGCAGAGATGCAATTTAGGAGAATCAGCTACAGAATTAATAGTTAAGGATGTTTTCTAGACTTAATCCCTTGCACTTGCAAAGCAGTCTGCTATGGCTGCAGAGGAAGGCAGTGACATTTAGTGGGAAGTGTATGAAGTCATCTGTGTGCTTTGTGGTTGACTAAAGGTCCAGAGGATATGTTGGGTCACCTTCTGGAAATCTGTTTTGCAAAGGTACTTGTCTCTAAGGGTTATTAAACTGTGTGAGGACCAAAGAAAGAGCACTTGAGACAGCCAGTGTTTCCTTTGAAACTGGAATCAGTGACTTGAGAAGCCTGTTCATTAGGAAGGGCTGTTGATAACTGGTTCAAGTGGTCTGGGTTATATTTTGAATGCTGTACTTTTTTTTTTTCCTCCTCAGCAAGTTAGAGGAATCTTACAGTTCATTTGAACAGTTGTAAATGTGAGTTTGGAGCAGGTGCCAGGAACTGGATTGAAGCTTTCTTTTGCTTTTAAAGTCATGTTTGTAATGCTGAACTGTAAATATCAAATGTGCTTAGTTGTTTTCATGGAAGCCTCATGTTCACAACTGCTACCTTTTATCAGATTTACTCAGAAAAATACCCTGTTTCACTCATTGCAGTGTTTTGTCTTTTTGCTATGGGAAGTGCTCTACCTACACACAGCAGGTACAGTTTGGGAGATCTCCCCTGTTTGGCCACGTTTTGGTTTTTAACGTGCTTTCTGAGCTAAGTGAAGTTGGGCTTGTCAAGTCTTGTCTGGAGAAGGAAGGTTCAAGCCTGCCTCAGGTCGCAGAGGAACAGAATGTGGTGATCTTAACTGAGAATGAAGTGGATCTTTTACCACTGTCTCGACACAGAGGTTGTTATGACTGGTAAGCTTCACTTAGAAAAGATCCAGAAACTGATCAAAAGAGAATAAATATTGTGGTATGAATGAACTTATTATGGAAGTACCTGGATTATCAACAAATAGAATCTCTTTTTAAAATTAATTCCAAGGTTCAATAGGTTTTACCTTAAATTGTTTTAAACTAGTAAATGAAGTAAACCTTTGCTTACAATAATCTCCTGTAGGGTAGGTATCCCAGAGTATAATCGCTCCTTTCTCTCCCTATCCATCCATTAATTTCAGTGCACCTAATGAATCCCAGGCAAATTACCAACAGGCTTCTGAGTCTTTCAGTTTACAAGGCTGCCCTCTTAAAGATATCGTCAGCTGTCTGTAATGACACCCACATCACTTTTCCCTGGGATCCACATTCAGTAATCATATGTTAAGTCTGGACGCTGTGCTCTGATCAAGAGAACCTTGTGAATAGCTTCTATATCCTTTTTCACCAACTACTTTTGTCACTTGGTTGCCCTTCTTTCCTATTTGCTTTGTTCACTGCAATTAAACCGAAAGTGGTGTTTCTTCTATATGGTTGGTAGCACTAATCTTTCCATTGTTCCTTTCATTAGCAATAGCTTCTCTTCAATAAAGCTGCAGTGACCCATTCTTTCAAGCCTGGAACACCACAATGTGATTTGGAAGCAATTGCATTTCAATAGACTACGGGGACTCTTTGATCTAATTTTTTGGATGACCTAGAGTATTCAGTCATTCAGCTGTCTGTTATCTGCCAGTGCCTGCAGAGGAGACTTTGGGGAGAGTCTATATGAAATGGTTTGTTAGGCAGGATGACCTTAACATAACACTGGAAAGGAGCAAGGATTTGTTGCTTTGGTCTAGATCTGGTAAGAGATGTGTGTATATTACATTTTAATGGCTTAGTTGACAGGAAGGCCCCACGTTTTTATGCTGATTTGTTGATTTGGGACCAAATGTTTTCATCAGTCAACACAATTTTCTTGGTGTGTCAGAATGCAGAACTGGATCTTTATCTGAACAAGTCTCTAATACAGTAATTGAGCATTTCAGGAGAATGTGCACAAGTTTACTGTGAGTACTGCCTCTTTTCATCATCAAAGTGCTTCGACTTTCAACTGGAAACTTGCCTTTTTCTGTCTTCTGCCCTTTTTCTGCTTCAGTCAGCATCCTTTGCTTGCTGGAGCATCTGTTATACAGCAAAAAACGGTGCTTTTACTTGTTTTTGAAATGAAAACTCCGTTCTGGACCTTCTGTGGAAAACATAATGCATTCCTTCCACAGAAGTTACGATAATTTTATCACAGACATTGTTAATGCATTCTCACTCTCAGAGGTCATTTTTTAACTCTTAAAACTTTGGAACAATGAGTTTGTTTATGTTAGTAAATGCAAATCTAGTGTCTCTTTTAAGCATCATCTTAATGTGTTCCAAACAGAAGGTAATGCAAAATTGACTTCTTTCCACTGATTTTCATTATTGGTTTAATAAACCTCTTGTGTTATTCCTGCATGACTTTTTGGAGTTTCCTTCAGTGCTTTGTGCTCTCCCAGTTGGTATATCCAGGCTACTGGTTTGTCTTGCTGCTTCATCCTCTGTTTACATTCTCCAGTTCAAACTGTTTGTTCTTTCCAGATTCAACATTTTTTTTCCAAAATCCTGATTTGAGCTAATTCTTACTTATTCTAATTGTATTTTTATTACTATTAGTACTTAGCAATTTATTGTTACTTATAATTGCCTTTAGCTAGCTCATTGGGAGGCAGACTGTACCAAATCCACAGACTACAGTGGTTTTTCAGGTTTTTCTGAATGAGATTATGCTGGCCACTGTTAGAATAAGAAATTGTTTTTTAGGACCTGCTCAGTGTGGTTGTATATATTCTTACCTCTTTCCCCTTTTCCCATTCTCATCCACTTTGTGCTATTTAATTTGCATTAAAAATGAGATCTGTTGTAGGTTCGCCATCTTTAATTCCACTTCCATGATGATATCTATAAGTTTTACTGCTGCCTTCCTAGTCTGTATCACTGTGTGTTGTCTCTCTTTACAAGCCAGTTTTTGTCTCCTTTCTGTCTCCTTACCTTAGGTTTGTGTGTACAGAATCTCCTGTATAAAGTGAGTTGTTTGCAGTCACACAGTAAATCAGGGCAGAATACAAGAGAACCTCAGAGCTCTCCAGTTGTATTGTAGAGACATTCTCAAAAGTAATTTATAACTGCTTTTGGGAGCAGAAGTCACATTCCCCTTGTGAACACGAACTCTGGCAAAGTCAAACAAGTTTATAATCCAATACACAACATAGGAATTGGTGACCCTAATGAATGAGGGGTTTGTTATACAGCATTTGTGGGGTACAGGACACAGGTGAGGGTCTAGGCCAAGTACAAAACGTGTGCCCAGGGGAAAGAACTGCTTATACAACATAAGGAACTCCTGCCCTTCCATCACACAGAAGATGTATGTGTATGTGTATTTTGGGTCAGGAAAAGCGAGTACAGTTCAGTGGAACAGTTCAGGTCCTTTAAAACTGTGATACACAGTTTTATCATCCAGGCCAAGTTCAGCCCTGGCATCTCCTGAGAGGCTGCACCTGCTCACACCAGAGGTGGGTGTGGGCCATTCTTTCCCTTCGATTTACGTGCCTCAGTTAGAAGTAGAACCTCCTCTGGTTTTGGCAAAATGTGGTTGAAGGTGTCTTTATAAGGAGTCTCTTGTCTCCAGTTGTGTTATGTTTATTAGTGTCTAGTCAAGGGAGGAGAGAGAGGAGGGAGGGGTGAATCATGTTACACTCGTTGAGCTGTCAGAGGATTCTAGACAAGAAGGGTTATAGATGTAGCACTGAGAGATAAACGGGAGATGTATTAATTCAGTGGAGGGGGTGTGTGTGTGTGTCTGAAGGCAAAGCTTTGCTCAAAGTATCAAAGAAGCCACAAAATTAAAGCTTCTTGATGCAGTCTGACCACCTAAGAGGCAGGCAGGCCAGACAACTCATGTACTCAGTCTTTGTAGCAATTTAGTTGCACCTAGTATTAGCATTGTTTAAGTTGATGTTAACAGCAGCCTCCTATTCCTAGAGCTCACACTTTAAGTCCAATTAAATACATTGAGACAAATCCCAAGGTTCTTATGCAGACAAACTGCCAACAAACTCAGTGTGCCAGACTGCTGGTGAAAGTGCAGAATAATTGCTGTTTGCAATGTGGGTCCTTTAGAAATCGACAGCTGTAAAAATACAACAAAATTTGGCCCAGTGGGACCTTGAGGAGAAGCTAAGTACAGAGCTGAGGATTTTTCTAATTCCTAAAGGTGTTTTTAGTCCACCCAGAAGCCAATAGACAAATCCTATATTTTCTGCCATTGTACCAGCACAACATGAGCAGCATCTTGCATGGGAGTTCTATGATTTTCTTTGTCTTCCATCCTTTATAAAACAGAAACTCTGTTTTACAGGATCATCCTTTTGTCCACTGTTTTGGTGAGCATTTTTCCATTATTATTCCATTACTCCATAATACAGTAAATACGAAAATAAGAAAAATCTCTACAGGAAAATGAGATGACAATGGGAAATAGTAATAGTCTTGAGGATATTTTAGGCTATACTAGAAAAATACAGGGCAGTGTTTCTGGTCTCAGCAATGACCTGACTGGTGATGAATTGTGTGATTAGGTTATTGATCAACCTTCTCCATATCTGTCTGATAAGCTTTCTGTTTAACTCTGTCTTTAGCTCTGCAAGACAAAGGCAGTGTTATCCCAGGTGTTTTGGCACTACTGATTCCTGATAGGTAAGAAATGGAATTAAAGAGCATTAATGATGAGAAAGAATTTGCTTCTGCTTGGCAGAAAAAGTAATAGAAGTTGCATTTCTTCCTGGTTTTATGTTAAAAAACCTGGAATGTACCCAGAGGAAACTGAGCACAGCGGGCTGTGGCTGCACAACAGCTCTTGAGTGCCCACAGGAGCTGGTCCTCTGTCACTTGTGCCTCCTCTGTCATTGCTCAGCTGCCAGCAGAGCATGGAAATGTTCACTGGTGTATTTCCAGCCAAACTTCAGGCTGCTGTGGGCACTATTGCTTGCACCCTTGGAGTGGTTTTCCAGAAACAGGGAACCGTCCATTTGTACAGAGACAGTTCATCCTGGCCCTTCTTGTTTAAGCATCAGTCTTATCTTCACTTCCAAAGGAATAAGGAGACTCTATCTATGCTTGAGACATCAACGTTTTTCTTGCTGTAGTAAAGCCTTTCCACTAAAGCCAGTTCCCACACTTTCCCCAGTCCATTAGAGAGAAGCTTATAGACAAATGCCCTTGTGAGGGTCAGGAGAGGATGACCTGCCTGCACAGGCTTGACCCCTTCATAACAGGATGTCTTTGATGTCATGAGGATTTTTATTTTCAGCGCCACTATTTTCATGTGGGCTGTACCATCTCTGCTGCTGAGAGGCAGTGTATTCTCTTCTGCACAGCTGGGAACTGCTGGACATCAGAAATAGTTCTCTTTTTAGAGGTAGAGTTCAATAACTAATAGCAGCTTTTAGTCACTAATTAACCTAAACAAGGTTTTAGTTCTGTCTTTCCCCTTTTCTTGCTCCACTTCAGAAGTGTTTGAGGAAGATACCAGGTTGGCAGACCTGCTGTGTAAAGGCTTTTTTTTACCCAAAACACAATGACAGTCTGTGGAACTGGAGTTCAAGTCCAGCTCAAGCAGCCCACTCCTGGAGATCTGTACCTGACACACAGCAGAGGAGGGGGAAGCACAGAAGTGTCTTGGTTTTGCCCTGGCTCCCACACAATCCACTTAATTTGAGCAAATAGTGCCATCAAAACTGTTCTTGAACATTGCTTTTTTTCCCAAGCTTATTCTCTCCTTACTCTCTCTGCAGAACCAGAGCCCTGATCATGATGACAGCTTTGTGACATACTTGCCCTCAGTTGGGAGCTTGACTTTGATTCACTGTAGGCTGCTCAGTCAGAACTAGTCTGGATGGTCACTGGGAGTTCTGTCACCAGCTCCATAAGTCCCTCAAATGTTTTGGCTCCTCGAGTTTTTGTTTGTTATGGTATTGTGTTTAAGTCCACAAGATATTTATGATAATGTTTTCTAATTTGCAACTTCTTAGGGATGGGTTTGTCTTCTTGATGTACAGCATGTTCTTTACCCTTTGAGAGGATCACTGGGACTGCTGTCCAGGACTGCAACAGAAGAGAAGATTAGAGGTCTAAAGGCCTGGGGTTTGGAAATTTGCAGCCCATGGATCAAGATAAAAGCTGGAGCTCTGCTAGACAAAGGCATCCAGGGTGGTGGTGCCCATAATATATCAGTCAGTTCCTCAAGATCATTTCACAGCTATTTGCATCTTATTTCATTCTCTCCTGAGCATTAGCACTGTTGTTGACTTACAGAGATGGAGCTTGCTAGGGATTTTCTAGGAAATACCTGCTTTCCAGGAGCTCTTTGTGCCTCACTTTGTCATGGTCTTCTCCCAGTGAGCTGGCAGGAGAGGGGTTAAACTTAGTTATCTCTGCAGTGAGAGCTGGCAGTGGACCTACAGTGAGTTTGAGCAGCTGAAACCCAGACTTCAAGATGTATTTTTTTCCTAAAAAACACTCATTTTGTGTTAGGAAGGCTCTGACTAGCCCTTAAGTGGTATCTGAATTGAATTTTAATGGATAATTCCATTGCAAACAAGGTTTTCTTCTGTCTTTTTGATCATGTCACTGGGAGCAGAAATGTTGGTTCTTTCTTGCCTTTTCTTATCCCATTTTAATCCCAATTCTGTTGCTGCAGGTCTACCATAAATTACAGTATGCCAAAGGAATTTCCTATTGATTTGCTCTGACAGTGATTTGACCAGCTATGTGAATAGCTGATGGAAGCAGAACTTATCTTGGGTTCAGACAGTGGAGCATTGACTAAAGCTCTGAGGTAAACATTTACCGAAGAAACCTGGAATCATAATGCCTTGCAGCTCAGCACAATTTACAAACACGTATTAATTAAGCTTCAGTGCTGGCTCTACTCTGTGTTAGATGAGAACAACATCCTGGCACACAATAGGTTGACATCAGTAACCTTTTATTGTTTATCATGCTTGGAAGTCACCAAGAATGAGGGTGAAGAAATGTCAAATAATCAGGTCAGATGCAAGGGAATGAGTCTTGATGGTTGAAGCTTGGTACCGTGGGAACCATTATTGTCCAGAGTAATTTCTGGAACATGCAAGTTAATTTCTTTTTTTTTACAATGTTAGCTCATGAGCTGGGGAAATCTGCAAACAACTTGCACAGTCAGATGAAAACCCTTTTGCTGAACCTCGTATGCAGCTGCCCAGCTAGTTCCTGCCAAAAATTGGTAAAAGACAAAAGTTTGATGACAAAGATAATAGGTCTTGAAGTTATTCCTATTGCAATAACAAGGCCCAGCACAAACCTGCTTAATAGAAGAGGAAGCTGAGGCAATAAAGTGATGTTTGCTTGCAGAGACAATGGGGTGTTGCCTTTTCACTCCCCTGGGCATTCGCATTTCAGGCTGCCCCACTCTGTACACAGCACTCTTGGGGCTTTATTCTTTGAGAGCTGGATTCTTGCTGTTCACAGTGGGATCACTTGAATGCTTGTGCTTGCCTGCCTAATATATGTTAATTGAAGGACTTTTGTGTCTCAACGTCTTTATTAATATTAATGGAATGAGATTTTTAATGGACCTATACAAAATATGCTTGACCTAGCTTGAGCCCTCACTTTTGTTTTTATACTCTGCAGCACAGTGTGGCTTCTGACTAATTTAAGAACGTAATATTATATTCTGTGGCAGAGTACACAAACTAATGAAACGTGGATTACTCTTCAGACCTGCAGTTTCCTTGCCATGAGGTACAGAATTTATGTAACACCAGAATATAATTAGTTCTTTTTAAATCATGAAATTAAAAACAAGTTTTCTTTTTCTTTATGCAAATTATTGCACTTAAGTGAAAAGATTTTAAAAATAATTCTTTCTTGACCAGGCATGTCTTATGCCACACACTCATTGTTTTTTTTGTAGGAAGAAGTCATCAAAACAGTAGGCCTTAGGGTTAGGCTAGACTAAACCTCAATAAATATTTCAAGTTAATATTGCTGTTAAAGTATAAGCTTGTCATGGTGAGGGATAGGTATAAATGCTGTAGCACAGCATCAGATAAGAAAGTTTAAACTTCTCTAAAAATGTGGCTACCCAGTGTCATTTCTTGTTAACACTTGACAGAAAGTTATGTTACTTGTTTTGTTAGATGTAAATAGAAATTAAATGTTAAAATAAAAGTCTTGGGCTAGGGCAGAGATGATTTTTTTTTTTTTTTGCAATCCAGTGTGGATGATTATGGCATAGACAATAAAACTGGTTCTGTCACTTTTGCACTTTTTTGCTACTTTTTCTGATAAGGAATAATTCCTTCTAGTCTGTTCCACGTTTCGTTGTTTGTAATAAACATCTCTGCAACCACTGTAGAGACCAGTCTGCCACAACAGGAGCTCCAGGCTCTCTCTGTCAGCTGGTTCTCTTCATTCATGCTGGAGGCCATATGGATAAATTTTTTTTTTTACACTGCTGACATCACATACTGGTGACTGGATTTTTATCCTGTCCCAAGCAACAAAAACTTGAGCAAAGGGGCAGAAAAAAATATAATTTCCAGGCTGAGACAGCAGTGAGCTGCTGATGTCTGCTGATTGCTGCAGCCCAGTGTCATCCACTCCTGTTTGCAGGTGTTTACTGGTTTATGGGCTTCATCTAAAGCTTCTTGTGGTGAGTAAAAAGTTGTGTGCTGGCTGCTTTGGATCTGAACCTGGCCTTGGGAGAGGTGTCTTTTATTCCTTCCTACATCATCCTGGTTCCTCGAGTCAGTAGGCACACCACGTTTTTGGGATACACTGCTGCAATTGCTGTTTGGTTTAGAAAGATATTTTGAAAAGGGGAGGCACCACTGGCTCATCGAGAAAGTGAAACATGTCTGTTGCTCCTGGCGGACCCCAAAATGCATGTTGGACATAATCCAGGGTGGTGCTGTATAATCAGATTTCACTGAATCAGAAGTTAGATGGAGGCAAACAGCATGCTGAAGGGCAAAACCCATCTGCAGGCTGAGCCTTGCTGTTCTCATGGACTGCTCAGACCAGAACAGCCAGCAGTGAGACAAGGCAGGAGCTCAGACAGTTTCCCAGAGAACCAGCTGCTGCTACTGCTGCTAGAAAATGCACCAGAGTGCTCAGCATGCAGTGCCTGCAGTTTCCAGATAGGTTTCAGTGCACCAGTGCCAAGTGTTGTCATTCCACTCTGCTGCCAGAGTATCCTGACAATGCAGGAGTAAAGGAAGCGCAATGGCCACCAAAAATTCAAAGCCACCAGTAAATGTAAAGAGGTTATTTGGCCTAAACCAAGACAAGTCTGGTGATGGGAATAAAAGAGAATGGTAGCTTTTGAGGCCTGTTGTCCTTGGTAGACAGGAGCTGGACTTGGCAGGTTTTGAGCTGTGAAAATGTGCAAGGATATTATCAGATGTCATCACAGAACACCTGTAGGGGACAAGACCTCATTCATATCCCGCTCCTGGTAGGGGAGCTGAGTAATTGGAGAGAGGGGAGCATGTTACAGAAATGGTTAATTGATTCCTGTGTTTACCAGAGAGAACTGGGTGGTCATTTGAGCTGCCCCAGGCACAGAGCCCCGCAGGTCTCACTTAATGAAGACCATGCGTGCTCCCAAGGACAGAACAGGGTGCAGGTGCTGCCATGTACACTGAACATCGGGATAATGCTGTTGTGACAAAGGCTTGTGTTCTCCATCAGCCTGTGGGACAGATGAAATGCCAAGGAAAGGACAATCTGGACCAGCAGCTGAATCAGAGAGAAGCTGATATATTACCATATATTACCCGTTGAAGCTAGGAACAATAATGTGCCACACTGTGGTCTTGGCCTCTGAGTATTGCACTGGTTCTATTTACAGGTTCTCAGCTTTTGGGCTATAGTGCCATCAGAAGTTTATTTTTGTTGTAATTTTCCAAGCATTTCTTGAAAATTAGCTTTCTGGTGCACAGAACAGCACCACAACACTAAATTAGTTGCAAATAGCTCGAGGGCTGAGGGAATAGTGTATTTTTTTGTTGTGGCTGTTCACGTGATTTATTTAGTCATTTGAAAGACTACAGTTTGGGAAAGTCAGGAACCCACTCTAATGTGAGAAACAAAACAGAAGGAAATGTTATTCACCCAGGATGAAGGTCTGTCTTCATTCCAGCATGTCTTCACACCAGCATTTGTGCATAGCCAAGGTCGTTCTGCCTCCACAGCCCTACTCCTGTGTTAGGATTAACGGAAGATGGGGAGTATTTGCCATTGGGAAAGTTTCCTGCCCACCATCAGCCTGCTCAGAATGGTGCCCATATGCTCCAAAATATCTCCATGGATATTCCACATCCTTTAATGACAGCTTGGCATTTGGGCCTAATTGCCAATAAAAAGGAAGAGGAATTTATATATCTATTCATACTTTCCTATACCAATGCACTGAATTGGTGCCTATTCTTTATTAAGTCCTTACCTTGCAAAGGACAGTGCAATTCAGCATCCATTGTCTCTGAAATATGAATATGTTTGTTTTTCTATGAAGTTGCACAAGGCAATGCTCTTTTTGGCTGTAGTGTCTTCTGCTATTCAGTAACTTGTTCAACCATTATTATTATGATTTAAAGCAACACCTTCATGCTTCTTTCAGGAGAGGACTTGCATTTTAAAGAGAAGGTTGTTGTAGTTTGCCTTCAATTTTTGTAGTAAGTGGAGCAAAAAATTATAATGTGGAAGATGTATATGAATGAGTCTCACATGACTTCCTTTATTATTTGTTAAAATATGTTAAAGGAGTAAGTCACTGTAAATCTGTAAAGTATTTTATAAAATTTATTTGCAAATTTATTAGATTGGTGAAATTTGTAGGAATTAGTATAAATAATCTGAAAAACTATGCAAATTCGGTGTCCTATTTGAGTCCTTTTGAGGGGCTCAGAGGAGGTATATAAAGAGAAGCCCTGGAGAGGGGTGATCAAATGTGGAATCTTGGGCTGAAACTATTCCGACAGGATGGGGAGTGTAGCTTAAACCCTCTCTTATCTTGCCAGCGTTCTTGTGTGTGCTACCTCTCCCCAGCAAGATGCCTGACTGATTCACAGCAACTGATGGGCAGTTTAAAATTACAAAGCTTTCGGTTTCCTTGTTCCTAGCAGATAAAGAGGGTGGGCATTTCCTGATTATATGGTATACACTCAAAATATTTAAGTTCCCCATGGTGCTATTTGTGCCTAATTTACTTCCCTAGCACATTAACACTGCTGGTTTTCTGCTGTGGGAGGAGTGTGTGGTGTAACATGCTGTGAAGAGAGGAAATGTTTCACAAGAGCTCCTTCTGGCTTTTCCTCTGTTTGCGTTACCACCTGGAAAGAAGAAGAGGTGGGGGGACTGACTGATGATCCAGATGGATTGCAGGAGCAGTCACTCTTTGGTCAGATGTGTTGAGCTGGGCAAGTTCACGCTGGGAAGTGGCAGGGTTGCACTTCAGCTCCTGAAGCACATGGAACCTCCCGTAGGAAAGCGTGTAGGCACGAAGAGTGCTGAACTACCATCATCCAGTGATCTTGGGGCAGGCAGTGCCCCTTTAGGGGCCACTGAGCGGCCAGATATTTTGGGGAAAAGTCAGGGAATACACCAGTGAGGGATGGGGGTTGAGGACAGGCTCCAGCAGAGCAGATATCATCTGATTATAATAAATCAGAGGCTGTGCAGGTCACACAGAGCTTCAGAGAGGCTTGGAGTGGGAGGACCACATTTATCACTTTTCATGTCCACTTTCCTAGTTCTTGCCTATGAAAGCAGACAAATTATCTCCTGTTTATGGGAGTTGGGTGCTTTGATGTACTAATTATTTGACTCATGCAGTACTTCTCAGCAGAACAAGTGTGTCCTGATTCCTAGGTAAGGGCTCAAGAGCAGCTGGGCTCTGCAGCACTTCTGCCACTGCTGGCTGTGGTGTGGAGCCAGCTCAGGTCCTGTGTCCTGTGGTGCCAGGATGGAGCAGAGAGCACTCTCAGGCCCTGGGAATAGGAGCTCCATTGGAGACTGGGGTGTCTGTGACTCTCACACACTCCCCTGATGTTCCAGAGCCTCTCTGACCCAGGCAGCACATTCCTCTTCTTGAAGCTTTTTTTTTAACCTGTGCTTAACCTGACCTTTGCTTAACCTGCTGTTCAGTAGATTCATTGCAGAAAGAAGGTCAGGCTGCTTAGGAAATTTTGTCTCCTAAATCTTCTGCTGATACAATTTTATTTTTTTTTTACCATCCCTTTATAACTTTGCAGCATGCTGAGCTATCAATAAATATCTCCCTTGTCTTCACTGCATCTTTATTTCAATCAGAAGGCCTGTAGTGTTTAACACAGTGGCAACATCTGTGCAGTAGATATCTGAATATCTTGGACCAATTTAATATAAAGAATATCTCATAGACTAAAAAGTTATTTTTAGACACTACCTTCCCTTTGCCACTTAAATTTTCCTGTTTCCTGAGATCTTAGAGAACATCCAAGGTTACTTTGAGCTTTGCTCCACAGCCTGTATTTTGAGAGCCTGATAGGTAGGGTATTGTGCTGAAAACTCTTCACTGTACAGATGTTTTTGTGAAGAAATGCTGTTCACTTGCATGAAACCCCTGGCAAATGGTGTTTGCTGACATAACACACAATTGAACTGATTTCTTCAATGAAAAGACAAGTAAATGCTCCCACACTGTCTTTTTTTCACTGTTTTTTTTAAGACTCATCCCTGCTAAACAGCTGCATAATTCAGATGCTTGTACTAAAGTCTGGTGGTGGCAAAATCAGTGTAACCTTTCATGACCAGTTTAATTCTGCAGGTGTGTTCAGGGGGTACAAGTCAAATATGGATCTGAATACCTGGAAGCTATTGGTTAACACTCCAAATACTGGTTTAGACCTGTGTGTTGGGCTCTGACCTTGTCACAAACAGGATGTCAGGAGATGTAAATTGATGCATTGGGTTGAAGAATGGATTTACCTCACTTTACCACAACCTGGGCCAATATTAAGGTAGTATTTCTGTGCCCATTTTAAGACAGTTGTGGCATTTTGTTTTATTTTATACCACACCAGGACGTTTTTGTGGTGGGTTTTGCATGTCATCACAGTTACTTCTACTACAGAGATTTAGAAAATAGTACTGAAAATTATTTCTCATCAAACTTTCATTTATGATATTACTAAAAGCAGGAAACCTGGCTGGATTTGTCACAGACTAGAAAAGTTTTTAATTTATTCCAGCAGAGTAGTTATAGCATGCTTACCTTTGGGCATCATTCTCTTAAAACAGAAGCTGAGGCTAATTTGTGGGAGAGGAGTGAATGAGTGCACAGCCTTAAAGCAGGCCCAGGGTGGGTGTGGAATGGCTGAGCAGCGCAGATTGGTGGCATTTGGCTACAAGGAGGAAAACAGAGACTCTCTGGACTGACTTGGCAGCATAATATGATGAAGGCAGGTTTTGTGACTGTAAACAGCACCTGGAAATATGAGGCTTTTTCATGACATGGAATTTAAGTTGCTACATTTATCTTAGTAAATGACTATTCAGATGCCCATGCAAACGAAGCTCTGGATGCTGAGGATGTTTGTATGGTCATGGAAGCGTTATGTGGAGTTGCCATTGTGCAGGTCTCTTAATGTTATGGAAAACTGAGAAAAGGATGAGGTCTTGTTTCAACTTGGTGGATTTCTGGGATGCTGCTGCCTTCTGTTTTGGGTTTAATTGTGTGAATTCTGTCAAGGTTTTACCGTTTTACCTTTTCTTGGTGGTGAGAAGAGATTCAGACACACCTAGGCTGCTGTTCTGCTTCAAAGAGATGACTACAGCTAAAGAACAGGGGATGACATTGATTCTTCCCTGCTCTGCCTTCCACAGTGCTGCCACCCCGGTGCAATGGGGTGCAGAGGGGTGCTTGAGGGAGTGGCTGTGTGGTGTTTCATCTCCAGCTGGGCTTAAACCCATGACACCAAGTAACACCCTTTCTCTAAAGGCATGTGAAAAGTAGGAAGCCTCATGGCACAGGAGTTCCCAGTGAGGAGCAAATGCCCCAGCCTTCCACAGCTGGATGTACTGCGTGTTTCTGGCCCCCCCTGTGAGTGGGGCCACCTGGCACGAGCCTGTCCAGGGCTGTGCTGAGGGGCAGGGCCATATTTGGGGATGTTGTCTCTGAGCAGGGCAGTTGCCAGCTGGGAGCCCTGTGAGGTGGCACACACCTGGCTGTGCTCTGAGGCTCTGTGCTCAGTGCAGCTGGTCCCTGGCTCGCAGCTCTGCCTGTGGGGTGGCATCCTGAGGGCTGGCACTGCAGCTTACAGTGGGCAGGGTGGAAGCACTTTAACAGAACAACCCAGCCAGGGTCAAACATGAGCCTTCACGAGTCTCTCACGAGCATTTTCTGCATTGATTACAAAATCCTGCCTAGAAAATTGAGAAATAAGGAACAGAGAAGCTGAAATGCTGAAGAGCAGGGAGTTTAATCCAGATAACCCAGGCGCCAGCCTGACATTCTCACTCTTGGGCCATCTTTGCTTCTTGTTTTCCATTCCCTTAATGGCCTAAGCTCTCTTGTTCCACTCCCTTTCTCCTTCCCACGTAGATATTTCAACATATGGATATGTCTGTGTGTGTGGAATATCAGCAAAGCTGATACTTTGCTCCCTGCAGAGCTCCTTGTGACCACTCTCTCATGTAACTAATCCATAGCAATGTATACTCCAACAAGGAAAATTAAAAGGTTGGGAACCACTGACCTAACTTCTTAGTAAGCAATACAGCTGGCAATCAGATGTAACCCGAGCTCCTCGTTATTGGAGCTGCCTGAGCTATTCATAGCAAAGCAAAATTGCTATGGGAATTGAGCTGGATTTATTTTGTTTGAATGCAAATTATCCCAGGTCAGACAGGCTCAGATCTTCTGCCCCCTCAAATTCATTTGCATCAGCTCTGGCAGGGTGAAGCTCATATCTGGAGGATCTTCACTGGGGAAATGTGGGTATGGGTAGGGAACCACCAGATGTGGAGAGCATTTGCTTGGGGCTTTGATGCAGTGGGTGTAACTCACTCTGCAGCCCAGACTCCTGACCAGAGAGAAGCCTCTGCCATCAGGTAGCTCCAAGTGGTGTCCCAGTGCTTGGGCAAGTGTCTCTCTCTGTTGTCTCTGTTGGGAGAGGGAATATTAAGCCTTGCCTAATTCTCACTTACAATATGAAATGTTCTGAAGGGTCCAGCTGCCAAAGTCCCATCATCACAGGAAAAGCTGTGTTTTCACTAAAAAAAAAAACAAAAAAGCAACCAACCCCACTCAACTTTGATTCTAGTATACATGGTTATAAAGGGTAAAAAAAGCCTCTTAAAAACTCAGTTGAAAATGGTTCAAGAAATCAGAAAGAAAATAAAACACTGAGGCCCTTTGGCATTATTTTTAAAAATCTCATAATTTATAGTGTTGTTTCCTGCAAGGCCTGATTCACGACTTTTAATGTTCGGAGCTGCCTGTCTGATAGGGAGGAATGCTGCTGATCAGAAACACTCAAGCAAGCATCTGTTAATGCTAAGTACCTATGGAAAAGGAATTTCCAAGAACTGATTTTAGTTATCTATCATCAATTTTGGCGGGTTTTTTTGGTTTTTTTTAAGCTGTTCATTTTCTGTGTCACTCTGCCCTCATCTTACTGGTTTTGCTTTTATTGCCACTCTAGGAGCAGCAGCTTTGTTAAGAAGGCATACACTTTCCCTAGAATATTGGTACATCTGAACTCCAGCCACATAAAACTGATTAGCTGTACATGAGGGGGGAGGAGAATCTTGCCAGAACATTTTCATTTCACCTGATCCTTTGAGCAGCATAAATAATTCATAGCAAACCAACCTTAGGGTGAAACGCTGCCCTGTCTGAAGATCCGGGCATCTTGAAGGCACATTTCAGGTATTTAAGAGGGACATAAATGGTGCTTTTGTTTTGTGCTGTTACAGAGAATGACAGGCCAGACAGAGCTGCATTTCCTGTGCTTTTGAAGGTTTCTGAAGGTGAACCTGCTCTCACTGGATTGTTCTGTGAAGTTGTGCACCCAGTTACATGGGATGTTAGCTCAGGGGACACACAGAGCTGCCCTCTGAAGTCAGTTTTTCTGCTATTCTTGATGTACCCTAAGTAACTAATCAACTGTCAGCAGAAGACAAATAGTGGGCTGCCTCTTTTTAGGAAAAGTGAAGCTTAAATGCACTCATTAAATAATCCTGCTGTTTCCTGTTTGCTTTGTGATGGATTTCGGAACTGTCATAACTAATAAAAGCTCTAGATTTTATCTTACAGTTGCAGGGATTTGCTTAAACAGGCCATACCGAAGTGCTTGTACAGCTACCAAGGCTAAATTTGAGCTGTTGGTTTTAGCTAATTGCCTTCCAAAACCTTTATAGGGAGCCAAAGAGCCCTACTGCTGGAACTGTAGATGAAGTGATCCTGAGAGTAACTTGGTAAAGCTCTGGCACTCCACTTAAATATTATTGGTGTACAGTTAGTGTGGTTATGCTGTAGTTTGCATTAGTATTTTTCTTGTATTCATTTATCATGCCTACTCCTGTTTATTTGGGGTTTTTTTTTTTTTTTTTTTGGTTTTTGGCTTTTTTTTTTTAAACCCAGAACATGAGAAATGAGTGAGCTCATGTACTGACAAGCAAGTATTTAATCTGTGGCAAAGCAATCAACTTTGTGTTAGTTCTAGAATATCTCATTACCCTGCAATAAATACCAGTTTAATATATTTAAATACCGATGTGACTGGTTCAATTACCTTAAGTGGAGGAACAAATAAGAATATTTCCTTATTTGCCATATGCTGACAGGGGGTTGCATAAAGATGTTTGAAACAAGCTCAGTCAACTGCAGACATACAAAGGCACTATTCAGAGATAACGCTGGCTTTGTTCATATAGGAATAATTAAAGACATGCAATTTTGTTACCTTGTTTTAATTGCTGGACTTTCTGCATAGCACTTCTTTTGAGAGACCAAACACAGTAGTCTTTCATGGCTAACTCAGACTGGCAATTTTAACCTTGTATTCTCCTTCTGTCAGATCGTCAGGTAATAAAATGCTATATTGTTAAGAGCTCTCAACATTTTACATTTGCAAGAAATCTACATTATGTTAGAAAACAAAATAATTGAGTTATTTTTCTGAGTCAGATTCTAAAGAAAAATGCCATCTGCTGGCAATTCTCAAGTTAGAATAGGCAACCAATAATTCTAATGCTTCTTTCATGATAAAAAAATATTTTAGTGTGTATAAAGCCTATTAACTTAACCTGAACGTTTGCTGTGGTACAGAGCCAGGTATTGCAGTCTGGTAAAAATCATTAAAGGTCTGCTGAGGTTATTCTCATCAGCCAAGGACCCAGTCCCATAAAACATCACTTTGTACTTCCCTGGCTCTGGGGTTGGCATCAGGAACTGCCCATTTACAGGCTTGATACTTTTCTGAAGGATGGATGAGTTTTTTTGGCAAACATAAAAGCTAGGGAAAAGTTGAGTTCACTTAAATTCTCTCTTCCCTTTAGTGTGTTCACATGCCTTTGTGCTGCCTGGTTTGGGATAGGATCAAAAATGAACATGCTCTGAGTTTTACTCGTGGGATTTCTGACTTCAATAATACATGTGTATTATTGGAAACCTCATGAGAGTCCATTCTCACTAGTTTCCCAGAACATTTTCTTTCCCAAATTGGTATAAAAGCACTCTGGAAATGCTTGCACAGACAATGTTCAGCTCAATGGGAGCTCCTGGGTGCTTAACACTCTGTAAAAGTGTGTCATTAATTTAACAATCTGCGTATGGATTTAGGGCCCAGACTTTTCACTTTTTGTTGGTGGATCATGGATCGTGTCCCTGTCACGGTGTCTCAGTTGTTCCATTTACCCAGTGCTTCAGTAACATGGGTGCAGTTGTGTAAGTGCCTTTCTCAGGGGGATAGAAAGAGGCAAAATGCCCCTCAGCCTTGTGGCTGCTGCTGTCCCCTCTGCAGCTACCTCCCAGAAAAGGGGCTGTAGGTCAGAGTGGAGAGGGAAGGAACTCCCTTAATTACCATGATTTACTGCCCTTGGCTTGGCTGTTTGCTCCTGATGCTTCCCGAGGGTAAAAATATCTTTCACCTCAGCAACACTTTCTGCAATTCAGCCCCTTTCTCCTTTCCAGATATATCAAGCTTGTCATTTTTTTCTACCTAATTTCACATCTTAATTTGTTCATTTTGATTATATTTTTCCAGAGCATTGACATTTTGACCCTAACTTGAGAGGGACTCAGTAAGCCATCTCTCAAAAAGTCAGTCAGTGATATCGGGTATCTGCAGTTTCAGGTCAGGCTGTACTATCCTGCTGGCTATAATTCTTGGAAGTAGTTTTGCTTATGACTGTAGTAAGGTTATAGTCTCACATATTTTTCAGACTACCAACTTAACCCATCCCAAGAGGTGAGTCTACTTCATTACACATTCCCTAAAGAAACAATAATTTATTTAAACTGCTACATGATGCAGGATTGCTTTGAACAATGGTATTGGTTGAATACCTTTGGTTTGGAGGAAGGAGGAATTCATAAGATGAATGCTGGCAAACTTAACAGGACTTTATTCTTCCTGGGATTCCTTGGCATGTGTGAGAAAATGATACGTTTACCGCATTTTCAAGGCTTAACCCAAAACCTGTTCTAAGCAGCTGGCACTTTTCCTGCTGTCTTGGCAGGATTTTGTCTCTGCTGGTGCACAGGGACTGGCACCTCCTCATGGGTTTCTCCGTGGGGACATTGGAAATGTTTCTGGGACGGCTGCTGCCGTGAGCTCGGTGTTGTTTAGTGCTGTGTGCACGCGCGGGTGTTGTGCCGTGCGTCACTCAATGGCCGCGCTCTGGGCAGACCTGCGGCTCCTGGCCTGGGCCGGCCTGCTCTGGCAGCCGTGTGCTCCAGGCAGGAATGGAGGGGTGGTGGTGAAGGTGGTTTCTGTGCTTCGTGAGGGCACGGCCTTGATCCGCTTATAAAACCCGAGGGCAAGGCCTCCCTCATCTCCCCTCGGCCTGGGGTGGAGTCTGAGCAGAGGTGTAGGAGTTGTAGGGAGGCCTTGCTCCCTTCTAGCACATATTGGTGTTTAAAAATTGACATTTGCCCGATTCCAGAGGCCAGTCTGGGCCAAAAGACAGCTTCTGGCTGTTGTCAGGGAGCTGCAAGCTGTGTGAACAGCTTTGTGTTCTCTGGATCTCTATCATACCTTCCTTTGGCTTCCACGCTGCCTGTGGTTCCATGTGGGAAGGGGGCTGGCAGACAACCCCCGGGTGGGACAGCTGAGGGAGGGCACTCTCTCCTCCAGCAAGGGAGAGCTTTGGTGGCAGAACTGGGTCTTCTGTGTTTCCTTTGTGCTGCCAAAGCACCAGAGACTTAGCAGAGCATCAGGCCAGGAAATAAGAGTTTGATGAAAATGAACTGTAGATAAGGTAATTTCATGAGTTTTCCCTGCAAAGTGAACTAGAAAAGGCTCCAATATGCTGTAACATGAGACAGTCTCAACCACACTGTGATGTGCGTACTAGATTTCTAGGAATCTTTGGCCTCAGATGATTTTAAATAACCAGCAACCATAGTTCATAGGTCATCTGTCTCCTTATTCTTTGTTTTTCAGGGAAGTTCTTAGTTTACATTTTTATGTGTTTTAAGTAGAACTAGATCTGTACTTCGTCTCTGTACTTTACGTTCTGTAACTCTTGTTGGGGTGTATTTGGATCAATGGTTCGGGTTTTTTTAGGAGCTGGACATTTGGGAAATAACAGAAGTCTTGGATTGATGTCCACTGAAGTCTGTGGAAAGCTTTATGCCAATTTCAGTTGGCCTTTTGTCAAGTCTCTTAAAACTTTTCATGAATATTTGGAACTATAAATGGGTGTGAAATGACATTTAACTCTTCCTTTTTAGTGATTTTTCATCTTGAGCACACTCACACCCACATAATGGGGTAGATTTCATTGATTTCTTTGGCCATTGTTTTAGTTAAGACACAGCGGGTTTTTAACACCTTATTTTATGTATATGCTCCTAGCACCGAATAAGGCATTCTGGATATAAGTAGTATTCCTTAGGAAATATATGCATACTTTTTAGTACTTCATTTAGTCAAGATACTCTTGTTCTTGTGCAAACTGCAATTTAACTTCACATCAGTCAGTATTAAGTAGTTATGTTTAGCAGAGACACTGCAGTTCAATTATTCATCTGTTTTAATTCACAGTTTCATTTTGTTAGGCTTCTTACCTCATTATTTGCATCTGGTTTCTGAAACTCTTCTAGCTTTAACATGCATAAAGCTGTTGCCTTCAGTTTAATTAGCATGTAATGAAAGTGTCTTGTATGCAAACAGAGAACCCACAGCCACGAGGCCCTTCTAGTCTGGACTGAGGATTTGTCTGCTCTCTCAGCACTCAGCTTTGCTAAATTACGGGAGAGAAATAGAAGTTCTGCAAATCCTTCACTCACTGTCACTGTTCTGTTTTTTATGGAGGGTCTGGTTTTTCTGGAGATGCTGAAACCCCAAACTGAATTAGGTTTACAGGCTGGTAAGCTGCCAAAGGCTTCGCTCTAAGGACACAGGGGAGCAAATGGGAGCAGCCTCTGCTGTTCCAGTAAGAGGCCAGTGAGACCTGTTAGGAACAGATATGTTAGCGTGTGACTCTCAAAAGTCTTCCATGTGGGTTGAAAATCAGTGGAAGATCTACCTGATATTGTATAGTTAAGATGGTCTTTTCCAGTGGTTTAAAAAAATTCTCCTTATTTTTCAATTTATAGTCTATATTCAATTAAAAAAGTCTTGGAGCCGATACCATGTTATCATTGCCCTTATCCAAATCTCATTTTGAGATTCTTCTTCCTTTTGGAACACACCAAGAAAACAGAACAAGTGCCTTACCTTCGTGATTACACCCAGATACTGAGGAATTTCACAGAGGCTTATTGGATCTGAAAATTCCTTTAGCCCAGAGCTAAGCAAATGTTCCATAACAAATAACAAGAGGAGAAGGAATGCTGCCTTTTTATCTCTTCTCAACTTTTCTGCAAACGAACTGCAATTTCCTCTAAATTATTGATTCAAAATTATTTGCTAACCACACAGGTCAACCTATGTCTTTCCATTTTCTTTCCAATGGCATGGAATATCCCTTCCAGAAGGATAGGAAATATGTGTTGTGAGGGAAGAAGAAAACAGCGAATTCCTGCTGAGCAATCTCTTGGGTGTTCCTTCCCACCATATTCTCACAATTATTGCTATTATTAGTGATAGCCACAGTGGGATGCAGAAGGAATAGACAGGAGTCCCTGGCCTTTTTCCTGCTGTGTTGTCTAGACTTACAAGAATGTTAGATTTTGTCATCCTGCTTCCTCTCATGGTGTTATAATTGCAGAGAATCTGAAACAAAAATGGGATTTTGACCTATCTGACCCTGTCCTCATTGTGTCTTAAACCCATCAAGGTTAATGGAAAGTCATCCTTGGTTCAGAGAAAATCACATGTAATATGTAAAGCTATGCTGAAAGTAGGAAACCCAGTGCATAAATTTCCATGACAGTTTTGACACTGTTTGTTCTGAAGTATTTGAGCTGGGTGAATACATTGAATCTAACTCAGTTGTGGAGATGTTTCATCTATTTGTAGAAAAAATTCCCAGGACACCCAGGAGTACACAGCAGCCAAAGTCTGGCCTTCAAGAAACTGGAATTCCTTCCTGGTGTAAAGCTAGAAAAGGTGATTCTGTGCCAGTCTCCTGTCTCTGTGCAGGTGCATTTCTCAGCTGGCACATTTGCCAGCCGGCACAATGGAGCCAGAGGCCCCTCTGCTTTACCCAACACTACCATTTAAGAACCTGCAGGAAAAGTAGCTGGCAGTTGTTGTCCCATTGCCCCTTTTGCAGTGCACCAGAGGACTGCGGCTCTGTCTGTAGCCAGGTCAGCATTCTTTGCATTGCTTTGGAATTCCCAAAGCGATGATCTCAATGTGAATCCTTGAAACCATCCCATACCTGGAAGAAATGGAAAATGGTGTGTGATTGAGTGAGTGTCCAGACTGCTCTGTGGCACTTCCCCTTTCTTCTTGACAACTTCATGAAACTGGATGTTATCGAAAAGAAGGTATCTTTCATTCACACAGCATTTTTCAACTTGGAGGGTGAGTCTGATGTAAAACCCAAAGGAAAAAGGTCTTACTGGAGATTTAGGGTCTTTTCTGTTGGAAAAAAAGTGACTGCATTTGTAAGTCAGTCAGCTGCAGCCTCTGTAAAGGTGCAGTAAAATACATGCAGGGCCCAGAATTTAGTCACTTCTTCCCCCCCACCATGAATTTTCAATCCACCCTTATAAGGTTAAATATAGAAATGATGTTTGGGGCTGAGACTTCATGTACATCAGGGACAGTTTCTTACAGGAAAATGTGGAACCCCCTTTTTTTTTCCATATGGTTTGAATCACTTGCAAAATGAATCCTACAGGAATAATTTCAGATGTGGAAACCTTTAAAAGGGGGAAATAAGAACCAGATTCACTACATTTCTGTTTTCCAGCTGAAAAAAAAAATTGCTTAGCGGTGCCCAATTATCAGTGCATTCTAGATAAAGATTGCCTCTCAGAATCACTTGTAAATTGTGTGATGACACACATCAGAAGGATTAAAATATTAGTCATCTCCCCTACAGGAAAGTACTTTGTCATGATCAAATGTGATCTGACATCTGAAATCTGCCAACTTATTGCAGTGAGCAGGCGAGTCAAATTCCTGTCAATTATTTAAAACCTGTCTTTTATTGATGAAGGCAATTTTAACCTACTTTTAGAATGTTAAGTAGATACAGGCTGAGATACATAATTATGAGTTCATGTTGAAGAGAGGAGAGTGGGCAAATTGTTGATCAGAATATGATTTGTTTATTTTATTATTATTATTCAGAGGGCAATTAGACCCTCTCAGTTCATAATGTGGAATCTCTTCTATTGCCAAAACTGAGATCACAGTGTTATTTTATGAGCACTGTTATTGGGCCCCTGTGAAAGGTGCTTATATTGGGGAGTACTGCAAAGCTGCCTTTGGCTTGGGTCAGCAGAAGAGAATTTCCCTGAAAAGAGCACTGTGGATGACTGTAGACTGTGGAGGACCTGCAGATCTTTGATAAATCTTTCCAGCTGGAAGGGACTTAAAAACAATTTCAGCATTAGTTTAGTAAAGTTAAAGCTGTGAAGATTCATATGTAACTTTCAATTTTCACTTGCTTTTCACTTTGTGTTGAGTTTTCCTTATGGGAAACAGTTCTTGAAGTGCAGAAAATTCCACAGATCCTTAAAAAACACAATACTTACATGAGGCGTTCAAGCTGCTCTCTTTGTGGTACCCATGGCATTCTGGCCCTGGGAGGTTGTGCTGAAGGAGAACACCCATTTCAGAAGGGAAGGGGTGATACATGTGTCATGTCTGCATTTTCAAAGGCTTTTTTGAGGAAGGAGGTGGAATCATGGTCTTGGAGGACTCGAGATGTGGGGCAAGATGGTTTGCAATTGACATTCATTTGTCTGCACATATTTTTCTGAAGCTTGAGAGATATGTAGTCCTCGTGGGATGTCAGTTTTGGCAGGAGGGTGTTGGCACATGGTAGAGCCTCACTGATCCAAACCAAAAATCTGTATCTAGTATTACGTATATAATGTAATAGAATTACCTGATGAAACTACTTCTTGGTTTTTGACTTGGTAAAAAGGGGTGTTTATTACAACATGTTTTACAAAACCAAGAAATGAAATAAAATCATAACTGATTAATGAGCTGCATGGAAATACTTCCTCAGTGCCACCCACATTTCCCTGGCCCTGATCCTGGAAACACTTCATCACATGTGCAGTTTTATGCACAGATACTATGTGAAAACTACAGTGTAGTTTTCCCATACTTCTGTCTTTCAGGGATCCAAGAAGGAAAACAATCAGATACTTGCCTTTAGTGATTTCCCTTGTAGGAAGGTATAAATTTTACATTCTGTTTAAATTATGATTAAAGTGTGGGGAGTTGATTATTGAGTGATGGTTCAGATGAATGTTCAGATGCTTCAGCTTTGTGCTGCTGACCTGTCATGTCATTTTCTGCTTAGAGTGACCTTAAGTCTGGGATTCCTGTTTGCTAATACCTTGTTCTAAAAAAGCTGTGGGCCTTAATTCAGGTATTTTCTTTTATAATGCGTGCACTTCTGAGAAGTTGTATTTTCCAAAAGCATTTCCTTTTTATGTATATCCTGTACACAAACAAACCTGTACTGTGAAGAATGGGTTAATATTGCATATGAAACTATCCAAGTGTGAAGGTGCTGTGCTGCCTGTCCCACAACAATCCTGTTTGTGTTTTCCCAAATGTGAATCCTGGTCACCTCCAAAGTGAAACGATGCATATGTAAATGGGAAGAATATCCAGATTGTAACTTGAATAATAATAACTTGATATATAACTTGATCTATAGGTTGAGTACTAATAACTTGAGTAGCTAACCTGTGTTGAGGTGCACACCGCAGTCCGTCTGGGCTTTACGGGAAGGTCACTTGAGGAGCTGGCGCGTTCCAGCTGTGAGCCGTGACAGCCTCCTCTCTAATTTGTGGTGCCGTTTCTTTTTTTAGTCAGGTTTGATAAGGACGCGGCAGATCGAGTTCCTGATCTCTCCGTTACCTCAGCAGCTGGCACAGGAGCACAACTTCACGGCCCCCGCCGGCCACCACCCGCACGTGCTGTACAAGCGGACTGCCGAGGGGAAGGTGCACCGGTACCCAGTAGAGCCCCATCCCAAATCCTCCCCCTTTGGCCATGACAGAATGCACACTTCCCACAAGTATCACGCGCAAGCGAGCGGTTACCACCACGGAAGGTTTCAAAAGCAGCATTTTTGTGGACGTCGCAAGAAATGTATGTAAGGAAACTTTCTCTCCTTTCTTGAGGTAGTGGCTGTTTCAGGCTGTGTGGTGGTCCCGAGGTGTGCTTCACATCTCTTCACATCCCTTTGGGATGGAGACGTAATAACTTTAAATGATACGTTTCTAACGTGAAACACACATGAGGAGCTTGAGTTTTCCTCTAAGTTCATAGAATCATCTCTTTTATTAAGCCATCAGAATCACTGTTTGGTTTTCTTGTACTTTGCCTAGATTAAAAGATCCCAGTGGTGATTTTTTTTACATTGACATAGTTTTCAGAAAGCAGTTCTGCACAGTGATGGATGCCAAGTTCCTGAACT
This sequence comes from Ifrita kowaldi, assembly GCA_013398055.1. NCBI lineage: Eukaryota > Metazoa > Chordata > Aves > Passeriformes > Cinclosomatidae > Ifrita > Ifrita kowaldi. The sequence continues at coordinate 80,621 of VZRS01002936.1, forward strand.
TCTCTCTGTTAGATTGGGGATAAAAAATTAATTAGACTTGCAGATGGAAAAAAAAAGCTTCAAAATCATTAATTTCTGAGAGGATGGAGAAAAAGTCTTTCAGAACTCACCATCTGATAATGAAATTTTCAGCAATTGAGATCTTCAAAGAGAACCACCCATGTAAATTGTTTAAATAAGATTTTGGAGCCATGTCTTAAAAAGTATATTGAAATATATTACCTGCCAAGATCCATTCTGAATCCTTCATTAGGTCCTCAAATTGCAGAACATTTTAGAGCCCCCTTGGACCCTATATCTGTACTTTTAGCATTCAGTTGAGTCTTTTTGAAAGCTGATCAGCTTCTGAGCTGAGTTTCTTAATGAGGGTCTCCAGGACTGCAAACAGTGTTGAAAACAGTGCCTCAGTCCACTTACATTCTTCTAACTTCCTACTGAAGTTCTGAGAAAATGAGCAGCTTCCTTTTCCAAAGGTGTGTAAGGAAGAAAGAGAAAATAAATAGAAAGGAAGGAATGAGAAAGGAGTTAGTGGTAAAGGTGGCTGGCTGAGACTGCGGCCTGAAAACAAATGGCTTGTTAAAAATTCAAAAATCCTTCCCCCAGGTTTAAAAGCCAACCCTCAAATGCCAGATGCAATAGCCTGTGATTCAACCTGTAAACATTTGCCTTCTAATGCAGTCCAAAACTGCCTCATTACATCCTCCCTTTCCCTCCTGTCTGGTTTTTCTGCTGCAGAGCAGGGGTGGTGGTGCTTGGTTATCTCCTCTGTTCTACACTGGCCTATTTTGTTTGGATTGTCCACTGTGAGTTTGTGCCTTATTTACTGTTCCTGCTGTGACTGCTTGTCCAAATTCAAAACTATTCATGTCCTTTTGAGCTTTTATACGGTGCTTTTCCCTATAATAGAGGAGAGCATTTTGAATGCTGTATTTGCATGACTTCCTGGGATGTGAGAAGATATTATTGTTATTCCTGTCTTATAAATGGGACTCACAGACACAGGAGAGGTCAGAAGTAACCATTGCTTCTGGGGACCAAATTGAGAAACTGAATTTGTCTTTAAAATATTTTGTGCTTTTGTAATTCTACATGTAAATCCATTTTTTCAATAATTTCACTTACAGCTTTGAGCTCTTAGTTGCATATTCAGGCTGGGTTTATGTGAAATGAAGAACATGCAATTAGCATCCAACTGTGATGAGTTTAGTTATAGTGATCTACCCGTCATTGTTTAGGAACTCAAGTCAAACACAGTCTTAGGACCCTATTCAGCAGGATGGCATTTAATACCTTATCCACAAAACTCCTTATTTTCACATCCTGTGGTCTTTCACTTCGTGCAGCTCATACCTGTGTCCTTCTGAGAGAAAGGAAGGAGTTCTAAAAAATAACAACTTATTTCCAGACCCAGCCCTGATTAATTTATAGAACAAATTGATCTTGTGTTCACTGAATTAAATACAAATAAAATCACTTGTCATTGTTTAATTGAGTAGAGGAAAATACAGGATGCGGAAGAAATTACTCCAGTAAAGGGAACACTTTTTCTATGAGTATTTGGTACTTTTTTCCTTCTTGCCTTCTTTTTTTTTTTTTTAAGTTTTTACATTATTTTCCTGGTCTTATTCTGAGATCTGGAGTCACACCCATTTGAAATTTGCAGTGAAATCCAGTCTGGTCACCTGGAATAGAAAGTTTCAGCTAGAATGAACAAAGGGATGGAGAATTCAGGCTGACAAAAGGCGGTGCTCTGCTATTAACCCTGCCTAGTCAAGGTTAATTTATCCTAACCTAAAGAACAAAATTAAACTTGCTGAGCAGTAAGATGGAAGAGCACATTGCCACTTTGTCATGAAAACAGCTTATCCCACTCACCGTCTTTTAAAATTTCATGTGCAAGTAGTTTGTAGACACTAGAAAAGCCAGTTAATCATCTTCTAAAGTCTTTGTCACAACCTAAATGCTTTTAGATCATGAGAACTAACTGGACTATAGTTAGTAAAACACGCATGAAACTGCTGCTAAGGTTTTATGACTGGCAGTGAAGTAAATTCAAGAGCAAAACTCCTCTGCTCATGGATATATGTGTGCCCTGAAGTTGTATTGCCTTCGAAATAGTACCTGGACACTGATGTGCCTTGAACTGAGCATTTCCCTCTTGGGTGGGGCCTGTAGCTGTGTCTCCATGTGCTTCCAGAAAAGAAAAGTTCTTTGAGCTTGTAAAGGACGGTCGTGTATAATGAGTGATACATTTGAAAATCACCACAACATGGTCCTTTGTATGTTAAATGCACTTCAGAGTGCTGAGTTCCTGAAAGCAGACCACTGTTGTGCGTTCTGTGGTGTTCTTGATTTCCCAGTTTGGCATGGAAGCAAGTAGGGTCTGTTTTAGCTCTTTGGAATAACTTTCTGATGAGGCACAGGCAGGATTTTTTTCACTACCTGAGGCTCCCTCACTTGTGTTGTTACATCCTGTGTCAAAAAAATTCCCATTGTTATCCAAAGAGTTTGTTACAGTGGCCTTTGAGTTAATTCTTGATGCAAAGGCAGTGTAGGTTTATGCAGAAGAAGCTGTGGATAGCAGGAGCACTGTGGGATGTGGGAGATGGATTTCTTTTCCCTTTTTCTGGTTCCCTGAAGAACTGGAGTAGAGACCATTCTCCAGCTGTGCCACTGCCTGTGCTGCACCAGCAAAGAGGGAGAAAATACACCCTGGAATTGGGATATGTGTCGTTGTTGTCAAGCCCTCCTTGGTGTTGCCTGACTTTTCCCTATACTCAGTGAATACATTCCCTTGGCATCCATCACAGCAGGAATAATCTCAGTGGCAGTTTGGCGTGGAAGGCCGATGCCAGTCCCAATATCAGGCTGGCAGGAATTTACTCGTGGCGGGTGTCTGATTTCTGTACTGACCATGGACATCTGTTGTGGAAAGGACTTTTTTGCCAACTGCTATGTAAGTAGCACATGCCAAACACCTCAGGAAGTTATCAAAAGGACAGGAAAAATGCAGATACTCTGTTAAAAATTCTGTTGTATTTTTTTGCACAGATGCTACCATTTTATTAGATTAGTTCCTTATTTTAAACTGCTTATTGCATACGAATGTGGTTCTCCCATTTCCTTCTCTCCCTGTAGCCGTCCTTCCCTCAGGAATGAATCAGGTCATTTTTAATAAATATAGGAGAACTCAGCCAGAAGTATTAAATCACATGCTATAAAAATAATCTAAGGCTTTAAACCTGTGATACTTCATTTTCTGATGAAACTGTTCATGGGTGATCTGAACTCTTTCCAAAACAGTTTTATTTCCTTTTAGATGCACCCAAGCCACCCACAGAAGAGACCTACATTCGCTCAGATGAGTACGGGACTTCTGCGAGGTTCAAAAGATCATCTGCTAAAGTTCAGAAAAATGGAAGTCTAAATGTTGAAACCCTTGTTGTGGCAGACAGAAAAATGCTGGAGAAACATGGCAAGGAAAATGTAACAACATATATCTTAACAGTCATGAACATGGTAAGGTGTGATGTCACTGAAATGTCTTTTCCCTGGGGAATGTTGTGTCAGAGCAGGATCTTTCATTAGACAAAAAGTGATACCAAAAAGAGCAGAGGCACCCTATGCAAGCCTTTCTTCAACCCTCATCTAATGTATTACTTAGGTCAAAAAGCCTTTAAATGTACGTCTTTAGGTTATCACAGCTCTGGCAACAGTACTGTAGAGTAAAGAAAAAAAAATTAGAATTAGAAAGTATTTAAAATTTTAAAATACTTCCTGTGTAGTACAAAAAAGGCAGGTACTCTGAAACTGAAACTTTCATTTAGTATCATGAAGCTTAGTCTGTTTCCTGTCATGTCTCCTAGAAACAAACATTTATTTGAGAAGGCACAAATTTGTTCCCATAAAATTAATATAATTTGACTAGATATAGGTTTTCCTGCGTGGTCTTGCTCTTTACTTTTGTACTGCAAAACTTGAATTTGAACTTTGGCCTTAATTACACTTGTTCCAGGAGACCAAGCACAGATCAAAGCCCATTGAAGTCCATAGAAGATTTTCAAGTTTTTGACTAAACGTAGTTTGGGGCGTAATTCTTCTGGTTTGAGCTCTTCTGGATTAATCCTCCAAGGTGTATAACTCCATTAGTTAGTACTGAAAATGGAAGTCCAAGGCAATAACTCAGTACATATGTTTAATCTATTAAAAAAGGATTATGCATGTAGGTGATATTTCCTCTCCAATAATCGTTGCAGGTCTCTAGTCTGTTTAAGGATGGAACAATTGGAAGTGATATAAACATTATTGTTGTGAGCCTGCTTCTTTTGGAACAAGAGCCTGTAAGTTGTGTCAGAATTTTGGTCTGAGCTACTTCATTTGCTGCTGTTCATTGGGAGCATTGGGTGCCCCATGTTATGTACAGGAAGGTTTCTTAAGTCAAAGAGTGTGAGAAGGAGAATAAAACTACCAAAATCTCCAAAATGACACTTTCTGCTTTTCACAGCTTCTTGGGTTTTGATTCTAAATCCTTCATTTCATATAAATATTCTTTAGAAACATTGAAATGCTTCCAGTAAGATAAAACTGAACATTTTCCAGTGTTTCCTTAAGGAGAAATGGCTGGAATGAAGAGAATACTTAATAAGTATTTAAATAAACGGAAAAATTTTGAACTGAGATTTCCAGGGTGAGATGATCAGAAGTGGTAAGGAGAAGTCCCAAACTAAAGAAAGCATGTAACAAAAGGTGGGAGTGGAACCAATTCTTGTGTCAGGGGTGCTGAGACAAAAGAAGACAAAACCTCTTTTGCTGAAAAGAAGTTCATGATGGGTTGATCTACTTGGATAATCCTTTTCCTCCCCAGAAATCACAATACATTTTAATCACAATATTGAATATGGCTTGGTGTTCAGCATTCTCAGGAATCAAATATGTTTGTATGCTGTAATTCCAGCCACCAGCTTTGGAAATATCTGTGTGTCTGGGGAGAGGCCCAGTTTTATCTCACAGTTGTAAGAGATTCACTCATCAGCTGACTCAGCCACCACAGATAGATAGTTAACATGGGAATACACAAGTTGATGTAGAACAAATATGAAATATTAATTCCCTTTTACCTGAGCAACTCGTACTCTTATCAATCTCCTTTCTCACGTCCTGATGGAAGCACCTTGTCTGTGTGTCTGTGCACTCCCTGCAGGGTGGGTTGTTAATCAACCACCACGCTGACCAGTCCCTGAACAGCTTCTGCCAGTGGCAGTCGGCCCTGGTTGGGAAGAACGGGAAGCGCCATGACCATGCCATCCTTCTGACGGGCTTTGACATCTGCTCTTGGAAGAACGAGCCCTGTGATACTTTAGGTATGACACCAAAACACAGGCTGAGAAACTTGGGGGTGTCCACAGCAGGAGCGGAATTGGTTTCAAATAAAAGAGTCCATTTTTGCACATGCTGTTATTCTTCTTGAAGAGGACAGGACAGTAGTATTTTTGGATTGTCACCTCTTCAAGGAATATTTTTGATTTTGAGAATATTTCTGAGCCACTTTTTTTTTTTTTTTTTTTTCTTTTTTTTGGCCCCTTGCCTTTTTTTATTGGG
>VZRS01002936.1:86572-179320 GCA_013398055.1 Ifrita kowaldi
AGCTCTTTTTTTTTTTTTTTTTTTTTTTTCCTTTTTGTGGCCACTTGCCTTTTTTGAATGGGATTCCTCCCTAATTTGAGAGCAGGAAAGGCAGGGGGGGTTGGTTTGGGGGAAGAATAATCTTACAAATAAAGTGTATTTGGAGAGGTTAGGTTTGATTTATACTTTTTATATAGAAGTTCCTTTATTGTCAAATAAATGTCTGCTGTAATTCCTCCGTGATAAACCTGATGAAGTAGACAAGTGTCTCCCTGTGCCAAAATAAACTGGCTTATTAGGAGCAGTGCAGATGATATGTGCATTTGGAATTCTGTAGAGGAACAAGCCGTTTTACTGCTTCCTTCCTTCAGGATTTGCACCTATCAGTGGCATGTGCAGCAAGTACCGCAGTTGCACCATTAATGAAGATACAGGCCTTGGACTGGCTTTTACAATTGCTCATGAATCTGGACACAAGTAAGTTTCTTCTTCTATAAACAAATATGTAAGTGAATGGAAACATAGCCTATTTAATATAAATCAGTTAAATATAGATCATTTGGATTGGCTCATTCTAAGTATAAATCATTTGGAAGCCCAGAGAGTGGTGGTGAACAGAGTTGCATCCAGCTGAATAGTGGTCACCAGTGGTGTTCTGCAGGGCTTAGAACTGACCAGTCCTCTCTCATACCTTTGAGCTTCCCACCTTTGAGGTGCTCCCATATTCTGGTAGGCAAATTACTGCTGGTATCTGTATGGTTGCTCCAAAAAGAGAGGGGTCACTGCAGGTTACTGCAGCTTCACTGGAGAGGGGATCTCTCTGAGTCTCTTGGAGATCTCCCTTTCCCAGAAGACCCAGCATTTCGTAGGAAACATTTAACCTGTCCTTTGTTCTCTCTACGTGTTTAATGTGTGATTTGGGTAAAACCCATCTTTGTGGTGGTTTCTGCCTTTCTGTATTTATATTCGTTGGATTTCCAATTGATTTCTATTGTAGAAAGACTGTCATTTTCTTAGAACCTGGTGTCTCTCATACAAAATCAGTAATAATCTTTTGTGGAGCTTCAGCTATTCTTCAAACTGTTCGGTTAAAGCTAAAGATGATGATCAGGTTTTGTTCTGCTTTTTTTTTTTCCCAATCATTTTGAATTGCTTTTCCACAACTTTGTGCATGGTTTTGATTTCCAGTTTTAGCACAGTTCAAGCTAGAGTCAGTTTCACCACTGGCAGGAGAGAAGCAGTTTCTCTGTGTGGTGCAAACGTGACATCAAGGGTTAGTTGAAAGGTCTTGATTTTTCAGCAACATTAATGCACAGAAGACCTTTGGAAAGCAATGGTGCTGTGTTCTGCTGATTGGTCAAGGCATGAAGCCTTTCCATTCTGCCTGAGTGCATCAGGACTATTTAGTTTTCATTGTACAAGTATGCTCTGCAGTACACACTATGACCTAATGTCTACACGAGTGACCCTTTCACAGGTTTCTGTGCATCTGAAGGGAAGCAAGGAATTAAAGAGTAATCCAGCTGCCAGTGAGGCCCGTGGGAATTGTGCCAAAGCATCCAAAGGACCAGATATGTAGTATGAATATTGTTTGAGCCTCCTGTCACACTAATGCAATTTCACTGACCTCAGTACATTTTTAGTGCCCTTCCATCAGTATTAGTAGAGAATCAGGCCCATTGATTATTTTTCAAGAATTATCCCATCTAGCCTCTTAATGTCCTCCTCCCTTTTTATTTTCTTATTTGCTTTGGGAGATTCTTCCTGGAATTTTAAAAAAGATTTCTTTTTTTTTCTTTTTCACTGCTGCCTTCGATTCGCATTTTATTCAACCTTTCTTTGGTACACTTCCATGCTCCTAACAAAATGCTTCTTATCTCCTGGGGAAAGCGTGTGCCAGACACAAAATGTCTTTATGATCATTTGTCATGTTCATGGTCCTGAGACTACCTAATATGTGATGTAAGAGAACAGAACTTAGTTTCTGTGATACAGAGACTCCTGGAAGAAAAAAAAACCTGTGACAGCCCTGGGGGTGCTGAGGTCCACTGTGAATGTATTAACCAAAGGTTTCACAGAAGGGGGATATCACACTCTGTGATCCACTGAAAGCTTCAGTGGTTAGGCATTTTAGTGTTTTGTTAGACATTTTAATTATTTTCTAAAGTTTGTGTTTTTACCTGAAAGCTTAACAGTTCCTCTGGGTGTTCAGAGCCCATAGTGTCAGTGGGATGTAAACTGGGGATTCTCTGGCTGCAGTGCAGGGGAACAAAGTATTTTATGAAGGGTTCTAAAATACTGGCTCAATTGGTACTTTTTTTTGTCCATTTATAGAAAGAGCCATATATTTTAGGAAGTTTGGAGCCTCAGCTGGTGGCAACACATGCAGTAACTGATGAGCCTGTAATGATTTATAGCAGTAGAGGCTTGAGTCCAGTAAATGAGATATTCCCTGCACATGCACAGATTACATTTATAAAGTCACCAATGTGCTACAATATTGAAGTAACAGATGATGAAATTTCTATCCCAGACACATTGAAATTCACAGATGTCCCATACAGTGAGTAAATACAGAACAGCGAAAGGAAAACCTCTAAAAATTAGCTTTATTATATCAATAAAATCCCCATAATTTGTAATTGTAGTGTGATTTTATTATTGCTTATTATTCTTTATATCATCCTAACACCTCTCCTAGTTGAAAGCAGGGCCTCCTAATTCTCAGACTGAGCAAAATACCCCATAAGAGGCAATATTCTCAGTAAGAGGCACTCTTCCCATTGAACATTTACAGTCTAGACAAAATGACACTGTATAACAAAGGTAAGGAAACCAATGTGATTTGCCTGAGATAATATAGCAAGTTAGTGGCCAAAATTAGAAAGAATAATAATATTTTTATGTTCATACTTCTGTATTCTATTCATTCACGCCCATTTCCTTTGCTACAAGTGGAGCTCTGTAGCTGTTCCTGCCTGTTAGGAAGGCAGTTATGGTATGTAAGGTATATTGCTGTGGCTGCTATTTCCCTGGATTCTGATCTCCACACCATTCCATAACAGGCATTATCCCTGGGCAAAGACAGGCTCATTCTGCTTGCAGGTTTTAGGCTGACAGGTTCACAGGAAGGTACAAGTGTGGCTGAATATAAAATCCCTGATGTCCATCCACCTCACCATGAAAATGTTCTCCTTTCGGGAGTGAGAAATGGGTAAACTGGGAAACTTTGGGCACAGTCTGCAGCTGCTCTGTGCAGTGTGCTGGCACTGGCTCCCAGAGCAGAGCTGCTGTCCACCCTCAGTGTGCTCTTCCTTGGAACCTGACTATCCTTTCCCATCAGACAAGTGTGTGATGACAAAAATTTGCTGTTAATTGGAACTTGTTTCATACCAATACTAATTTGTATGGTGCATAGGTTTTCATGCCTTTGGAATGAAAGAGATGAATTCCACGTTCCCTGTGGAGTTCAAGCATAGAGCTGTTACCAAGAAAGTGTTTCTTTTCTCCCAGATTTTGTCTTGCTTCTGTTTAATCTAGATTTTCACTCTCCCACCTGGTTCTCTTTTCAGCTTTGGTATGATTCACGATGGAGAAGGAAATGCTTGTAGAAAAGCTGAGGGAAATATTATGTCTCCCACACTCACTGGAAACAATGGAGTGTTTTCTTGGTCTGTGTGCAGCAGGCAGTATCTCAACAAATTTCTCAGGTAGGTCAGATGTAAATCTGGGCCTGTGCCAGGGAATGCAGCTTTAGTAACTGGGCTTGAATTCCTGAACAGCATAAAAATTACTAAAGTGTGAAATTCTTCTCCTTTAAAATGTGCTCAAACCCTTGCAGTGTGTGTGAGCCCACACACTCGGGCTGCTGGAGCGTTGAGGTGGTGTGGCCTGGAAGGGCTTTTGTCCTGCCTCGTTTCAAAAGCATGAGTTTCACCCTCCAGGAATACCCTGCAGTAGTGGCTGGCATATCATTCTTTCCCAGACATTCCTGTCAGCAGCTGGGTTTATTAGAGAATTAGTAGGAAGTGTACACAAAAGAGGGCAGACACAGTGGTACCAAAGTCATTACAAAATGTAAATTAACGTCAGTGGCCTCTCTCCCTGGAGTTTCTCTCTTGATCTAGCTCATGTCATGAGTAAAGGACATTTTACATTTTTCACATCCTGTTTCTGGGAGAAAGAAAAAAGGAAAAAGGGAAAGATGTCAGTTATTTTTCCAGCATGTTGTCATTACTCAGTGATGCCTTTAGAGGAACAGTTTTTCAGTCACTGTTTAATTCATCATTACATTAATCTTTCCCTTATTTTTTTTGTCAATACAATTTTTTTGTCATACAAGAAATATGTAGGAGGTACTCTGATCAAGACCAACACAGGCATTTTAAGTGTTAATTCCTTGGAGTGAGAATCAGGCAGTTATGTGGATCTGATCCTTGAATTCCCAGTCAATATCTTTGAGTAGCAGCCAGAAAAGGTAATGGAGTTCTGGGGATTTTTTTAAGGCAATATATTTCGTGTACAGAAGCAAGTTGCAAGCTAAAAAGTCACATGAGCCCCCCAACCTGCAATATGGTCCCAGAGACGGGCACTTGGAAGATAAATCTAGCATAAAGTGACCTTCTGTGTGCCCAGATTCTCAGGCAGAGACAAATGGGAAAAGGTGGAGTTGGGAGCTGTGCTCTGGACAAAGCCAGCCCGAAGCACACACCCTGCAACAGCCTCCGGGCAGCTCCACACAGGGCAAATGCTGGAATGGGACACTGTGCCTCCTGCTTCTGCTGGTTCCTGGTTTGGGGAATCCACCTAAGGGGAAAAAGCAGGTGAGGTCCCCTTGCTCTTGGTTACCCAGGAATACAGGGAGGAGAAGAATTTGACATCGTTCTTTCTTGTTGTCACAACAGTCCCAAAGCCTGGAAATTCCTGCTTCCTTAAAATTTTGCAGGTCAGGCTACCAACAAGATGTCAAGAACTTTTGGTTCCTGCACACAGATATTTTTGTTTCAGAGCATACCTCTAGAACTAGTTAAAGGTGCTGTATACCATATTATGTATTTGTGCTGGTCTGTAGCAAATTAAAATATTTTGATGTAAAGATCATAGTCATGATTAATTTACCTTCTCATTATAGTACGGCTCAAGCTGCCTGCCTGATTGATGAACCTAAGCAAACAGGACAGTATAAATACCCTGACAAACTGCCAGGGCAGATCTATGATGCTGATACCCAGTGCAAATGGCAATTTGGAATGAAAGCAAAACTATGCAACCTCAGCTTTGTAAAGGTACCGATTGATGCACTTTTGAGAAGTTAAAATGACGTGAAAGAGCTGCAGTACACTGAATAAGTACAAGTAATACGGGGTTCTTCAGAGGCCTGGGCTCTTTGTCTGCGTTATCTTGCTTGGCAATTTGCTTTGAAGGTACTGGCCTCTTTTGAGGAATATCCCAGTCCCAGGGGAGTTTCAGGAGGAAATGTGTTCCTTCCAGGAGTCATAAGGAGGGCACTTGAATCCACATGAGCCATGAGCCCTTGCCTGCTATGCTAAGGGAAATTAACAGGCAGTAGAGTTTTGATCAAAGCTTGTGTGGGGTGTGGGGTAAGAAGGACTCAGTTTCTTGTGTTTTACTTTTATGACAGCAAAAAGCCTGGGGGAGATCTACAGGGTTATTTTAGAGCAATGAAATGTAACTTATACTCTTGACTTCATGATGAATGATTAATTTAGATTAACCTATTGTTTTAATGACTGTTACACTCCTTACTGGTCTCTTCAGAGAAGGCATTTTTAAAAATAATCTGGAGTGCTCATTCTGAAAACAGATATGGTAATTTCTTTTACTCCTGTTATTATCCTGGAGTATTTTGATTTATCGCATACTAACCACATTATTCAAGTGATGGCAGCTGTGTTTCTTCCACAGCTAATAGACAGGGAAGGGGGAGTGAACAGCACTGCACAGACTGCCTTTCCAGATATCTTGTGTGGTTTAGAAAAATCTTGTCTCTTCGCAGTATTATAGTCCCTGCAGACATGATGAAATTTTAGCCATGAACTTTTTAACACTGTTTGTGTTCTATTATAATCTCACACTCAATATAGTTTTAAGAAATATATAGTGAAACGGTGCATAAACAAGAAGGCAATATACAGGGTATAGCTGTGCTAGGAAACTTAAACCCAGGTTTTTCTAAATTCAGTAAAGGGTTTATTTATATGTCTTTTAAGGTAGAAAAAGCATGCATTGTTTATTACTCTTTCTAAACAGCAGGAAATAATGGAGATGATGAGTACTGTAGTGAGTGCTGTTTCCTTTTCAGGATATCTGCAAAGCTCTGTGGTGTCACAAAGTGGGTCACAGGTGTGAGACAAAGTTCATGCCCGCAGCAGAAGGAACAGCTTGTGGTATTAGTATGGTAAGTTGTTTTCTAAATAAAACATTGTCATCCTAGCTTGAGTTTAGACTGTGTTGGGTCAAATACAAGCTCCCATCAAAACCAGTTTTATCCAGATCCCTCCAAATTTGCTGTCCTGGATTTTGAGATTGCATTGTAAGTGATTGCACTGTGATGCATATTCAGGCCGTGTCTTCCCAGTGGTACCTGTCTGATGGCAGGGCCTGATGCATCTCCCAGTGAGCTGTGGGATCAGGTATCTCTGGCAAATCTAAATCAGTAAGAAAATACATGAGTTATAACAGGAGTTAGATCAGTGCTTCAAATTCCACTCTGATGTGAGCATACCTTCAGCCATAATATTTGCTATACAGACTAAGGCCATATTTTCATCAAGAAAATCACCACTAAAAGAGCTTATTTGTTTGAGTCAAACCTTCTAATTTACTCTCATCTTATTTGTTTGTATTCACCCTCATTGGTTTAAGTTGAACCTTCTAATTTACTCACATCTGTAGTTACACCAAATAATTTCTTTTCCTATAATGTTTCTTCTAGCAGAGCATTGTTTTGATTTTCAAGTTACTGACAAATGTTTTATTTTGCTTTTTCTCTTTGTGCAGTATTTCCTAATTGAATCATTAAAGGGAAACGTAGCAGAATTCTAGCAGGCTGTTTGTACATTGCACAGGAAGTATTGAGGCTCTGCAGCACAGGGCCATAAAGTAACATGGATTTTTGGGGGAAGAGTAAGCCAAAAAAGCACTCTTCAAGAGAACAGTTTTGAAAATTTGTTACCTCAGGGATCTTCAACTCAGAACTTGGACAAATATTAGAACATTACTTATCTGTGCCATTGTATGGATCAAGTCCATTGTACTCCAGAGTCCTTGTCCTGCTGTGAGCTGTTCATTGAGTTCAGTGGGTGACCTTACATTTATTAGGATCAAGCACTGGAGCTTTTAAATGTGTTTTCTTTTTGTTTTTTGCATCTCCTAGGTGCTGTAACTCTGTTTTCTGGCATTGTTTTGCAGTGGTGTCGCAGAGGACAGTGTGTCCGATACGGTGACCACGGGCCCAAGCCTGTCAATGGCCAGTGGTCTGCCTGGTCCGAGTGGTCAGAGTGCACTCGCACCTGTGGAGGGGGGGTCACCTATCAAGAAAGACACTGCAATAATCCAAAGTAAGACATAGATTTGGAAAGGTATCATTTTTATACTGTTTATGTTACTAGAACAAAAAAATCAGCATAGTCCATTTCTGCAGGGAAATAATGTGTGTGGAAACGTTTGTAAGATCTTCTTCCATGTCCAGTATGAGCGGTCAGTGGGTGGAAGACAGAGCTATGTCCTGACCCCAGAAAGCAGTGGCTGGCTGCAGGCTGCTGGAGTCCCAGAACATCTCCAGCCCAACTTGCTCTGTTTATTTTGGGATGCTACAGTTTATCAAATACCTGCAGAAGTAAGGAAGAACCATACAGACATTTTTACACCTAACAGCCCTAAGAGCAGGAGAAAAAGATCTTAAAAGCTATTAAGACTTTTACTGAGACCCTATTATCCAGGATGATAAGGACAGATTTTTTTACGTATCTGTCATGTTCTTTGCATTCTTTTATATTTCATGAGACATACAAAAGTTGCTGAACTCTAGAATTGTGTACTAACTCAAGAAACATTTTTGGTGTTTGCTTCTAATTAATATCTTATCTCTGTAAATACTATTCATTATAATAAGTATTTCAAAGCAGAGTTAGAGTGTTACCTGACCAGCATCTTTCTCAAGTACTCAACTCATTGCACCTTAGGAGAAAAAAAGGATTTCCCTGTTGTATTTCATACACACATTCAGCAGGCATAGACACGTATTCCTCATTGCACATAATAAAAGCAGCATTTAAACTGCAGTAATAAAAACCAGAGAAAATATGACACAGTTTATATGAGGCTGTAAAGAAGCCTCTCATCTGCTATACAGTGCTGCAGTAATAATATCCACGCTTCATATACTATGTTATAGGAGAATGTGAGTTAGTTAAAATAGCCTTTATTACCCTCAGTCAAGTCAATTTTTGCAGATCCATAGCAGAGCATTTTCTCAAACTTTTCTGTTGTTTCTTGGTTCATTTTCATAAATAAAATTGCTTGGATAGTTTCCTTTGTTAAACTGTTTAGCAAAAGAATTCAGGGTCTCATAGGCCATTATATATTTTGGTCTTTCTACTTTGGTCCTTGTTTTCCTCTCTAAATTTGTATTGGGTGCACATTGTTCTTTGCATTTATGCATAAGCTCCCACTTGCTCTCCCTGTGTGACAGGAGAATGTCCAGTAGTGGAAATGGCTCAGCTTGGTGCACTGATGTGATTTTGGTGTAATTGAAAAAGACTTCTGGGGTCTTCAAACAGAAGCTCTTTAACATGAAGTGTGTCAGCTGCTGTAGCGTTTAGAACTTTCCTTCAGATGATCTGCCTGTTCTAATAAAATAAGATTTGATGTAACCAACTCGTACTTGATACCAGAGCTGGATCATGTTTACACTAGATTTAATTCCATTGTATTAGTGGTAATCCAGTTAGATGGTATAATTCTCTCTCAGAGTTACAGTGAGGGAATGACAGGAGTATAAATAAGGCACACAACAGTGCAGGAATGTCCAGGTAGCTGTATTTGCCATCACAGCATTTTGTATGAATGTGGAATCATAACAAAAATAATATCATCCATTTTCAATGTTACACCATACAGAATGATTTAAAAATTAGTCCCTGTTCAGTGTTCACCTTTATAAATACACAGAAACTCAGAATAATGATTCCTTTCTTTCTGAATTCCTGAAGCATATTTCAGATGTTTATCTATTTTGGTACATATATGTATGTTATTTTACATATTTATTTCACTTTCCTAATCCAGATTTGTGTAGGAGCTAATGTTTGTTTTGTTCAAAAGCTTGATAGATGATTTTCGAATAGCAAAATTTTGAAAATGACAAAGAATGACATTTCTGTAGGAGATTAGAGCAAGGGATATGGATCTGTGAAGAACTGACTGGACTCTAATTGACTTCTTACGAACATCGAGGGAAATGTGTCAGTGTGTGGTGATTTTAAAGGTGATCTCTTTACCAGAAACTTAAGGAAAAGTGAAGAACATAGAATCAGGCAGCTGTGTGTGCAAATCTTGTTATCTGTGTGTGTTTGTGAAATCCTCCTCTTGCAAATAATATCTAACCAATTCAATTCCCTTCCTCTTGCCAATTTTCAGGCAGCCCTTGTGACCACACCTGAACAGCTCTGGGTATGGCTTTGGAATTACCACTGGAGCTGTGCACAAATTCACACTGACAAACACCCATGGGGATCACCTGTAGCACACAGAGCTGGGCAGATTTGCTAAAATCATTATGTTCCTGTAAATTGTCACAGTGTAATTTCATGGATCTGGTTTTCATACACCACAGCACTTTACAGTTGAGGTGCTTTTCCAAGATAGAAATTGATTGCATAATTTAATAGTTGAGCTGGGAAAGAACCTCAAGAGTGCCCGAGAGATTTAAATTAATACCTAAATCATATCTATGGGACTGCATCCTACACTTCACAATAGTGCATTGTTCAGCAAGAGCAGAATGGAGTTTTAGGCATGTATGCAGTCAAAAGACTGAATCAAAACTTCTTGAACACACTTTTCTTAATCTTTTGTGTGCAACATCTGTAACAGTGATCATAGAAAATGTGAGATGTAGACCAATGGAAATTAATGATGCCATTTAAAATACTTCTAAAAAACAAAGACTGTGAATGACGTTGTAGACCTTTCAGGTTCGTGCAGAATAAAATAGCTTTTTGATACTATCATAATATGAGCAGAAGTGTTCTTACATGAAATGAAATGATAACAAAAAGGGAAAATTAAGAGTCCAGAATTTCAGTCTTAATTAATTTGATAGTGCATGAAATACTTGCCTTGATCAGATGAATTCCAGGATTTCTCACTTTCTGTGTTGTGTTGCAGTAAATATAATGGAAAATCTACCCTTAAAAGGGTACTGCAGAATTAATTTAAGATACTCTTGTAGCATTTTAATATTTTGGTCTTAAATTAAGTGGAGTACTGGCCTTTTTTTGCACTTAGACTCCTTTTCCAGATTATCTTTGGAGACTTTTTTTTGCTGGCCTTTCTCACCAAATTTGTCCCTTTTCCAGTTATCCTCAGCCAGGCTTCATGCAGGTCAACCTATTTATGTCAGTGCTGGGGGAGTCACAGGGGGATGAAAGCTTTAGGGTGTATCTCTTTTGGGGGCTCTGTACCACTACAGAAATATTGGAATAGCCTCTGTGCAAGGCATTCCACTATAAGTGTGGATACACCAACAGCTTCTGGAGGCAGTCAACCCAAAATCTACTGGTGCTACAAACATCCTCAAGAAAAGCATGATTTTCTCAGTGTGGATAATAGTATTTTCACAGAAACTTGCGTTTGTAGATCTCCATCTCGTTTCCTGTGAATGACTTAACTCCTACTGACATCTTGTTGGTAAAAATGAAGGTGGAGAAGTTTCCATCGCTCTCAAGCCAGCAGTTTCAGTAATGGGAATGTACTGTAATATTAAAATGCTGTAATGGAGCTGGGAACCAGAATGCCTCTTTCAGAGCTCCCTTAGTTTGGAGGAATTTTATCCCATCCTCAAATGCAAGAGTGCGGCTGGAAATCACGATCTAGCCATAAATAATTCTATTATATTGCTTATTTGGTGGCATTTACTTGGAAGGAGGTTGCTTCTTTTCCTTACACTAAAGCAGATTTGTTCTCTGGGGTTGAAGGAGGTCAAAAATCCTCCATGTGCTGAAGCTGTAAGGAAAGTCTGTAGGGAATTGAGTCAGCACCCAGCAGTTTGGCTGCATTAACTCAAAGCTTTCACCAATTGCACAAAGTCAACATAAACACTCCCTGATTTCACTGATGTTCCACATCCTCCCTGCCCTTCACAGGCTGGATTGCCACCAACTAGGACAGAAAATGTGACTTTCAGACCGTCACGATTATAGCTACTATCAGGTTAGCTGGCAGGTGACCTCAGGAAAAGTCAGTGGAAGTTGTTGTGGGTTTTTTTCCACAGCACATTTCGCTGGTGCTTTAACCTGGTTTTAAATACAGTAACAGATGGGTTTCCATCTCTTTCTGTGAAAGATTGTTTTGCAGCCCAGAATTCTGGAAAAGGCAGATACTGTGTGATTAAAGCATAAAAAAGGCAAGTCCCAGCTTGGTTAGAGAGTTAGACATGCGGGAGTTAAAATTTATAACAGGGCAAATGGAAGAAGCTCCTGGATTTTCTCCTCCAGGTTGCGCTGAGGTGTCTCCATGTTACTCCAGGCACGAGCAAGTCAGGAGCTGCATGGGATCCTTGGATGTGGGGAATAGTTGTGGCAGAGTGTTTAGGGATTTCAGCAAACAATATGTTTCAATTGTACATTCTGTGCTCTTAGAATTTTAAATTTTTGCTTTTAGTTAATATATTCCTGTTATTCAGTATCTTTTATATTATTCTGGGCTTTTTCCTTAATGTGCAATATGGGACAAAGCTGTCCACTGAAAGTTTATAGCTTGTCTTTCAAGTATGGCAGTTCCCTAATTTTTAAAAAATCGTTATATAAATGAGTGCAAGTGCAGCATTAGTACATTTCTTTTCTCTTCATGCAAGAATTGTATAATACAATGAAGAGTTCTTAGGATTTGTTGTTTTGGAGACTTGGCTCAGTGCTTGCAGATGTGTATCTGAGCATTGTGAAACTGCACAAGTGACATCAGTGAATTGCTAAGTTAAAAAGAGCAACTCTTGCATTTTACATTGTTTTACAATGTCTGTGCACAGACCAAATAGTTAAAAAAATAATATTCTGATAATGTGAGGTATGAGCGAAGTAATAGAATATGCTCTTTCCATTCTGGCCAAAATGAAGGGAAATGCCCAGGTAAGGTTTGCTGAAGTGGATGTGACATGTTTAAAATTACCCCTGAATTCCAGCATTTTCTTAAAGCGGGCCAGCTATGCACAATCCCTGCTTCCTCTGACTATTTAAAAGCACATTTTTTCAAAATGATTTACAAAAGAAATGAACAAGCAAATGTAATCATTCATTCTCTTTTTGTTTGATCAGTGTTATGTTATCCTTTATTAACTCTAATTGTGATAGGTAATTCTTTGCACATGTTCATTCCTTAGTAACAGCAGAGTAAAAATAGCTGTATAACAACATTGAACTCGGCCAATACCAAATAGCCCTATAAATTTAAATTAGTGCAAACATGACTCACCTCTAGATGGTTGCATCTTTGCTGAGTCTGCAGTGATCCAAGTAGATAATTCATGTCAACCGCTTTGCTTGGTTTTAGGAACCATGAAAATTAATGGTCCATATAATAAATACTGATCTCCCAGGGCAGCACATCCTCTCCTGTTCCCTGTATTCTCACACATGTGTAACATGCCAATCACACAAAAGGAAGATTTTGCAAAACCATCTTTTTCTCTTTTTTTTTTTTGTTTTAGGCCACAGTACGGTGGGAAGTTCTGCCAAGGCTCCAGTCGTGTTTATCAGCTCTGTAATAAGCAGCCGTGCCCAGCAGACAGCCTGGACTTCCGAGCCCAGCAGTGTGCAGAGTACAACAGCAAACCCTTCCGGGGCTGGTTCTACAAGTGGAAGCCCTACACCAAAGTGGAGGGTAAGTGTGGCCCTGCTCTGAGGGGCAGGGGCACGGAGCTCTGAGCACTAATTCACCCGTGTGCTCTGGGCAAACATCACCCCATGTCAGCAAATACAGGCTCACTGGGGCTGTGTGGGATGGGTTTGATTTCTAGCAGGGCTGGACCCAGCCTCCTGTGTGATCCTGCCTGTATGGACATGCAGGATTGATTTGGCTTGGGAATTCGAGTCCTTGTCCTCACCGTGACTCCCCGGCTGTTGCCACCCCTCTCTCTCTCATTTTATATTCCATATTGCTTAGTCTGAAACCCAAGCAAAACAATTTCCATGGAATTTTCGGCATGGGAAATGTAAGCTTCCACAATAACACTACCAGAATCTTCCTTCCTTTGGAATGTTCTCAGATTTCAAAATGTAACAGTAAATCAACCTTTTGACTTTTCTGCTGGTATGGTCCCATGAGAAGTGGAAATGCAAACAATGTACTGGCATGCATTTTTTAAAGTCATCATTTACTGAGAGATCTTTATCAAGTTCAGGTCTCAGTAACTATTTCTGTTATTTTGAACAAGCAAGTTTATTTTTACTTTATGCATCTTAATTTTGCAAATATTTTGAATCAGTATTCACTTCTATCAGATAAAACAAATATTTTCTCCAGTTTGAAAGCACTACTTGAATAAAAGTGTCTGAATTTTCTCACATCATAGCTGCTTTGTTTAGGACTTGTACAAATTTGCTTTTAATGATAATAAGTGTATTATTAAATATATATATACCTACATGTAACTTTCATTTGTAGCCTGATTATATTTTCTTCAAAAGTCTTTGTGGATGTTTATAAATGTCCTAACAGGCCAGTGTGAACAGAGGGAAGAAGTAATATGGTTTCACAGTATGTAACAGTGGATGTTGTAAAATAAGCTGAAAAATGCATCTTGTTTCATAGAAATTAAGGTGGCCTACATTGGTTTTAAAGGGAGAGGCTGTGTTTAGTAAAAGAAGCTTAAAATTAGGTACAAGGGGCATAATTTTCAAAAGCAGGATGTCCCCAAGTGTCTCTGAAGTTGAAAATGCCCGTCCTTCCTCTCAGCTGCTTCATAAAAGCTCCCCCAAGATCTACATTTATAGTCCTGAAAAAATGATCTGGTTTTCAAAATTGCTACAGATGCTTTGCCTCTGTAGAAAAGACTACTGGAAATCCAGCGGCTGATTTAACAATAAAAAGATCCTGTTTTGAATCCAATTTCATGCTCTTAAAAACTGTTTTATTTGTTGCACTTAAATTTGTATTAAAACTATGCATTTCAGCAATTGTGCTAATATTTACAATTTCATGACTGGTTTTGTCTATGCAGAATTAATCAGTCCTTTATAAGCATAACACACCACCCTTGTTTAAGGAGAAATTTGACAATGGTTGGGATTTGTTGGAGGAAAAATGCACTTGTTAGGGGAAAGTCTGGCTGCAGTTCTAACTTTCAGCTGAACTGATAATTTGTGCCATGTTATCCCTTTCCCAAATTTTAAATAAACTTCAAATAGAATTATTGCAGCCTCCTATTTATTTCTCTTAATTAAAATGTTTTTTGAGCCTGTGAAGCAGTGGAACTGAAAGCAGGGTGCAGCAGCAGAGCTAAGGCAATGCACATGCTTTTGCACTGGGTTTGAATTCTTAATTCTTTGTGTGGACAAGCAAACCCACATGTGCTTTTAAAAAAGCATAATATAAACTCCCCTATTTAGCTATATTTCCATTTAGCTACATTCTGGTGTCCTACATTGTCACCACGCACAATTCATCCTTGTAGCTTATCCTCTAGAATGCAGGAAGAAACAACAGCCAAGATGCTTTTTATCTCTTTAACACTGTCCTGCAGGTCTGCTAATGCTTCCTTGTCCTTTGTTTGTTTGCTTTTTCCCCAGAGGAAGACAGATGTAAATTGTACTGCACAGCTGAAGACTTTGACTTTTTCTTCGCAATGTCCAGCAAAGTGAAGGATGGAACTCTGTGTTCTCCAAATAATTATGATGTTTGTATTGATGGAATATGTGAAGTAAGATAAAAATAAGTTTCTTACAATCCTAATGTCTATCTTTTTTTTTCTAAGTGGGCAATTGACTCCTTTAGGGGAAATGCAGCTGTTTCTTCCAATTCCCTTTTGTCTGAGTCCTTCACTTGTGCCTTTTGGTTGCAGCAAGTAGGGTGTGATCGTGGACTTGGTTCCAAAGCTGTGTTGGATGCTTGTGGAGTTTGTAAAGGAGATAATTCAACATGCAAGTTCTTTAAAGGCCAATACATGATCCAGCACAAAGCTAATGGTAAGGAAAACTGTTCCTCATGATCATCAACTCACTGCTCTGCTGTGTCCCCATGTAATATATATGACTCCTTGCTTGTTCAGGCAGTGGCTGAGGGTCCAGATGTGAGCTGAAAATCACAGGGAGAGTGAGAGGAGAGTTCACATTTCTCCTGTTTCTTGGTAACAAGAAAGCTGTGAGCATAAGTCTTGGTCAGTTAAAACAATCCTCTTGTTTCTTAAGCCACATTTTCCCTTTACGTGTGAATTTCCTCTTAAAAGAGATTTTAGGATTCAGGCAAGTGAAAAAATTGCTGTCAGCAGCTCTGACTGGGATGGGACTGTACAACATATAAAAAGCAATACACAGCATAATGCCAAACATGACAGTATTTCCATGTCCATTTTCAAATTAAGTTGTCTGGAAGCTGTCCAGCTGTTCCAGTGGAAGATCCAGGCACTGGGAGGTGGACTTTTCCTTAGTGGACTGTCACAGGCTTCTTGGGAAATAATCTCACTGTGCTGCACTTTCTCAGGCATAAAATGCAGATAAGATTTCTGTACCCACAGGAGTATTTTGAGGATCTGTTTGCTGTTGATCATAAGACATATCCTCACTGCAGTAATATAGACCGGGAAATTGTACAGGAAATAGTAAAACAGTCCTGGCTGGCAGCAGGGAGATCCTCTGGTATCCAGGGCTTTGTGAAGACTCTGCATCCCAGTGCATCTCACCTCAAAGCCCTTGTGGTTGGCAGTGGTACCTTCCAACTACTGTAGGGAACTACAGGGAAAACTGCAGTGGAGCCACCATTAGTGTGTTCTGCATTTTTCTAAG
Source organism: Ifrita kowaldi (assembly GCA_013398055.1). NCBI lineage: Eukaryota > Metazoa > Chordata > Aves > Passeriformes > Cinclosomatidae > Ifrita > Ifrita kowaldi. Next base: position 102,790 of record VZRS01002936.1, read on the forward strand.
GTGAACTTGCTTTTTCTTGCCTTGAATCACAAGGGAAAATTTCAGGAATTGAAATACCTCAGAGTTACTCTGATTACAGACTGCATGGGTGGGGGGTTAAAATCAGAACTGGTTTTTCCTGGTGAAAATGGAGTCACTGGGTGGGTCAGAACAGCTGTGTCCCTTTTGAACGGTGATAACTTCAGATTGGCTCAGAAAGATGAGCCAGCTCTGTCTGTGTGGCAGCTGGCAGCACGTTGCTCCCTTCTCTCCTCGCAGACTACTACGCGGTGGTGACGGTGCCGGCGGGCGCGCGCAGCATCCAGCTCCAGGAGATGCACGTCTCCTCCAGCTACCTGGCCGTGCGCAGCCTGGCCAACAAGTACTACCTGACGGGGGACTGGACAATCGACTGGCCAGGGAAGTTCCCTTTTGCCGGGACGGTGTTTGATTACCAACGCTCCTTTAACCATCCCGAGAGTCTCTATGCGGCAGGACCCACTAATGAGACGCTGGTCTTTGAAGTAAGCCTGGCTTCTGGTTGTTCTTGCCCTGATGTCCATTACAGAATTGCTAGCGACAGCTTGAGCTCTGCGCTGGGGCTCTCAGCAAGATGGAAGAATAGTGTTGAGTCACGCTGGCGTTCAGTCTCAGTTGTGTGGTCATGCTGGATTGAAAGGCCTTTCACTGCTTTGTTGAGGCCTGAAGTTTTGTAAACTGTCACAAATTCAATGGAAAGGAAGGTGCATAAAGCACACCCTGTAGCATCATTTCTCGGTTGCTGCACAGTGGTGATGGATATTATAAATGCTCCCATACACGGCATGCAAGAAAATCCAATAGTGTAAAAATTAAACGTACCATTGCGTCAATGCTCAGTGGGTACAGGTTCAAATAATGCTTCTGAAACTGCAGGTGAGGGGAGCCATTTTCACATCCAGCTTGGAATGCAGTCAAAATACCACACACAGGTTCCTGTAGAATGAATTTCTGTTGGTTCAGTTGTTCTATTATATATGTTTACCTCACAATCAAATTTGTGTCACATACTTTGTTTGCCAGATGTCCTGTGTTGAAACTGTTGTTAGCAGAAAGGAAACTTGGTACTTACATGGTTAGTTCCAGTTGTACAGTTTTGAAATTGGCCTCTGCTACTGCTGTTCTAAGAAAAATCTCCTGCATTAGGTTGCTTAGCTAGATTTTCTTTTAAAATGCATCAGAACATCTGAGGGGCCATTTCTGACTGAGTCATCGAGGTCTTTGCTTCCTGTTAGCTTCATTCGTTTGCCATTGTTAGCTCTAGCAGGTCTTTGGCTTTGTAACTCAGCTCTTAAGTCTGTTTTGAAGAATCCTTCCTTCCTTGTGAGAAGGAAGGATCCCTCCCCAGCAGGGATTCAATTCCTTCCCACACCTTCCAGCAGTACTCTTGAATGTGTAGTGCCCCTGGGGAGCATGGCAGCGAGTGCTGTGCCCCCTGTCCGAGGCAGCATCCTGCTGTCCTTCCCCACATCCTGTATCCCTGTCTCTGGAATCTGCTCCCTTGCCCGGCTTGGTCCTGTGAAGCCAAGAGCAAGCACAGGCTGGGACATGAAGTATATTCTTCAAGGGTTATTTAAGCTTTCACAAGTATCCAGTGAAGTGTTTATTTGGAATACTGAAGAGCTCTGCTGCTCTTCCTGCTGGCTGAGTAATGGACTCAAACATGTCCTTAAGAACCACTGAAGGCCCTGGACTGTGGGCACATTAAAGCTCTTTAGGGTGAACAGAAGTTTTGGAGCAGGCAGTTTGAGATGGGCTAAGGGCTTGTCTTTCCACAAACTGCCATCACAGTTCACAGTGCCTTTTGCAACAACTTTCTCCACTGAAGAGTTTTCATTTTGGGTATGTGTGTTAATAGGGACCTTCCTTTAGTCCAAAGATTGGTTGGGTCTACAAGCTACAGACACGCTCCCCTGTCTGCAAATCATCTGCCTTACACCAGAGCAGCCACACTTACAAATACTGTGAAATGTTAAGCTGAACTCCCAGGAATCTTATTTGTCATAACCCAAAGTAGATTTGAGCTGTATTGTTATTATGGAGCTGAAGTTTGAATTACAAATCTCCTGCAGGAAGACTTGGCTGCATATTGTGCCCATACTTTGCAGAATAAAGATTAAAGAAAAAGAATTCATGCCAAATAACACTTCTATTTTCATGCTTTCAAATTATGCTAAACATTTTTATTAAGATGTAACATTTAACTGCAGGCTTTCGCTCCTTTCAGAGCTTATTTAAGCTTCCCTTGTATTTTTATTGAAATACCTACACCACTGGCATTGGTAGCTGGGGATTCCAATGACCGAAAATGTTATGTATGCCCCAATTACACGTCTATGAACTGGATTTAAGATTTTTTTCCCTTTTAATAATTTAAGCAACATTCAAAAAGCTCAATTCTGAAAAAAAATGCAGAATTTTCTGTTCAGAGATCTGCAGTATTTATAACTTAACACTAAGGAGCAAAAATGCCAATGAAAGCTGAAGAAATATGTTTTGAGAGAACACATGTACAGCTGAATGTCTGCTCTCAGCCATAATAGTGAAACAAATCCTACTTCAGCTGAATACCAGAAACTGATAGGAGGCTGAAAAAAAGGAGTGTTTAAGCATACTGCAGTGTAGCTTTGTTTTCATTTTTGTCTCACCTATAATTTTCAAAGAAGCACACAAAAATGTCCTGCTGCAATTTTTTATTCAACTAAGTTAGTTTTATGTAAGATAAGGTTTTCCGGAGTTTGGACCTCAACTTCTTCCTGTAATCTTCAGATTTCTTTTTTTTTTTTTTTTTTAATTAGGCTGTATTCAAAAGATATTTACTATTTCTTTTCCAGATTAGGTTTGTTGTTTTTCTTCCAGAATAATTATGTGTGAGCCCTTGTAAAATGGTGCACTGCAGGTATGAAGGACTTGGATGAATTGTATGTATAATACAGGAGCTTTTAATATTCAGGTGGGCAGAAAACAGAAGGTTTTGCAGCTGTATTTATTACCTATGACTGACAGCCAGATTAACACAGCTTGTGCCCATTTCATTCTGTAGGTATAATTTTGGTAGACGTTTGTGTGGTGACTGAAATGGTCCAGGTTTGTGCCTTTGTTTCTGCATGCAAAGCAGGCTGCAGGTTTCCAGAAAGCTCAGGTTGTGCACGTCCTCTGAGCAACATTCCCAGGAGAGGATGGGACCAGACAGGTCTGGCAAGTCTGTGCTCAAGGCAATCACTTCCTTTGAAATGCAGTCATCCTCCAAAATATTTTCTTGAAAGAGACATCTGAAGCATGTATTGAGAGAGAAGGAGCAGATGCAAATAATAAAAAAAAACCTTTAAATTTCCCATTGTCTTGCACACCACAAGTTCAGCCTTGCAGTTGTCTAAGATGTGCTGTGTTTATATTTTATTGTACAGTGTGTTCCTGTACATGCATCTGTTCCTGAAATGCATCTGCTTTTCTGTCAGGCTTTTCAATAGTTCAGCTGAGCACATACCATTTAATCAGACATTGCAGACCTCAACACCGTTCAAAAATGGATAAGAGACCAGAAAAAGGCATAAAGTGCTTTTCTTATTTACCCTAGAATTTCACCAAACCCTCCCCTCCGTATCTATGCTTATATATATATTATATATATATGTAATTATGGGAATGAATCATACTAAAAAAGACAAAGAGTAGTGAATCTGTAATTTAATGGGTTGAGGGAGAAAAAGTGCAAACTGTAGTGGCCAAATATTTTCTGAAGAGGAGAACACTGTGAGATGAATGTGGAATTAATACGTATGACTAGTATTTCCTGAGCACAACTGCTGGAAGGGTGAATGCATGATGAGGTTTTAGGATTCATCAGGATCCCTTCTGGATTGCTCAGGAATTGATTTCACAGATGGAGGGAAGAGAAAACCCAGTAAACTGGTGTCCTTCAGAATTTGTGTATCAGTGTCCTTCTGAAGTTAACATGACAGATATTTTGGTGATTATGGGTTTTCAAAAACCAGTAAAAGCTGAAATGAAAAATGTTCATAGATTCAGACAACAGTTGCTGTAATGGCCCAATTCAGATTTCATGAAATAATGGTCAGTGGTCAGAGGGGAAGAAATATTATAGCTAGATGCTAATCTAGGGTGAGAAATTGATACTAGGTTTTTAAAATATCGTTTATGTAGCATATTTGTCTCAGATAGAAACACGCTGGATTTTTTTAAGTGTAGCTGAATACCTTCAGCTCATTTATCTGTTATTTGGACATAGGTAATGCAAGGTCATTTCTTCCAGTTTAAAGACCTTGTCAGTGTTTTTCTGTTAAAGATATTTAACTTGAGGAGAAACAGTCAGTGTATTTATCATTAATTATCTAGCTTTGCTAACCAGGGCTGCCAGTGGGCGCCGCCAGCTGCTGAAAATCCTTTGGAGAAGGAGAACCCTCACAGGGCTGTGTCACATGTGAGGCTCACTGGGGGCATCCACTTGGTGAAATATTCAGTCACACTCCACGGCACACTCAAATCCTGGGGAAGATTCTGAAAGGGCACAAGAAACAAAATGTTATGTGGGCATGAAAAAGGCTGCATGACCAGGGATTGATGAACTAACTTGAAAACATGAGAGTTTTGTAATTTTGTGTTCCATTCTATCCATAAGCAGATGAAGGAAGAATTGACTGGTTTAAGAAGTCAAATATAACTTGAGAAAGCGAAGTTTTCCAGGATGAGACAGGATCAGTATCCTCACGGAAGTTTACCTCAAACTTGGTGAAACATTAAATCAAGAAATTGAGAAATCTTTGTGAAATAAAGAGAGTTTATTTTAACATCAATAAGTAACAGATGGAAAGGATGCTTCGTAAAGAGGCAGGCATCCACAGGAAGAGAAGGTGAATGGAGCTTCAAGGCAGGAATATGTCTAATTAAATCCAGTAAATCACTTCCTCTTTATCAATAGGGGAGAGCAGGAGAAGGGAGGCCAGGTGGAATGGCTTTACTGATGATGTAGCTGCCACTGGGAGAAAGCCAAGTTGCAGTTATAAAGGATTACATTTATTATTAGCTACTAGATGATAAATTTGTACTGATTTCCCCTGAAGAGAAAGTAGGCTAAAGAGACCTAAGATGTACTTATAAGATACAGATGTTGACTCAATACAATGGATAAAAGGGTTCTCCTGTAGTGAGGAGAGATTAGCTGGACAGCATCCCTGAAGGTTGTACATTTAGCATGTGAACAGTGAAAAAATGGAGCGCAATAACAATGGAAGATAAATTTGAAACAGCTGAAGTAGAAATGAGATCATATAGGACCCTTTCAAAGATACTTCTTTTTTTTTTTCTTCCTTTTTAATGACCTTAGTGGACTTTCTTGAAAAACAGTAGTTTGTCATAAGCTTTCAGTTAGGACTGTGTTTAAAGTTACTTTAGAAGTATTGAAGAGATAAAACGCCTTTTGTTTTAAGGTTTGGCTTAAGTACCCAGTGGGTAGTTCTTCCTTTACTGCTTTCCAAACAGGTGTTCTCCCACTTTCCTTTGAAACCCTGGTGCTGCCACTGTCAAGGATCCCATCCAATAACTGCCCAAACTTGTTTTAAAACTTGTTTTAAACACTTTTCCACCAGAACCACATGCTGCATGCTTAGATTTACCAGCATAAATTCACAGAAGTCAGCGGAACTAACCTTGATTGAACAGAGAAATCAGAATGTGGCTTAGGATGTTGGATGTTACAGTATTCATTAAACAGCACGTAGATCCCCAGTGGATGAGAACTGCAGGTCCCAAGCAGAGCACAGCCAGGCACTCTCCTTCACACAGACTCCTCTGTCTGCCCTCTCTGCAGATTGTTACATCCCTCTAAAGAAATTATCAAAGACTTCCAAAGCATGGGAGTGACCCAGGAAATGTAGATGATGTTTGCAATGAGGATGCAGCTTGAGGATGCAGATCAAAGGCACTGTGGATGTTGGGATGGGGATGCTGGGATTCAGAGATTGGGCTCACCCCCATTTTGTGAGAGAGGTGCATGCAGAATGCGTGCAGATGAAAATAATTCTTTACCTGGCTTTTTTCCTCTATGCTCAGCTTCCCTCTGTAAGTGATTTGTAAATGTCTGTTAGTCCGCCACAGAGATAACGAGTCTTGTTTTCAGCATGCTACAAGCCAGACATTAATATTCTTTCCTATACATTGGACAAAACGTTGTGGAAGAAATAGGAATTTAGCTTGTATAAATCAATCTCTTAATTCAGTGTGCTTCAAGTAATTTCACATGCATATCTTACAGTAAAAAAATACTGAAAAGCACCGAGTCAATCATAACAAAGCAATGTTAGTAGACTCTTTAAAAAATTGACTGGCAAAATAGAGTATTATATTGGAAACTTAAGATGGCCATTTGAAAAAAAAAAAAATCTCAAACAAAGGAGCAGATGCACAGCTAGTTTAGAGAATTTATTGGTTTAGCTTTCACATCAAAATTAGCAGCAAAAGGAAAAGGTTCTTTACTCAGGAGAGTTCAATTTATCCATTGTTTTAACATTTTGTGCCCTAAGCTAAAGCCACAGTTCTTTTTCTAGGGAATAGATCCAGCAGATTCCAGCCGTAGAGCCTGTGGTTTTCAAACTCAAGAAGCTGTAAATTTTATAACTCTGCGCCCTGCGGTCAGAGCTGCTGAGTGTTGTGTCTGAAGTCAGGTGGTTGGTGTGTTAAAGGTAGACATTAAACAGTTCTGTTGAGGAACTGGAAATGTTTAAGGAGGTTGTTTGCCAGCTGTAAATTTGGGAGCAAATGCCAGTTGGCTGAAAAGATGCTGGAATGCGTCCAGTTAAGTAGACTAGCGCTGGAGGTCTTTCCAAATTTGTAGGTCTGATAACTTGGCTGAATATGCAGACTTCAGTTATTGGGTTGTTAAGAAAGGGCTTTATAATGAATGTTTGAAAATACGATAGAAAACTTTTTATATGCTCATTACTTTGGCAAAATTGCAACTTTGCAATAGTATTGCATTCCTGATGAAAACTCGGCCGAACATTATCCATCGTGTACTATTTTTCAGCTGAGTGCCAGGGACTTCAAAGCATATGGTTTTGTGCCCTGCAATATTTTTGTCTCCAATACTATTCCATAGTTTGGTTTTGCCCTTTTTCTACATAGCTGGGATGATACAGCAGGAGAGACACCTGACTGTGCTGCGGCTCCTGCTTGGTAAACATTCCCTCTCGTAGCCTGCTGGGTGGGAAGGGGCTCTGGCTTTGGCTGCTGGCCAGGAAGTCGAGAGGAAGTTCCCTTCTCCTGCCTGTTAGAATTGTGGCTACTTCCCAATGTGCAAGGAGGGGGTGTAGCCCACGGTCTTAAAATGTGTATGGCCCAGCTTGCCTGGTGTGCAGGATTTACCCCCCAAGCACTCACCCAGCTGCGAGCTCCTTGCACCATTGTGTGCTTGTTCTCTGAAGGGATGGATTCTCATGGGTCTTGCTCTGACTCGTCCTAGATCATTCCCTTCACTCTGCTGAAGCACCAGGAGAATATTGCTCTAACAGGAGTAAAACTGCCACTCTTACCTTCTCATCCTCCCCCTTTCCTATTCTGAACTCTGTGTTCTGAATGCATTCCATCTGTTCGTTGCCTTCGCTGTCACAAAGAGCACTTTCAGAAGACAAATGTTCAGTCTAATGCTTCAAGATATTTTTATTAGAAAAGTTTTAAACTTTGCTGCTTTTTGGCCACTGTCACAGCACAGTTTTATGACAGTTGTCAGAATCAAATGAGATGAGGACTAACCCCTACACGAGGTTTTGTGGTATGGACAAAACCTCCTCCTTCTTTGACACAACTTATTAAAAGGCCAGACAGAATTTCAGCCTCTGCACTTGAAGGAACACAGAGCACCTACTGAAATGGGAGAAAGTGTTTCTGGCTGCCTAAGATGCTGAGATTTGTGCTAATACCTTAGACTTGTAGGATGAGTAAAAGTAAATTACAACGTTTTGAGCTCTGTTCTGTAAGAAGAACCAGGGAAGGCATTGTTTTAAACGAGGAATAGTATTCCAGGGCTCAGTTCTTACTGCAGTTAACACACTGCATTTTTTTTCTGAAGCACATGTTCTGAAGCTTTACACTTCAGACATTTGTCTCAATTTGTCCTTGAGAGAAGAACAGTAGAGTGAACATGTTATTGCAGCCTGTGTTATCTGGAAACTCTAATGCCAGTGGAATTGGGGTTCCATATTCTACCTCTAGAATGGCTGTTTTAGCAGTTGGACTTTTTGCAATCAGCAGTCTGATAGATTTGTAAAAATAAAAATTTCTATAGATGTTTTCCTTCGTCTGAAGGGGCTGTTAAACCTTATCACATTTACATCAGATAATGATGAATAACCAAGGGAAAAAGAGAAGTCCTGGAAAAAGTTACACTGGGAAAGGTTTGGATAGAGTACAGCAAACAGGGCACAGAAGCACACACCGAGGAAGGAGTGAAAATGAAGTGAAATACAGAAGCTTTGTGAGATGCTCATTAGTGAGCCCCATGCGCTGGGAGCACTGAACACTGTGGAGGTTTGGTGGGAAGCCAGTAAGGGATCCAGAGATCTGGGGTACATCTGTGCAGGGCAGGAAGGAGTTGCACAGCAGTCTCAATTCTCATGTTTCCTAATGTCAGAGTATTCCATACTAATCCTGTTCCTATAAAATAGCTGTGATCTATTTCTACCAAGAAATTTTAGTCAAAATAGAGGTCAGTAGTCACTCTCAGAGCTATTTCTTCCATAACCTCACAGGTATTCTAAGGTGCTCATGAATTAAGCTTGGATGGCTGAAAAAATTTACATTAAATAATTCATTTACCTGTGTTTGAAGGAGTTTCTAACCTGAACCCTCCCAGGAGAAGGCACATACTCTACAATTCATTTGGAAGTCTTTGCCTTTGGCAGCCTTAATTGCTGTATTCTCACTTTGGATCATTATTGAGTTTCCCTGACTGAAATAAAATCTTTGGCTACTAAGAATGGGAACTGTAGCATCCATTTTTCTTTCTTCTAGAAAAGTAAACACTGTGCAGTCCAGATCCTTCATGTGTTCAACATCATTGAGCATGTAAATTTGCTCTGAATTTTCACTGTCATGGGCAATTTCTGTTTTCCAATAAGTACATTTTCAGAATAATTTAAAACCCTTGGCTGCATTTCAAAATGTTATTATGTTCCTTGGTCTTAAACAACATAAATGTGAGTTTGTTGCTATTTCATGAAACCAATCTATACAGAGATCAGTTCTACTTGTGTGGATTGCTTAAGTGCTCAGGTCAGACATTGTGTGAACTTAACTGAGAAGTTATTAATATTTTGAATGGCAGTCATTAACATAGATTTGAATTGTACTTGAAATGCTAATGCTTATCAAAAAACATATTTATGGGCTGACTGCACCTGTTCTTTATATTACTGTGACAAGATCCATATTGGTGAAGAGTTAGAACTTATTAGGGCTCTGTAACTATAAACTCCTGCACTGTTTCTGTTAAATGTGGATATAAGTGCACTTCGCTGCCAAAAGTTTCTAAAATGAATGTTGTTTAGTAGAAATTTCTCCCCAAATTTAGGTATGTGTCAGATGTTCATGCATCTTGCAGGGATTATAATTCAGTCTTGAAATGAATACAGTGAATGAAAACTGCAATATAATTCACCACTAAAATAGTACACCCTCGAGAGCTGGACTCCCTGAGTTAAATGAAAAAGATTGGTATTATGGTCAGTAATCACACTTTCTATAAATTTTCTAACACATTATGCTGAAACAGTGAATAGAAGATTTTTCCAATCCTTTTTCCCTCTGTAGACACCCAAGGACAGGTTCTCTCCTGCACTGAAGCTTTATCAGCTTCAATCACCATGAGAAAAATTCCAGCTGAGGGTCTTACAAACAAAATTTATCACCAGTCCGCATAGGAAAGAGTCTTTTACAAGAAAGAAACTTGTATTTTATACCCTCAGCCTCAAGAACTGAGGAAGCCATCTCCAGCCCCACAGCTGTGCTGCTGCTTTGTTAAAGCTTCTGCCAGGAGAGCATTTGAGTCCTGCTTGGTGGGCAAAGGCTTCCTCCTTGCCAGAAGGATCAGCCTGGACTGTGCTTGCTAAAGAGAGGAGGTGTCTCCCATCCCCAGATCCCGAATCCGTGCCCTGCAGTGCCCCAGGCAGTGTCCAGCCCCTGCCAGTGGGCTCCCAGTGGGTGCTGGGACCCACTGGCTCGGGGCTGGTGCAGGAGGCTCTGTGGGTGATATTCCACCTCTGCTGAAGGCAGTGCTGCTTCACTGACTCACTCAGGTGCCCCTGATTTTCAGGAGGGGCCTCTGTGTTTCTGCACCCCTCTGGTACAGGCCCTGCAGCTGTTGGTCTAGGCAATGCTTTGCTGTTTAGGAATTGCTTTGATGGTTTTTCCTTTGGGTCTGCTGGAAATCCTCTCACAAGCATGCTGTGTGTACATACATTTTCTGTGTGTCTTCTTTAGTTCATCTTCCTTCTGACTGACAGAATCCTTTTTTTTTACCCCCCCCCCCTTTTTTTTTAAACAAACCCAAATACCCTTCTACAGATCCTGTTACAAGGCAAAAATCCTGGGATTGCTTGGGAATATACATTTGCCAAAACCAGCATTGAAGACAAGACGTCTGTCAGAAAACACAGCTACTCCTGGGTGACGGTGCAGTCTGAGTGCTCAGCAACCTGTGGTGGTGGTAGGTAACTCTCCCATTGCCAAGACTCTTCTTTTCCCTTTTTTTTTTATAAAGCATCTCAAATCTTTTCAGCTGCCATTAATTTTGCAAACATGTATTGATACATACAGGGGGTTACACTGAACACCTGGTCCTTATTTTTTTTTATCTGATAACTTAGAACACAGAGGAAATAACTTTGTGTTGCCTTTGTAGTAAAAAATATTCATGCCAGTGAGTCAGTCTTTTTTGTTTAGGTCAGCCCATATGCATATGATATCTTCCTGTTGAAGTAATGTGGAAATTAATTAGATACTTTGATGTTGTAATTTGGGAACATAGAAAGGTACCAAATAATTAGGAAAATTTATCCTATCTGTAGAGAGCAAAAAAAGATTAAAATATCATCAAGACCTCCACTGACAGCTGCACCCCATCTTCTCATTGTTTAACTACCAATATTTTAATTCTACCAGTTCAAAGTCTGAAATTCCATATAAGCTAAGGAACTCTTATTGCCATATTCCTCTTTTCTTGCACAGACATCTATTTGTTATAAATCCTGCATGTTTTGTCAGTGGAAGTAATTCGGGGATGTAATGAAAGCAAAAAACTGGCATGTGGGAAGTCTGTAATACCAAAGGATAGGACTGAGTGCTGAAGGAAGTGCTCCTGTATTGGCAGGAAAAAAAGTTGAGGTGAAATTCAGGAATACCTTGCTGGTGTGTTGTCAGAACTTCACAGCATCTCAGTAAATGGTTTATGGAAGAAAGATCCACCAGGAGCACTGCAGCCATGAAATATGACAGCTGTATTTTCTTCCTCCCCTTTAAAAGGTTGCAGCATGGATATAAAGGTGATGGAAACAGTCTTGTTTCCAAATTTGATTCACTGTGCCCAGTGAACCATGTGTGAGGTGAATGACAGATCTCAGTTAAAAAATAAATCTATAAAATCACTTAAGGCATTTCTGTAACTGTCCTACTGCTGACACTTGATTGAGTTTGAGGTACAGGGACCTGCAGAAGTCTGGAGTCTGTAGAGATTCACTGTAAAAAGTTTACAGAATGTTTATTTGCAGTTTTCAAGTGCGTGAGGAGGACTCTGAGCAAGCACTGCTAGTGTCTGCAGAGAAGTAGGATTTGAATAATTACTGATTTTTGCTGGGGGAAGAGTCTGCAAATCTGCTGTTTATAGCTAAAATGTTTTATCTGACTTCAGTAGTATCTGTGCTACGGAGAAGGAAATCAATGTTAAAAACATGTTCCCACATAAACCCATATTTTATTTAGTTCAAGTCAGTGGATTTGTACCAAGGATGAGTTCAGACTTGTTTAGTTAAAATTGTTCCCTACTGCTTTTTTCTCTTACATTTCAAATACATGTTTATTATAGTCTATTCTTTTCTAACACTTCCACAGGACACATTACAGCAAAAGCAATTTGCTTGGAAGATCATCGTGCACGAGTCAACACCTCCTTTTGTGGCCCGAGGACGAAGCCTTTGACTGAAACAAAACTGTGCAACATGAATCCCTGCCCAGCATAGTGAGTTCTCTGAGGTTTTGTGCTTGCTGGCTGTGCCCCGTGCCTGGCTGTGCCATGGGGGGAATCCTCTCGGGGGCACACGGAGTCGTTTGCCTGCTGGATGAACCCCTCATGCTCTGTAACATGAACCAGGGATTGTTTAAGATTTTCTGCCCAGATTTGGGTCTGATGCCTAAAGCAGGGGCTCCTGAGGGCTCTGTCCCCGTGCTGGGGTGACACAGAGCAAATCCAGCTTTGTCAGGGCCTCCTTCTGCCACCTTTACTCATCTTGAATCACTAAGCCCATTTCCTGAGTAAAGTGCTACTCTCTGTGTGGAAGCTTGGCCCCGTGACTCGCATTCCACATATTAGGTTAGGTTAAAAGAGTCTTGTGAAGTGTAATTAGTGATTTTTGGACAAAATGTCCCACAGAGTATTGTGATGCCAAGAAGAGGACTATCTAAACCAAACAAGCTGTGAGCAAAGCTCCTGGTGCCCACAGAAATAAATATGAAGGCATTGCCTGTGTGAACAGTCCTATTTTCTAAAAGATGTAAGAAAGGTGAGACACAAAGGAAGACATTGACATACAGATAAGCACTTAGAATCCAGCTGGTCTAAATCAATTTAAAAACCAAGGGAGTTACACTGATTTATAGTAGCTGAAGTAGGGGTCCTTTGGAAAAAAAAAAGTGATGTGCTCATATAATTAAACACAGTATTATGTGGCTTAGGATATAAATGGATAGATTAAAGGACATGGTGGCCATCTTTCTTCTGCTGGTTATTTCACTTCTGGATTCCTGGCTTTGCAACCTCAGCGTTATTTTAATGTTATATTAAAGGTCAGAAAAGCTGTGTTATGTTGGACAAGATATTTAAACCTCCAGAACAGGAGATTTTCTAAAGGAATATATTGAAAAAATTTGGAGTGTTTCGGTCAGTGAGAAGTAAGTACACTTGAAGATGCATTGAAGCAGAAGAAATGAGGAGGGGTCTAGACCTGGCGTCATCTGCTGGTTTTACTCTGGGGTGATAAAAGCAACAGTAAAAGCCTGCTCCCATACTTCATAAAATATCCCATTTAATGATGTTTAATAGGAAGCATTCCTCATCCCCCCCAGTCCAGGAGAGCATGGTGGGGCAAAGCAAAAAGATGCATATGTTCTGCAATGACTTTGGTTTTACTTAAAAATCCATGCTTTGCAATATGTTGAACAAACTGAAAAATAGTCCAGTAATAGTTTGGAATTTCCTGCACATTTAAAGAATACAGCAGAGTACACAAAATCCAAATGCCAAATTACACACTGTGACCACAAAACGATAGAGATAAGGTTTAACTAATGGTACCATGTGACCTGAGAGCCCCATGTTACTGCTTCAGCACTTTCTTTAGATTGTGTTTAGCCACATGATTTTCTCAATACCAATTTTAAGTAATCTTTGTAGCCAAACACAATCTTTTCATATGCAACTTATCTTCTGCCAGGACTATTTTTATCCAATGAACACACACATGTATCGTCTGTGATGTCTCCTGGAGTCTTTCTAAGCTCTTTCTGCTTACCTTTGTTTTGATGTGGCATAATTATGCTATAAAGCTTCACCCAAATGAGATTTATTTATATTGATCCCACACAAATTTTCTGTGTCTGTTAACTGGAGGTCCTGATGTATTTTGAACATCCACTGATATGTATTTACCCTGAGAATGCTGGCTATCTGTTTTTACACACAGTGCAATGTTTTCATACTGAAATCACAGCTATTCTATGATTTACTGCTTTAAAACAAAATTAATGAGTTGAACCCTAAAAAGAGTACAAAAAGAAAAGAGGTAAAAGTCCCAAGCACCTCTAGGGAAAAATAGTTCAACTCACTAATTAATTATTCTTAAAATCCTTAGGATATATTAATTAATGGAGGATCTACAAGTAGTACCATGCCTTAAATTAACAGGTTGCCATGCAGCTGAGTGAAACTGTGCCAGGATATCTCTGCTGAGGAATCTGCCCAGAAACTCACAGCATGGAATATTTCCCATAAACCCAAGACTGCCAACAGAAAAAAAATGTAGGATTAATAAATACCATGGAGGAAACAAAAGAATGTCTAATAGCCAGCAAATAAAACAAACCCAGATACACCAGGCAGAACAGGCAGGGCAAGGAGGTGGCAGATGAGATACAAATGTGTCAGTTTGGGGCCATGAAAGAGGTTCCAGACTTGTAAAGGTCAGTGAGGAATAATTGCTGCATAAGAACAAAGGCTGATTAGTCTGAGTGGGACCAAACTACTGTCCCACACAGAAAGGCACCAGCACTGCACACTGTTGTTGTTGGATTTCAGAGCTGCCAAATCTGGTCATAATTATTTAGTTATTTGAGCTAATGTAAAGTACTCTTGGATCACATCCCAAATAATCTTGGAAAATGGAAGTTTACTAGAGGACATTAAAGTAGGTTTATTGCCCTCTCCTCTGCGAAGAGGGGAACTTTCTGGGCAGTTATGGTGAATAAACTCTTAAAATGAACACTTTTGGTCACACTACCAATGACCATTGTCAGAAACATCAAGGCAAACTAATTAAAAGTTGTAAAATGGATTAAAACTCTTTTCCCAGAAGTTTGTCATTCAGTGGCCCAAATATTTATAAATCAGACAAAAAGGAAACTTCTGACGTGTTCTGGAATTACATAATGACTGACTTTTCACATTAATATTTCTTTGTCCTTAAATTAGTGCCTTTTACATTTCTCAGTACTTTTGGCAGTTCCTGAAGTTGCTAGACACTGAGAGCTGGGGTTTCTTCTATTCCCAAAGACATTTTTCAAAAATAGGCTTTTAAAAATTTTTTACAAGTTAAAATGAGCTTTGTTTTCAGGCAGATGTGAATAGACAGGCAAATGGGATGCTGTGCATCTTTCACAAAGGACCAAAAAAAAGCTTTCTTGTAATTAAAACTGTGTGTAAGCAGCTATTCCAGGGGTCACAGGATTGATGCTGTGAGAAACTGTGGAAGCAGGATAGGCCTAGTGGTCAGATGTGAGACAAGAACCTTTTCCATGACATAAATTATTAAAAATCTGTCAAACTCTTTTAAAATCTCCAGTTTAATTTCAGTGCTGAGTCTTTGAATAACATTTCTCAATGAGTAATCATTTAGTCATTCATAATTTCTTCTGTTTCTTCACTTCTCTTTCCCTATCTGGCTGTGATTTATGGTCTTACACTGGGAGCCTTCAAGGACAAAGACGCTTGGTTGCATGTTTGCAAAGTGTCCCACAAGGGCTGGGTGCCCACTCAGTGCTTCAAGAATAGAAATAGCGAGCAGCTCCTGGCTTTTCAGGACTGAACTTAGCCCAAGTAACTGGCAGTAACCCCTCAGACTTTGTGTCACTTGAGGGACATGACATGTAGCTGCAGCGTCCCTGTGCCTCGAGCACGCCTTGCCCAACAGCTTGTGCTGGTTAAATTGCCTGTGTTTTATTTAGATTCTGCATCAGCTGTCTGCCAGATTTATTAGTCTGAGGACATGTAAATCATTGAGTCAGAGAATCATAAAGAGACAGCGTGCTTTGGGTTGGAAGGGACCTTAAAGTTCATCCCATTCCACCCCCTGCCATGGGCAGGGACACCTTCCCAACACTGTCCCAGGTTGCTCCAAGCCCCAATGTCCAACCTGGTCTTGGGCACTGCCAGGGATCCAGGGGCAGCCACAGCTGCTCTGGGCACCCTGTGCCAGGGCCTGCCCACCCTCCCAGGGAACAATTTCTTCCTTATATCTAACCTAAACCTGCCCTCCTTCAGCTTAAAGGCATTCCCCTTTTTCCTTGTGCATTCCCTTGGCAAAAGTCCCCCTCCAGCTCTCTTCCAGGCTCCCCTCAGGCACTGGAAGGCTGCACTTAGGTCACCCTGGAGCCTTCTCTTCTCCAGGCTGAAGAACCCCCACTCTCTCAGCCTTTCAGAGCCTTTTCATTTCCTCAAGACACCAGTGACAGGACTGCTGCTTTTAGCAAGCAAGTTCTTTTTGATGAATAATGGGCCAGTAAGTTTTGGCAGAAATGTCAACATTTGTCACCCTGTGTGAGCATATCTCAGCACAAACGCGGTCGGTACCTACTCAGCTAAATTCTGTCTTACCTAATTACATCCTCTAATTATATCTTCTAAATACTCCACCAGCCTCAACAGCAGCATCTCTCTCAGTCCCTGTGGAATTCCAGATTCCAGGTCAGATTCATAGGCAAGCTGGTTCTAGTAGATAAAAGCTATAAATAAGCAATACTTGTTTTTCTAGTTGTGTGACTTGTATTTCATCCCTAGCAGAAAGTCCCATGCTTTGAAAATAGAATATGTAACTGCAGCTTTTTGATTGCTTGAACAGATACCAGTCCATCAGGAGACAGACTGAGCAGGATCCCTGGATAACTCACGTTTGATAGGTGGCTCGTTTGTATTGATTTTCTAAAGCTAATTGCACTCCTGTGTTTCTAACACATGTTTCCTCCTTTCAGCTGGTCAGCAGGTGAATGGAGCACGTGCAGCAAGTCTTGTGGAGAGGGACAGCAAAGCCGTCTCATTCAGTGTGTGCAGAAAAGGGCTTTCCAAAGAGAGGAGGTGGTGGCCCATTCCCTGTGTCCTGTCAGCACCCCAGCACAGGTGCAGGTGTGCAGTAGTCAGGATTGCCCACCCGAATGGAGCCCTGGCCCGTGGTCTCAGGTAATTTGGAGAAAAATGTACATTTTTGTCTGCTGGCATAATGAAAGCACTGCAAAAAATTCTTCTCGAAAAGAAGAACAGTGCAGACTTTGTGGAGTTCAGTGCTTTGCAAGTGGCTTCATTCAGGAAGATAATATGTAAACCATGTTTGTATAAATGTGTAAACTAAATGTGCATTGTAAGCAGCCTTCAGGAGAGCTGGCACACGAGGGCTTGCCAGAAGTGGGCATGTGCTGCTCTTCTAGGTACATACAAACAGATGGGTAACTCCTTCTGGATTCATAATTTAAGGCTCTATGAATTCTTCGTAGAGCCAACAGCCCTCTATGAGATTACTTCTCCAGCAGTATTAACTTCTCTCAGAGATGGCAGGCAGTCAAGGAATGAAGCAATACTTGCGGTTAGAGTTGCATATTAATGCACATGTGTATATGGATTGTGGGTTGATAAATTTGTGATTTACACATCCACTACTCACTTCTGTGCTCTGCCTCTGTTAGAGTAACTCTCCTACAAGCAGTTCTGCTGCAGGTATTGCCACAAGGGTAGATTCCTGTGTGTGCACACCCTGCTTTGCCCAGCTGCCTGACACTCAACCACCTGAGCTAAAAGCCACACAAAACTCAGCTCTGCTCCATCTTTCACTGCTGTAGATGCTGTTCATGTCAGGGTAAATGAAGCACTGACACATCTGGGATTTAAGAGAGAGCTGACAGTACCCTTATAAAAGAACCTACATCCGTTTTATTTTTCCATCTTCATTTAGTGAGATTCAAGATGGATTTCAATTAGCTGAAAAATACATTACTTAGGTGTTCTGTTCTTGGTACTGTTACTCTTTAGGTGTTCAAGAACGTCTTGACCTCGGCACTCCCAGCTGAGCACAAACTGCCCTTACAGGGAGTGCCCTGTAATGCACCATAGCAGATGAGTAACTACTCAACAGTCCATCACAACACTCAGAAAAGAAATTTTTCTTCCAGTATATCTGAAGGAAACCTGAGTGTGGTTGAAAGTTATGTAAACCAGGTCTTCAAATGCGTTCACACTTTCAAACTTCCTTTCCTCTTAAATAAATAAGACAATTACAAAAAATCCGTCTTCCTCCTCTTTAAGAGGTGTAAAATTCAAGTTGGGATTTTCAAAGAAACCCATAAAAATTAAGTTCACCAGTGCTGCTGAAATGTAGTGAACAGGCCTGTTGAGCAAGTTAGTAAAGATTTTAAGATTCAGCTGAAAACTGCTATATTGCAGACTTAAAGATGTTAAGAGGAAAAAAAAATGTGTAAAATCATAGAATCTCTGAATAGTTTAGGTTGGAAGAGACCTTAAAGCTCATCCAGTCCTGCCCACTGCCATGGTCAGGGACACCTTCCACTGTCCCAGGCTGCTCCCAGCCCCAATGTCCAGCCTGGCCTTGGACACTGCCAGGGATCCAGGGGCAGCCACAGCTGCTCTGCGCACCCTGTGCCAGGGCCTGCCCACCCTCCCAGGGAACAATTCCTTCCAAACAACTTATCTAAACCCAGGCTCTCTGCACAAATCAGTGTCATTTTAAATGAAAAGATAATTTTCTTTGTTTGGGGAAGGATTAAACCCACAGATTTTCAGCTTGCAGGTATTTCTGTTGTATCCTCAGCACAACTGTGCTTTCATGAAATCTTCTAAAAACATTTGTAATTTGATACACGGAGTGTCATAAAAAAAAGGACAACTCGCTCTTGTTGCGAAATTGAAACAAGTTTACTAACAACCAATCCACAACAACAACAAGAGTAAAAGGAAAAATAACGTTTAGAAAAGAGAAAACAAATAGTGGTAAAAAGTTAAAAATCACCCGGGAACACGGAGATAAAACACCTGGGTAACCGCACGATTACCCTGAACAGGGAGTAAAACAGTGCTGAGGGGAGACTCGGTAAGTCCAAGACTCCAATAGAATTGTCTGAGAGGCCAGGCTCCTCAACACTGGGCTTCCCAACCACTAACTGGTGAGGAAAAAGCCCTCTCTTGCCCTGTGCGAGGCTTTTTATATGGTGGTGGCTCCTCCCCTGACCGCCCCTGTCCAGCCCCCATGGTTTTGACGGATTGGTGGACTTCTTCGGTGAGGTAACGCTTTCCTACCAATGGGCTCGTGTTCCTAGGGAGATGTTGGCTGGCGATGTCATCCTTAGTGCAAAGGCGGGAAAGTCCCTCATTAGTATTCAGTGTTGCCATGGAGCCCGGTTACAGGGGTGGCAGTGAGGAGCTATTTTTGGAGGTTGCCGGTTGTGAAGCCTGGCTGAGCCAGCCTGGACCCAAAGCCACATATACCCACATTATCTCCACAGTTCACTCTTAATACATATAACTTTGGAAACAGTAGGAAATCTTCTCCTAGAAACTGAGGAAATAGCCACTCCATAGGGGTGCTCGGGGTCAGCTTAGGCTCGCAGGAGTGGCTTTTCAACAAACAATGTTTGAACACAAATCACATTCGCGAACAGCAAACAATGACACATAGCATAATCAACAAGCATGCAAAGGCCAATTTTTAATTAATCGTATATGACACGGAGTGATTCTGCCTTGGAACACGCCCCATAATTATTAGTAGAAAGAACAGTTAGAAGAGGTTGCAAGAAGGTAGGAAGCTGGCAGCATTATTTCAGGGCTCTTTACTTCATTTCATGGCTCATTCAGGTATTCTGTTGTATGTGAGGCAGTGAAAACCACAGCATGTCTGTTCCGCTGAGCCATGGCTCAGCAATGCACATTTATTCAGGTGACTCGTCCTAAGCTGCAGTTGGCAACTCAAATATCTCCTTAACCATTGTCTGTATCAGATTCTGTCTTGTGGTGAGATTCCTTTGGTGAAGGAGTTATGCATCGATTCCCTGGGCAGTTTTCTCTGCCTCGATCTCATCCCTCTAGGCCAAGGTGAGGACAAAATGACAAATAGCTGAGAGCATCTTGCCATGGGAGATTCTGTGATGGGAGCTTAGGACCAGTTTTCAACTATGCTGAGCAGGGAAAAAAGCATTTTGCTCACAAAAGCATTTTGCTCACAAGTCCAACTTACCTCATCTACGGAAGAGAGATGTTATTTGTCTGTTCAACATGAGGGCTGAGAGAGTTCACAGCTTACATTAAGAAAGCACTTAGGACAATGTTTTAGAAGTGACACACAGATGTTACTGTTACTTATTTACCAATAGAATTTCAAGTTTACTTATATCACGATGGCAGCTGCACAGCATGTTAGCCATGCTTTCTGTGCTCTGCTGGAAAACGCAAATAATGCCAATTTTCATTTCCTCCAGCTCAAATAAGTGTTTCTTTCCATCACAGTGCTCCAAGACTTGTGGGAGAGGTATTAAGAAACGGGATGTCTACTGCAAGAGTACTGGCTCTCCCGAGGTGAAAATCTTGCCTGAAAGCATGTGCAGCACAGCCCCTAAGCCTGAGTCCCAGCAGACCTGTGTGCTCGGACGCTGTCCCAAGAATGACCGGCTCCAGTGGGTGATTTCTTCCTGGAGTGAGGTAAAGTGGTGCAGTTTCATGGCTCACTGCCTGCCCTGGCTGCTCTTGGAAGAGTTGGCTCAGGGACACACACGGACCACAGGGAGGAAAGCAAGCTGAGCTGTCGTTGGAAGATCAGGTGTTGTAGGCGAGGTGCTGTAAACCCCACATGTCGATAGATGTACCCCAGTGTCTTTTTTAGTCACTGACTTGAGTTCATATTTCAGTTCACACTTCACGGAGCCTGGGCTTTGTGGAGTTAGTTCTAGGTTGCTTTTATAGTGCACAGTTTGGAGTGTGTCACCCATCACACACTCCCCTTTATCTGCACGTGTTTGTGGGGCTGCAGAAGCTGTGCTTTCTCTCTGCAGTGCTCAGCCTCCTGCGGGCCCGGCCTGCGACGGCGAGAGCTCAAATGCGGCGAGAAAAGCATCCAGGGGAAATTGCTCACCTTCCCTCAGAGGAGATGCAGGAACATCAAGAAACCAAATACCAACCTGGAGGAAGCTTGTAACAAAGGAGCCTGTCCCTCCCAGACGTTGTATAACATGGTGTCTGGCTGGTATTCCTCGCCCTGGCAGCAGGTAGGAATGGGAGATCAGAGGTGGGATGGCACAGAGTCCATCCATAACAGTCCCCAGGGGCCTCCTGCACGGAGCCATTCCCTAAGGAGGACCACACCACTCAGCCACTGAGATGGGATGCAGCTGGCCCACATCCATCACGTACTTTGGTGCAGCTCATTTCTTTGTCCTGAAAGTGAACAATGTCACCTAAAAATGTTATTCATGCTCGAGAGGCACTACATTCCACACTCATTTTCCAGCACCTTCTTCTCAGTCTTCTTCAAAGTGCACTGTGGTTGAACTACTGCATATCTCTATGCACAATGTATTTGAGCATCTGCACAGATTGCCTGGAATTCCCTAAATACTATGATTAATTGTGGGATCAGTCTGTATTTGTTTCTACATTCTTGCAAACAAGCTTCTGTATTTCTGGAACTTATCTACTTTATGAGTCATATATCAATGAGACACGCACTTATTTAATAATATTTACATGAAACAATGTATGCCTGACAATTGCAATCAGATGAAAATGATCTCATTTATCTTAAAGACAACTTTTCATGAAACACATACAAGTAAAAGGCTTATTAATTTTAAAATACTTCATAGCTCTTCCTGCAAACACATAGTGGTTTTCCCCAGATACTGCCATAATTATGGTTCCAATGGGAGTTTCATCTGTGTTCAGGCAGCAGGGTTGGGCCCAGAGGCTTAGACATCAAAAGAAATCAATGCAGACAGTCAGGAACAGGTTTCTAAAATGTTCTGTTTCTGTCTTGATGCCTAAGTAAGGAACCAGATTTTCAGCGGAGTCCTTAAATAACCAAAAGACGCACATGTCGTTGAAAAGCTGGCCCTGATGGGGATTGGTGAACAGCAGCACACCTGATCCTGCCCTCTCTTGCTCTGAAAGTCTCATCTGAGGCCCTTGAGAGCTCCCCCTTTGGCTTTCAGGGGCTCCCAGAGTCTGTGCAATGAAAGACAAGGTTTTGTTTTCCCCTCTGCTCAGTGCACGGTGACCTGTGGCGGGGGAGTGCAGACCCGGAGTGTGCAGTGCCTGCGCCAGGGCAGGCCAGCTGCTGGCTGCCTGCCCCAGCAGAAACCAGCGGTCCTGAGAGCCTGCAACACCAACTTCTGCCCAGTCCCTGTGAAAAGAGGTAAAGCTCAGCTCTAGATGGCTGCAGCAGGCTTGGTTGCTTAGAGTTCTATACTCAGCAGACATCACCTTTTTGCTACACCACTGATCCGGCCTATTCCTTCATAAATGGTTTTTTCCCAGACTTCCAGATTTACAGTAACTCTCTGGTATTAACAGCATCTCTCTTCACCAAGTGAGCCCTCTTAAAGCAAACTTGGGAGTACAACTGGCACTGGAGGTTTTAAAAATAAGGATATGTTAAAAAAAAGTCTGTGAAAAAGTCATGCTGTTTGGTTCTGAGCTGCACCTTTATACTGTGTTGTTGAATAACAGGCATTCTATGCTGGTACTGTTTTGTGATTAATAATAGCAACTTTGGAACTAAGCAATAAGAATTTGCCATTTTAGTTTTTCAGATTGCACCCAGATCCTG
The DNA here is from genome assembly GCA_013398055.1 of Ifrita kowaldi. Classification (NCBI taxonomy): domain Eukaryota; kingdom Metazoa; phylum Chordata; class Aves; order Passeriformes; family Cinclosomatidae; genus Ifrita; species Ifrita kowaldi. Next base: position 125,400 of record VZRS01002936.1, read on the forward strand.
GGATTCCAAAATGTCCTTCTTTTCTTACTGCTTCTGACCAGTGCATGACATGCAGTCAGGGAACATGAAATTAAGGTCTCTCTCCACTTTCATGTCTGCTCTATCCCTCCACCTCTTCAGTGTGAGAAGGGAGAGGGGAGCAAGAGGTTTTGTGCCACTTGGAATGGCAGAAAGGGAATTCTCTCAGCACCACCACAGACAGAGCAGTGCATTACCCCATTCCAGAGATTTGCGTACAGGGTGGTTACTGTTTGTGGCTCCTTCCTAACTGCATAAAAAAAGCTCATGGAGCTCCATGTTTGTCCCACATAATCTAGTTATCTAGGTGTGCTGAAGCACTTTAAACAGTAACTTTCAAAATACTGCACATTAATTGACTTGTTTGCTTTTTAAAACTGGGAGCTGGAAGCAACCTCTATAAAACATAGGCTGGATTGCAAGAGAAAGGTGGTAATGGAGCTGGGAGCAGAGGTCAAGCTCTGGCCCTGCATCTTGTAAACTGACATTAGCCAACCACCCCCACGTCTGCCCCAATTCCTGGCATTCCCTGTGAAACCCAGTGAGATCCTAACAGACCCTTCTGCTGCCTCACCTCGAGACATGCAGGGTATCAGCCTCATCTATCAGGGGACCTGAATCCAAACAAGGCTGTGGAGATGAAATGGTCCTAAAAGGGATAAGTAAATAGTTCTGCTATTTTTATCAGTAAATGTTGCTAACACTTCAAATTAACATTCCTAAAAGGTTCTGCTGTACTTTGGAGTTTCTGTATAACTTCCTTTTCTGTTAGGATACAGCAAGGACTTTTCTTTCACCCCTGTTTTCCCCTACTATATTTCATGTCTGAAGTACTGTCTGTTATTAATTTTGGCCTTGGCCTGTTTCTCTCTCTCCTCACATCTGCAGGAGCCCTTTCCCCTTTATTATACCTGGGTCGTCAGGCTCTAGAGATCAATTATCTCCTCGCTGCTCTCTAACTTTCTGTCTAAAGCAGCAAAAAGAGAGGAAACCAGCTGTGCTGGAATCACATTGAAGCAAATCAGTCTCTATTATCAGCCATGCAGCTCCAGCTCAGTGATCACAGGCAAGAAATTAATGTTTCAGGGAGAGTTTGCACACTGTCTTAGACAAGCTGGGTCATTTCCATCCCTCTCTAGATGCAGTTACGGTCACCGTAACTCGTAGTAAATCCAGCTGCTCCAAATGAATGAAAATCTGAACAACTTGTAAATACTTGGGTAAATAGAAATAAAGAACTGACTGCCTGATCCCCATCCACTGAATTTTGTGGGACTCTTTGTGTTCCTTCCAATAGTCCTTGGATTAGGTCCCAATTTCAGCCATACCTCTGCAATATTAGCATTGCCCTCTGATCTTCAAAGGGGGCATAAAGATTTATTAACGTGGCCTCCTCAGTTTCTTTTTAAACAGTTATTTTTAAACAGTAATTTCTAATTTTTTTTTTTTAAAATTCACCCTTTCACAGCAGGAGACCTCCTTCCTGTCTTGATCAGAACAGCTTTCCTTCCTTTGTGTGGTGTGTGCTTTTCATCTGTTGTCTGCTTTGGGTCCTCCCAAATTCTGTCTGGTGGCAGCAGGTGAAGGAGTGGGAAGGCTGGTGCTGAACTCCCAGCTGGATCCCTCCTGACACTCCATGCAGAACAGAAAGGCAGTAGAGTGGGAAGGCTGCCATTCAGTCCTGAGTTCCCCAGTTCCTGTTCAGGAGCAGTGTTTTCTTTCCATACCATTAGAATTTAAAGACAAGCTCATGTTTTTAAAACCTGAGGGGAAAAAACATGGCATATTTTAAAATTATTATTATTATTATTAAATTATTTTATTTTTCATTCAAATAAATTTGAGGTGATAAAGGCATACAAAATCATCATATAAAAGGGAATAAAAAAGGAGCAGTGGTGATTAAGCCAAAGAAGTTCCTATAGAGAGATAGAGATGACTCCTGGCCCACGGAACATGCAGAGGTTGTCTGCTCTGTGAGGGAGCATTTATCTGATGTGACTCAGTAACTGATTTGAGAATGCAGACAGTGGTGGCTAGATTTTTGTTCAGTCTCCTTGTAAATTCCTTTTATTGACCATGTAAACAGTAGTTCTGAGAGTTGAACGAAATCTTTTCCCATGCTCGCAGGAGATTTCAGTTTAGCTATAAATTTTGCTAAACCCCATTGAGTCTTACTGCTCTCTCAGACATGGTGAATTTGTTTATAAATCACCCGTATGAATCATCACTCTGCTCTTTTAAAGAAATATAAACCATCCACTGCAAAACTGGAGGCAGGAGCAGCTATGAGGTGTTTTTAAAGCAATGGAGCCATGCGTATAGATGATATCTGTACATAAGTTGAAGAGAAATAAGATTTTAATTGAAAACTATGATTTGGCTCTGTAATTAAAATTGGGCTTTTGAGAACTAACCTTGGTCAGCCAGTCTCTTCTCCCATTCCAGTTAATTAAGATTTTGCCAACATGGCATAGTCAAAGTCCTAAGAGCCTGACTCAAGACACCTAACTGAAGTGTCTGAGAAAAGAGGTTTCTGAGCTTCCTTGCAGAGTGGAAGGGAGAGAAAGAAGTCCCTCCAGAAAGTGCTGGAATGCCAGCACAGAGCAGAGCACTTTGTGCAGGGCCCAGGCATTCTGAGTTCCGTGAGTTCTGTGTGCAGGTAAACTCCACGTGATGATGATGATGGTGGCAACCAGCAGCTGGCATCAAGCATGGAGTAGGGTCATTCGTATGAGTACCTGGCTTTAGAACAACATTTGTGATGAGAGATGTAAACACAGATAGCTTTTTTTGTCCTCTAATGTGGAACTTCCTCTTGCTTTCCTGAGCTTCAAAGTGTGCTCCAAAATTTTTAGTTCCTTCAGCTTTTGACCCCAGTGTAACATTAGCTCTATCTCAACCAAGTTAGCAAATCTCTTAACAAAAATTTAATGGCTCTTAAATTAAAGCAAGAAACTAGTGTTTCTGAGATGAAAGCTCGTTTGTGTTTCCTCTTCTTTGAATTGAGTCACCCATCGTGTTTTTAACATTACCAAATGCATGCAGGGGTGTGGGATTGTTGTCTGATTTGCAGACTTGCTAAAACACAGTCTTACCATATTGCTTGGGTTTCTCTCCTTCAGATGATCCTTCTTGTGTGGATTTCTTCACTTGGTGTCATCTGGTGCCCCAGCATGGTGTCTGTAACCACAAATTTTATGGCAAGCAATGTTGTAAATCATGCACGAAGAAGAACTGATAGCAGCGTGTTATCTGAACCCTTCAGTGACAGGATTCTCTTCTTCAATTTATGTTGGAATTATCTCTGCTTTGAGGCAAGACATGGTGCCACATAAACCACTGATGGAAGAGACATTTTTTCTAAGGGAATGTCTGAGGTACAGTAATTGTTGGATATATGTTGAAAAAGGAATGTTTCTTTCTTTTTTTTCTTAATTTGCTGACCTCACTAAAGCACAGGGTACTATGGATCACTTGAACACTGAGACTCGAGGGGAAGTTCTTCTTTCTTTAAAAGTGTCATTTTGCACTGTCACATGTTACAAGGAAGAAATTAAGGCAAGGGAGCCTTTTCTGGCTGATCTACCAGAATGCAAAGCAGGAGAGCTTGGGAGCTGGAGGAGGAAGGCTGCAGCGTGGCAGCAGGACAGATCACACCATCAGAAGCGTGTCCTTTCCTATTTTTTGTGACTGTTGTGAGGGGGAGGAAGCTGTTTACTGCCCCAGGGGGACATCCCGTTGGCTGTGGGCTGGAGAAGGCAGCGTCACACGTGTGGCCATCAGAAGTAAATAGTGCACTACAAAGATATATGGTGCTTCTCTACCAGACTTGCTGCTGGAAAAGCAAGTTTTGCATCATGCTAATGTTTTTATAATTTTTGAAGAATTCATTTTCTGCTTTGTGTAGAAACTCAGAGGTGGTTAACTAGCAACTTGAAATGTATTCCTAGAAATATGCAGCGTTAGAATATTTGGACTTTTAATATTGCTGTGTTACAAGTAAAATAGATTTTCATATTTCAACTAACTCAAGGAACTCGGATTGATTGAGATCAATGGTTATGTTTTCAACTTTCTAAGATCATTAGATATGTAATTTTAAAGTTTAAACTTGATATTTTTAAGTAGTTTTGTTTCAGAAGCTAGATTGTTTGAATGCCAAGATACTGAAGAATGTCTTCCTTCTAATCTCAAATCTCTCTGCAAATTTTGATTCATCCATTACCCAAAGGAAATAACAAGAATATTACAGTCCATTAATTCATGCTGAACTTCTCTAAACAGTTATTTATTCACGTTATGCAAAAAGCACGAAAAGATAAGTGGATTATTTACTCTTACCAAATAAAGGTCAATTCTATTTTTATACACTCTCCTAATACTCGAATTTAGTTCAGAATTCAGCAGCAAACAAAAGAATTGTAAACATGCTGATCTTTGTGGCCATTTGGTATCAAGATGTTTGATGGCACCACCATGTATCAAATGGTGCCATTCAGAAGGTTTCTGCATTGAAAAAACCCCGACCTATTTGCCAAACCCATTCCGAGACAGAGCTGTGTCCTACTGTAATTTTCTGGGGAGTGCCTATGAGGGACATATTTATCTAATTCCACCCAATCCCACAACTTTGTTTGATGAATGTAGTTCGGTTTGAGTGTTTTTTTAAAGTATGGTTTCAGTGTAGGATTAGCCAGCTCAGCACTAATGCCAGACAGTGGTCACTTAAAATTAGCCGTTCCTTCTGAAACAATTTAAATTAAAAACATGTATTCTGTGATACTTTAGGAAATGATTGGAAACATATCTCAGCCTACACTGCTCTGTCTTGATATTGGACATTGTGTAATTATAACCTTTTTTTCTAGGAAAACTACAAGGTTGTTTTTGTTTTTATAATTGTGTCCTTTTTATTATTTGATGTAAAATAATTAATTTATTAATGCATAGCTTTTCCTTTATATTTCTTTGCCCACTTCCTTAAGTGACAACCGAGGAAAGAAAATGGTAGTGTCACAAAGTATGAATTATGGTGTAAAAAAAGCAAAAACTATAAGTGTAATATTTAATTATTTTATAAGCTTTGTAATAAAATACTCTAACTGTTTCATTATATTTGGAATTGTAAAATTCACAAATAAAATATGGAGGTTATAAGTAAATATCAAGTGTTATAAGTGCTGTATGCATTCCCTGGTGTTGGATGTCCCATAAGGAGAAGGTTATCCCGTTTTTCTGCTGCTGTGTAATTGGGACATGTCTGTGAGCTGTTCTGTGGAGGGGCAGTGATGACAGCTGCCCACAGGAGAAGTCTGGACCCTGGGCAGTGGCGGTTCAGCCCCCGTGGCTGGGTGTGACCTCCCTGCCCGGCCAGTTGGGGTCTGGAGCGGGTGGGTGTTGGTGGGGAACAGAGGATCCGGGTGTGAACAGCCGGGATGATGGATGGGATGGCGGGCGTTCCTTTCAGGCACTCAGAGCCAGGCGGGTGTGCCGGGGTCATGTGAAACTTCCCTGCTGCTGAAGGTCCCATTATCCCGCGGGTCAGGAGTGCAGGGCTGGGTGTTCAGCAGGGTGAACGTTCTGGAGGTGCCTTTTGAGAGCAGAAGGTGGTGTTTCTCATTTGAGCACTAGCCCCACCATTGAAACAGCTGGGCCCACTGCAGGCTCAAAAAGGCAAAAGGCCCAAAAATTCATGGTTGTATTTGCAGAACAACACCAAAGCTAAAATACACAACAATACGTGTGCAAGACAAACCTGAGCTGTCGCTCCTCTCAGCAAAGACAGTGGGAACTTGTGTATCCCAGAACCAGCAGATTCTTCCCTGTGTGTCTTTATCTGCAAGGTGGTATTCAAGATAAGGAGCCTCACTCAGCACAGCAGGAGGTTTTACAGCCTCTCCCATCTGCCTAGGGATACTTGCTTTTCCTGAAAATGGCTAAGAACCTTTCAAGCCAATCCCTAGGAGGGACTGTATCAATTCACTGGATCATTTCAGATATATTCTCCCGCATACATTGGTGCTTTTCCCTTCATTCACAATCACTCAGTGCTCTCACAAGAGCCAGATATCCAGAGGGCTGTTGATAGAAATACTGAGATGCCTCTGACACACAGTACAATCCAGTAAGCAATAATAGATCATTCTGCTCCTGAAGAACTCCCAGCAAGAGCTCTTTGGAATGGGATTTGGACTAGTGATTTAAATAATTAATATGCCCACACAGGAATTCAGACTCTATAAACTGCTTAGTGTTCGGGGCTATAATTTTGGAATTAAAATGAAGTGATGGTTGTCAGTGAATTACAGTGTTGGAGGGGGATGTTGAAAGAGGAAATATTGCATAAAGATGTGCTATTGTGTGCTGGATCCCCCCCAAGTCCACAACTGTTTTATTGCTGAGCCCTTACAACGGTATTTGGTACACAAGGCTTGGCAGTTTTCTAGAAGTGTATTGCTGCAAGGCTCACTTTATAAAGCAGAATGGGGTCTTTTCACAAAGGAATAGCTCCATTTCCTGTAGTCAGATTTCATCACTCAGGTAAAGGATGCATCTGCCCAAAACTGAAACAGATATTTAATGAATAGCTTGATTGTGTGAATCAAACTCAACTCTCTCAGATGCCCAGAAGACATGAAATGCTGGAGACAGATGAATGTTTCACTGCATGTGGTTTTATGGTAACATGATCCATATCCCATATTTCCTTTATTTTTCAGCAAATCCTATTCAAATGCATCAAGAAAATAAATTAACATTATTATTTCTATTGTAATTGAAGTGCAGCCTTACTGAGTCACTGGGATGCCATTGTGTTCAGGGTGTGTGCACATGTCATGAGGGGCTCACAGTCCTGAGTGTGCCACAAAAAACTATGGAAAAGATCACATTATCAGGGAGCTCGTGGTGATTAGGAGGAAAAGTGTTGCTGGTGGCTCACTGTCTGTGTGGACAGTGCAGGACATCTCCAAGGCAGCTCTGTGCAGGTAAGATCTGAAGGAGCAATACTGAGGAACTTTATCCTGACTTTGCTTTGAAAGCAGAAATGAGGTGTGTTCAGTGCTGAGTCCTAACCAAGATGGGGACTCTCCTGAGGGGAGGGAAATGCACCTGGATCATTCACCTGCCAGTTATTGGGGACTGAGAAGCGAGGAGTTGGCAGGGCAGGAAGCCTCCTTCTCATCCAAAATGTCCTGGAAAAAGGAGGTGCAGCTTCCTGGAGATGCTTTAAATTCCTCCCCAGGCACTACTGTATGAACATCAGCCAAGTCAAGCTGACCTCCCTGCCTGCTTCCTGCACACTATGTGCCACTTCTGTAGATATTCTTCGTCCCCTGCTCTTCAGGACAAATCCAGGTCCAGGCTGGGCTGGAATGTGTCCCTTGATGTCGATCACACTCTGAAGTCCTTCACCTTGGGCTTTCCACAGACAGTGGCAGAGGGGTGGTGGGGCTGAACTGATCTCAGCCCTGCAAAGAGCTCTGATGCAGGAGGTTACTGACAGCATCTGCCTCACAGTGCCCAGGGGAAGCCACAGCCTCTGCCTAGAGCACAGGCAATCAGAAACACACTCTGGCCTTCCAGCAGCACCAGGCAGAGCTAAGGGAAGGGGTGCAAACATCTGCCAGCTGGGCTGAACCAGAGACAAAATCTGAATTCCTCAATTCACAATATAATGTGAATTAAACGCAGTTTTCCTTATGTTCCCTCAAGAAAAACATCTATTACAGGACCTATGCTTCAAGCTACTAAATACTTTATGTTTACTGATAAGAATTATTCAGTCATGAACAGAGCCTTATATAATTTCTGGATTCTGCCAATGGAGGCAGGAACCTTCAGCTGAGTTCCAACTTGCAGGCTTACTCTGTAAGCATTAAATCAAGCTATTGCCACCATACATGTCAGCCGTACACTGCAGTGTGCCTACTGCAAATAAAGACAGACCTTTAGTCTCCCTTGGGCTGCCAAACATCAATTTATTATGTTCTGTTGTCATAATGTTCACTAATCCTTTCATAATAACTTGGCAAAGCTGGCAAAAAAGTTCATTCAAGAGGAATATGAAAGGGTTTTTGGGAAATGTTTGCTTGTGAAGCTCTTACCTGTGGACACCAAAGAGATTTTGGAGGAAGGTATGCACAAGAACTTTCTCTCTGGGATCTTCACCTTCTCAAATCACCACAACTCTGAATTTGGTCTGTCTGATAGGACAAACTGAAGGGATTCTCCCCAAAGCAGGAATGCCCTACCAATACTCTTCTTCCATGGCAATAGTGGTCCTCTACTGTCTCTGTTTAGATTAGTTGAAGACAGGATATCTATTAAATGAACTTTCACTTTCAAAGACTTTAACTGTACAGCTCTGTCCATTGATATTTCAAGTGGATCAGAACATTTCACTCTTAGAGAGATATTGCCTGTCAGCAGAAAGCTCATCAGCTCAGGTTTTGTAAAAATAAACTGCAGATGCCAAGTTGCCCAGAACTGCCATGACTTACTCTGGGTTCTGCTGGTGTGTGGGGAAAAATCGACCAACACAGACAATAACGGGCTGCAAGCACAGCTCTCTCCCACTAAATATAGGATACACTTCTTCAAACTGTATCATTTCCCACAATGTCATTCGGAGGGGTTTGGTGTCCACTTCCAAAATACCAGTTGCAAACCCAAAATTGTGCATAAACAAACTGGAACATCTCATCTGAAAAGTGTCCAGCTGTTGATTGAGGCTGTCAGGCAGTGTAAGGGCTGTGATATCCACTGACCGTATCACACAAACCTGAGCTGGCCTCGTGTCCTGTGGCCACTTAACAGCTGATGCTGACTATTTATTTTGTTGTTTCTCAGTTGCAATGGAACTTTTAATGAATACCATGAACTTGGTATGAGGTTGTTGTTCAGATAAAATCAAGTGTCAGGATCAGCCTGCTCATCTCCAGCTCCAGCAGACGTGTGTGACATCTGGCACATGGGTAGGGGAGCAGAGCAGGGCAGCTCCCACAGGCTGGTAGGAATTCTGAGCTCTCTAAGACACGTTGTGCATCTGTCCCACTCATTCCATTTGCTCCTTAGCACAGTGACTCTACCCTAGAACTTGCCCATCACTGAGAATCCTGCCCAGTTTCCCCAGCCGTGCTGCTAAAGGGTAAGGCAGAGTAAGGTAATAGTAAGGTAGTGGTATAAACAGTAAGGTAATAGTAAGGCAGTGGTATAAACAGTAAGGCAGAGCTAAAGCCCCCCTGCCTTCATGCCTCAGTGCAGGTTGGCTGAGAGCACTGGGGAAAAACCTTCATCTGAGGATGCAGAAGTTCACACAACTGCTATCCCTGCCCTCTGGTGGTGGGAAGCCATTCCCCCATGTCCTGTCACTCCAGGCCCTTGCCCAAAGTCCCCCTCCAGCTCTCTTGGAACTTTAGGTCCTGGAAAGCAGCAATAAGGTCACCCCAGAGAGATTCCAGTTATGGGTGCAGGTATTTTAACCTCTTCTACAATCTCCTGTGCATTACCAGTTTTGAATCTTTGACCTTCTGTATCAACTCTGCTGTAAGGTGGCAGATGGTGCTTTTGCAAGTTCTTCACTTGTGCTGAGGAAGGAAAAGGAAAAGTGGAACAGAAAAGTGGATCCTATTTGGACTCCTTGGTTCTACACCTGTGACATAGCAGCCTGCTGTGGTCAGACACTGGATTTACTAGAACAGGTGATGACTTTCAGCCCTTTAACTGCCTCTCTCTGGGTCTCTCTATCCAGGATCCCCTTTGGTTAAATGGTTCATTTTATTTAGGGCAGGCACAACTCGCACCTCATGTCTGTATAAGGGCAGGTGCTGTGGGTCCTGTGTTACTGTGTTGTGGTACTGATAACTGCTCTGATCTGCTGAGAGAGCGTGTCTTAGAGGGAAACTAAAACTCTTTTAGTTCAGAGATTCCTCTAGTCAGGCCAGTTTTAGAAACTGCTACCCAAACTCTTCTTATCCACATATATTCAATATATATTGTATCCTTGCAGACTACTTATCTAGATCTTGTTTTATATAAGGAACATAATTAAGGTGGAAAAAACACCCAAGCTGCTCTGTATGTGCTGTGTCCTCTTACCAGGAAGCAGCCAGACTAAAGCAGTTCCCCAGCTTCCTAGATTGCACAATCCCACTTTGCCCAATAAGAGTGCTGCAAGAACTGGGTTGTTCTTGGTGCTGGCTTTTGTAAATGCTCTTCCCTGAACTTCTCATTAACCTTCTGAACCTCATGCCTACTGGATGGATCCCAGCCAGCATCCTCCACTACCAAAGGACTCTTTGAAAGGAGAGTTTACACCTCAGGTTCCAAATTGATTTACTGTGGCACACTAACTACACAGAAGAGGAAGGCAAACAGTGGATTTGCCTTTTTAAAAACAGCAGTTGATTAAAAAATAAAGTACCAATAATGTGAGAATCATACTGTCCTGAAACCTTCAGACATTTTGGCACATAACTCTGTCTCTCTCGGACAATTGCATCCCCTTTTTCACTGCTTCCCTCCTCCTGTTCCAGAGCTCCCCCCTGAAGCCATCGGGGGGGTGGGAGCAGAGTGGGTTGTGAAGTGTCCTGGGATAATCCACTTTGACAGGGAACTGTGCTGATTAAAAGTTATGGCTTTGGAACAGCAAAGCTCCCACTGCTGTCCACGTAAAAGTTGCTGCTTTCTATTTAAACCTTAACAGTCAGATCTAATCAAGAGAAAATAAGGACGTTTTTATGAATTCCATGAGAAAAAATTCCCCTCAGGTGTAGGTTGCACGGTTTGATCTGCTCCAGTATCATGTTTTAGTGTTTCATATTAATCCAGCCCACTCTGAGCCAAGAATTCAGCTTTCAAACTTGCCTAACGGCCAGGCAAAAACATTTTGGCAATTTGCTATTATTTCAGCTAAACTTACAGTATGCAAATTAAGATTTATGGCAAATGAGGACTTAAAACTGTGCATTTATCTCCGCCTGGAAAAGATATTGTGTAGTTGCAAGGTGCCAAAAAATACCAGAGCTGGGCAGAGAACAAGAGAATTACAACTCCCAGAAGGCACTGGAGAGTTGTACATCAGCATTTGGTGTCCTGATGACAGGAAACAAACTATTTCACAGTCTGAGATTTTCTGGAAGATACGGAGTTGACCCAGCCCTCAGACTAAGTATCTCATTTCACTGTTTCCAACTGAAAACTGTTAAAGTGTCAGGTAAATCTGGGTTATTCAACAAGGCTGAACTAAAAGAAAAATTATTGTTTCATGGAATGTAAGTATCCTGTTGAAACACAGTGATGGGAAAAAACTGATTAAGTACAGATAACATTTGTGTTCCTTTCTGTTCTCCCACCCTCTCCCTCGTTTCTCCATGCAGAAGCAATTAAGATCATCCCCAGGCATGTGCCAATTCAGCTTTGCTGCAATCCCAGCAAGGCAAAGGGACAAGACACTGCCAATTCCCGGCCTCCTCTTCCTGGGGTAGTCCAGAGGAGCACAAACCAAGCAAGTCAGATCCAGAGGTGCTCTGGAGAGATGCATTCATTGCTGTGTGGTCTAATTCCCTGCTCTATATTCTGCAGAGCTGAAGACAATAGGATGACACATGGACTGGAGATAGATCTGTGCATACTTTCCTTCCTAAGTCAGGGTTTCCAATGAAAAGCACTGGAAAACTGAGATACATGCCCAAAGTTCAGCTCAGCCTGAGCCTTGGGGTCCAATTTTCATCTCAATCAGAAATAATTTCCCTTAAGTTAAAGGATCCATAACCACACAACACCAGTGCACACAGGCCAGACTCAAGCCACATCTGGCAACAGGGGCTTGAACAGGAACAATGTTCAGTGAACAGCACAGATTTTGTCTCGGTCTGTCCCCTCACATGCAAACCAGAATTTCCAGATTCTGGAAGCTGCTTTGCCTCACTGCCCTAGTTTACTGGAAGAAAAAAGCAGCCTTCATTACACACCTTATTCCCTGTTTTTACCTAACTCCTAGGAATATCTCACAGAATTTGAAAAGCTGGTGGAACTCATTCGAGCACGGCTTGGACTCGGCTGATATAAATACATAATTCTGACTCGGAGACCAAAACTGGTTTAACCAGAGGGATCTGGTGTCCGGGGCGTGTGGGGCTGGGTTTCCCCAGCGCTGCCCTTGCAGGGGCAGCCGGTGCCTGCTGCGGCTGGGGAGATGCTGCTCCCCGGTGCCCGAGCAGAGCAGGGCTCGGCAGCGAGAGCGGGCAAGGGAGCAAGGACGGAGCAGGGAACAGACCATGTGTGTTCTTAGACAGCCACCTAGTGAGGACAGGGGGGAATCAAGAACTCCAAGAAAATTCCGTGAGTTCTCACAGAGGATGGAGTTACACTACAAATGCAGCGCTGAAACAGTGCCGAAACAGTGCCAAACTTCACCGTGCAGTGCAGAGGGGCTTTGCCTCCGTCAGGGAGCTAGCAGAGCAAAAGGCTGCTTCAGTTACTGAGCTGTGAGACAAGATTTATCACCCCTGTGTGATTCTCAAAGTGAATGTTTGGGGAAGAGTTCAAGTATTGAAAAAGATGTCTGAGCTTTAAGTGAATTTCAGAGTTTTGTTCAAGACCAAGTGTATATATATATGTGGTTTTATATTTCTATATTTCTATTTATATATTTATATATTTATATCTATTTATTTATATATAAATATATAAATATATTTTTATTTTTATATATACACGCCCCTCACCTTTTTCTTACATACCCATTGCTAAATCAAAACATTCCTGTTGGCTGACAACAGGACATCATGGACATAATGCAATATTAAAAAAGAGGCAAAGTCCAGAGGGATAGAGAGAGAAAATCATCCATGTTGGGAAAGACCTCTAAGAACACCAAATCTAACTGTCAGCCCAGCACCACCGCCGTGCTCACCATTAAACCGTGCCCTCAGGTGCTGTATCCACAAGTTTTTGAACCCTTCCAGGGGTGGTGACTCCACCAGTGCCCTTGGGGGCTGGCACAGAGAGCCTGATTCACTGCTGTGGTGTGTTGGGCTGTTTCTGCTAAGCCAAATTTGGCTGTGGGTGTGAAAGTAGCAGGAAGTCTTTCGAGAAAGAAAAGAGAACCCGTGAGCCCAGTTCACCTCCAAACCAGCACTTGCATTTGTTGGTTGTGTGTGCTGAGTTCCAGCTCTGTGAACAAAAAGAAAAATGAAAAATCCCTCAACTATAAGGATCTACAGAAAAAACGTTCAGGTATGATTTTTGGAGCTTGCTTTTGCAAAGTTACCCCAGGGAGATGTCACACAAAGTTACACACTCACTGTCTCCTGCTCTGGGTCCTCACAGAGCCACAACATGCAACTTTATCCCTGTGCTAGCAGGACACAGAATGTGTGGAGTTATAATGAAGCAGACAGAGTCAGCACCTCATCAGTCCAGTGGTTACCTATTAACCACTGCTCGCTAAATTGCCTTTTGCTATGAAGTTCCCAGATGGTCTCTCGTTATAAATGGGATCACTGAAAGGAAAATTTATAAAAAGATCATCTGAATCAAAAATTTAAGATACTAGTGGAAAACCTTATCAGAACCTCTGGTCTCCAAAGTTTCATCCAGTACCAATATGCCATAGATTGGCTGCAGAGAGGTGAGTAGGTCGCAGAAGAGACAATTAAACCCTGATGATGATACTCTCTTTGGGATGCTGTAGAATTTCTACATGGATATTTATTGCCTCCCAAAACTGTCCCAAAACAGAGAGCTGCCTGGGCTGCAGATCATGTCAGTCCTGATCCACTGCTGTAGGCTTGGCCATACAGTTTCTTTGTTCTTTGGGACTTGCAGTGTTTGTAATCCCCAAGTCTAACAATGTAATAACATATTAAAAATAGCTATGAATGTGTTTTGAATTCCTCTTAGAAACATCAGCTGTACATGCCTAATTAAATATCCTTGACACACACAAAAAATAATTGCGAGGAAAAGAAACCTCTCTCATGAGGGCCAGATGATTTTAATTAGGTCTCACTCAAAATCTTCCTCAGCTCACGTGGCTCAGCTCTCGGCAAAGCACTCGGTCACACTGAGATGCCATGCTGTGCTCCTCTTCTTTCCCTTTCACACTGGTTGCTACTCCTGTGTCCCAGTTTCTCCCTCTTCCTTGAGAATTCACTGTCCTCCAGCCCTCAGAGCTTGGGTTCTGAATGCCTCAGACACGCAGGGCTGGGGCCATTTGCTGATTTCTTACTTTCCACACCTCTGGAGAGCCGGCCTGCACATATGGTGTGATTCTGTGTAGGAGCTGAACATGTGCACAAAGGTTCCACCCCAGATCTGTGGAGGAGCAGAAACAGTACTTATTTATTTATTCCAGAGGAGAGTTACAGCCCCTTTATCCTCCCCCAGCCAGCAGCAGGTCTGCTATTAGCCCAGCAACTCAGTATGAACTCAGATCTCTCTGCCTTCCTTGGAGGGCAAGAGGGGCTAAATGCTGCTGGCAGCTCAGCAGAGCCTGAAGGGCATTCCCAGAGGGAAGGTGGGTACCACCCCAGCAGCAGAGATCCTGACAAATTCATGCTGCTGCCTCCACAAACCTCCTTCTTCCTCTCTTTTGTACCCAGGGAGGGATTTGCTGCCGTGGGGCTCTGACAGTGCCCAGACAAGAGAGACAGGCACTTTTCGGTGTCTCAGTTACAGCTCAGATGTTTAGGGCGTTGGCATAAAGAACTGGGGCATCTCTAAAGCACATTCTTCCACCTCCCCATTTCCCTGCCACAGTTATTAATAGTTAATAGTAAAATCTATACTCCATGAGAATTGAAATTATATGGATACCCAGTTTGCTCTGAGGAGTTATGTACAAATACTAGAATTATTTAATCCATGTCAGCATAACAGATATTGGTTGTCACAATTAGCTAAGTCCTGCAGTTCCTTCTTGTAGGATTTCTCCTTTCCTGGCCCTGACCATTTTTAAGCCTGGGCTTTTGATTTTTTTCATGTGTGTACTACGGGTTTAAACAGCATTAAGTGTCACAAGCCTCAACCTGGCCCTGAATGGCTTGTGTTCACTGCAGTGTTTATCTGACATCTCAAGGGGTCATTCTAGATCTTGCAACGACTTTTGAATGTTTGTTTGTTTGTTGGTTGGTTTTTAAATGCCAAATCAGGGAGTCTGGCAAATTGTAACGTACAATATTAAGTTCCAGCTGTTGGAAAGGCTTACAAAAGAGCACACAGACCTTCTGAAATATCTCCACTGCAGTGTCATCCTTCTCCTCCACCTGAGGCCACCCACAAGTGTCCCTCAAATGGCCACTGGTTCCCAGCACTTCCCTGCTGCTGGAATTCAGCACTTGCAGGTGCTGCCTGTGACATTTGGGCCTGAACTTCTGGCAGTCACTTCCACAGCCTCTGAGGTTTCCAGCTCTGAGCTGGGAGTTCTCTTCTCCCACACTGGGTTTTTTGCTTATTTTTTATCTTAGTTCTAGTACAGCAAGGAATTTTATCCAGCCATCTGCATCCAGCTATTGTTTAGTTACACACAGGGTTCTTTAAATGGACAGTCTCCACAGCCTCCAGGATTCCTCTGGGTACTTCTCCAGTTCAGTACAGATATCCACACAGAACTTACTAGCAAAATTCAGAAGACTTTCTCTTTATTTATGAGAAAAGCAATGACATTGGATTAAGAGTTATATTTAATTTGTCCAAAGAGGGAGAGCTGCTCAGTGCTGTGGTGTTAAGGCAGTGTTACTCAAGTGACCACAGGCATCAAGGCTCTGTAACCTGCAGCAGTTCCTCTGGCTCTGAAGCCCTGACTACACTGAGATTCCTTCCTGCATGGATCATTCTTGCTGTTATTCACCTGCAGCAGAAGTAAAATTCATCCCTGTCAGACCATGCAGAAGGTATTGCTCCTTGGGGATGTATAAAATACATTTTCTCTATGTTGAACAGGCAAATGTGTTTTTCTCTCAGGTAATACCTGCATGACTCTAATTTCTACACTGTGTATTTAAAATCTTTGCAGTGATGATCCCTAAAAAAGTCTTCCCAAGTACCCGAGCCCCCGGAGCAGTGTCTCTGTGTGATCCCATTAAATGTCTGGAGGTCTCTGAGAGTGTGTGAGCCCTGTTCCTGTTCACAGACGTCTGCTCTGGTGGAACATCTCTCTGTGAAGCCTGATTCAGAGCTTGTTGGGCTTTTTTTCCTCCATGGCCTTCTGTTCTGACACAACCTTGTCACCAGAATCACCTCATGGAGTACCCGTTAATAGCCATAAGACATTTCAGAATTGCAAGAATTTAAGACAATTTGCAGGACTTTGCAGAATGGAAGCACTGTGGAAACAATGGTGGTAGGTTCAGGCAGAGCTGCAATTTTGTTCCAGGGCTTCGGTTCATGCATTTGACAATTTGTTCTATACCATTGCTCTGCTGTATGAAGTGAAAAGTCTTGTGAGGGAGGGAAACTGGAGCAGGAACTGAAAGCAGACCAACTTTCTGTACCCCTGGAAAACAGCAGACTTCTCATATGAATAATCATTAAGCTGCATCCATTTGTCTGTGGTTTGAAAATAAGGGCAGGACTTGATTGAATATCTTTGTGATTATGGGTTTGACCTTTAATGATTCACAGCAAAAATCTCTCTCCAGGGTCTTCTAATACAGAAAGAAATGCTCCATCATCTCCTGTGAGCAACCCCTGTAAAGCGAAATTTGGTATCCCCCAAAGCTCTGGAAAATACCCTAAGCAGACTGGCAAAACTACAGCCATGAATTCTCTTGCAGAGTACAGTTTGGTGGATTTTTATTGCTTCCCAGATCTTTAACTACAGAAACATTCCTTTGTAAGTCTTTACAGACCTTTCATAACCCTGAGTTTGGATTATGTTATTGTTTCCATCCCTGATTAACTAACTGCAGGTTTATTCTTTAATTTTAAGGGTGGGCAAGAACATGAAAATTCAGCTGAAGCTGCTGGGAACTTGAAGCATGGAAATTCACCTCTGATGTCAGAGTGAAGCCATTTTACAGGAGTCACCCTGTACACTGACAGAACACTCCCAGGCCTGTGAAATTAAACATGTACGGGAAATTCTTTCACTGTGGTTTAATTTTTCAGATCTGACATGCTGACACAGCGTGTGGCAGAGTGGCCAATGGCAGCAGGAAAGCACATAGTTATATCTTTTATGTTTGTGCTGTTCCGTGAACATGAGATGCACAAGAACAGAGATTTAATTATTAAGATTTACCCAAGTTTTTGACAAGTTCAGCTGAGCTGCACCAACCACACCAGTGCAGCATGTGCTGGTAAAAGGTGCTCTGCAGGCAGGGCTTGTCTGAGGAGCAAACTTTCCAAGAACACAAGAAACAAACCCTTACATTTGCTGAATGACTCGCTAGAAAAAAACCTGATCTGTTCCATTTGCATGCAAACAACCTCAGAGACGTGAAGTTGTCACAGTTTTTGTAAAACAGGAGGAAGGCTGACCCCCCTGAGAAGCTCAAATGGAGCTACACAATGAGTGGTGTGCTGGCGTTGGTAAAAACGCAGTGCTCTGAGGACAGAGCCAATGAACCCCACTACTGAGCCTGCAGAGAGCATTCCTCTCTGTCAGTCTTGCTCAATCTATCTAGTTTTGAAGAAAGTCTCATATTTATGATAAGGTGAAAAAAAAGCCCAACCCCCATCTCCGTTTTCACAGATTTGGGAGATTTAAATTCAGGCCGTCTATGAAACTTCATAGAAGAAGAAAAACTTCCCACAGCTCATCTAGAACTTAAAAGAGGTATTTGCTCATTCCGTTGATGTTTTACACTCTGCATGTGAGACAACTCCCTCCACTGATCTCCCCCAGTGGTGCTAATTTCAGCAGGGAATTGTTGTATCACAGAAGCCGACTGCGTGGGGAGATGGTAGAATAACTTCTGGAGAAAGGCTTATGTCATATGGAAATCTTTGAAAGCAAGTGACAGGTGTTTAGGTTATTACAAAATGAATGAGAAATCCACCCTTTATGCATTTTTTGGACGCTATTAGAAGAAAGGCTGTGAACAACCACCCTCAGAAGTGTGCTATTCTTGCTGCTCAGTAGCAGTTATCTGGAAAGTTTTTACCTTTTTTCCCCTTGTTCCTGTAATTGCACATCAGGAGGGCTGTGGAACAGAGCTGCAAAAGGCTGCCACTAACAGGCCCTGAAAACATGGGAACAAAGACTTTGTTGAGGTCCCGTGGCTGGAGCTTGCTGCTGTGCAAGAGGAACTGGTGAAAGGTGGGGTTGGAAAAGCAAAAAGCACATCATGGGACATGAGGGAGGTGTAGAACCACGAGACAACTGCTCAGGTGGATCTGAGTGTCTTGAGCTGCCTGCTAGACTAAAATGTGTCAGGGTAAAAGCCCAGCAGTGCAGAGTCGGTGCCATGCACACCAGGAGGGCAGGTTTTGGTTCTGCTCTGGAGAGGAGATGCTCTGGTTACAGTCAGACATTTCTGGGGACTCTTTGCTTGAGGGCAAATACACACCAGAAGTGCCTTTGGCTTAATTCAGGTCGTGGTGGAACCATCAGGATGATCCAAAGGGGAAACCTTGCATGAAGGATGGCACAATTCTTCAATTAATGACTTTCTGTTTCTGCCTGTGAGTTCACTGCAGCTCTCCCTGAGCCTCTGAAAGCCCTGTAGATGTGCACAGCAGCTGCACTGCTACGAGAAGCAGGATCCTTGTGTCCTTCCGTGAGAAAAGTCTCCATAAACACAGTTCAAATGTTTCCAGCAGGAGATAAAGCTCAGCAAGGAGCTCCTTAGCTCTACTCTCTCGTATTATACCTGTGTGTTTGTGAGCTGCCTTCAGCAGCAGCATCCTCTCTGGGTTAGTGAAAACCGAAGCAAGTTTATAAGTGTTATCACCTCCAAAAGGTGTTTAATGAGAGTGCTTTGCCTAGGCTGTGACCAATCCCACTAATCCCACTGCTTCCCTGGACCAGGCACTCCACAATGCATAAATGAGCAATTGCATTCATTCTGTTTGCCTGAAGGTTTTCAGCATGCGTGGATCTACTCGTGTGCCTTAAGAAAAAACACTCCAGCAAGTAAAAACGTGAATGTGTCCTTAAAATTGCCCTTCTGGAATTAGCTCAGCCTATTTGTAAGAATTCTTGCAACTTAGCACATGCTTCATCTTCAGTTCAGAGTGTTAGCCAAGTAATAATCAGCACTCAGCAAGAATTAGAAAGCCAGTTTGTCACAGTGAGGTCATGGGGAAGATTATTCCTGCTTTATGTCTCCATTTATAATAAATATTCCATAGCCTGTCATGGAAAGGATGTAGAACATATTTATACTTCCAACCTCTCTTTTCACATAAAATTTATCAACTTGTCTGGTAAATTCAATAGGAGCCTATTCCCTTTTGTCACTTTTTACATGCCTCCTGGCTCAGGAGAACGAACAATCTACCTCAGAGTGCAACAGAGCTCTTGTCTGCCTTTGAAAGTTAATGTGGCACAGATCTAGATTAGCAAAGGTATTTAGGTATTTCCTTTTCAGGTAGAATATAACTGTATAAATCTTCTTCTCGGAGTCAAGTCAAACATCTGATGCACTCACCTCATATTTAGGCTGCTTATTACCATCTGTTGAGGTATCAAGATTCAATTTCACAACATCATCTTGCTCCTATCCAAGTATTTATTGCCAGATAAGCGTGGGCTTGGGAAATCAGCCTACATGGCAGTGTAATGCCTTTGTCCTCCTCTCTCAGAAACACTGGAAGGAAAATCCAATGCATTTCTCAGAACGGAAACATCCCCTTCTCTGAAAAAGGCAACGGGAAACGTGAGCTGTATCTCACTACGTGGCAGTGAGACATTCGATTCTGCACAGGGAGGGAGCCAGAGCAGCCCGTGTAACCCGGAGTGGGCGGCTCCAGCAGGACATCTCCTCACCGAGACGGTCAGAGTGCAGCAGAATTCAGACACAATTTCCCCGTGTCCTCAGACTCCCCAAGGCAATGTGGCAAAGGAGCTGGTTGTGGTATTTTTACACAGACCAGGGACTCCTCACACCGGGCACACCCCGGAGGGTGTTTGGAGAACAGCACATGCCAATGCCAATCGCCTGCCTGGTGCTGCCAAGTTTGGAGAAAAGCTCTAGGTTCCTTTCTTTTTTACTCCTTACGTATTAGCAGCACTGTGGCGATGATACAGCTTTAAAAATAAAATAACAAAACAAATCAGACTGAGGAATGTGTTATAATTCAGGACCCAGACTCACTGAAATGTGGAAAAAGGCAGGAAAGAAAACATGCCAGCTAAGGTTTCAGCAGGATGGTACCTCAGAAAGGCTTAGAGCATGGAATTGGCCAGAAAACAGGAACAGCTTTTATTTACAAGACATGAAGACACATGTTGTACCTGTGTCCCCTCTAAATATTTAACGACTATTTAAAGGCACATTATTGAAACAAATTGAGTACAGACAGCTATTTCTTTTTACAAAGCATATGGGAATGATCATGATGGAATTACTCTTTCCAGAAAGAAGTTTTGAGGAACTTCCAGTTTAACTCAAATAAAATAATTGCTTAGAGAGGAAAAAAACAACAAAAAACCTCAAACAAGCAAACAAACAAAAAACATAACAAAAAGAGCAATTTTTTTCTAGTAAGAAAGGTTCTAATCCTACATTTTTTGCTCCCATAATTCTTTCACAAATGGCTTTCACTGAAGTCTGCTGCATAAAGAAGCTTTCTTAAGTGAGTGAAAAATGATGATCAAAAAGCTAGTAGCATAATTTAAGCTTCACAAAGAAATAAATTTGTCTCAAGATGGTAAATGAGAGGTTTGTCTTGAGATAAACTTGAGAAATAACTTGCATATGAATTTTTTTCCACACCAGCATAGCAGTTGCTGCGAGGGTTGTGTGGCGTATCACAGGTGAGCTGATTCAATGCCTGGAGCCTTTAACTGTTCCACAAAAAGAGCTAACATAGGAAATGAGTGCACCTGGCCTTGAGGGGAGAGAGGACAAGGATGATGGAAATAGAGAGGAAGAAGGATTCCACCCCCCAAGGCTGAGAATCTGTTAAAATCTCAAATAGCTTTGAGGAGCCAATTCACACAATTGTTATTTCAGGACAATAAATCAGAGAAAGGCTGAATGAATGGATGAGAAGTTAAAAAAGAACCACACTGAGAACAAACCAGTAACCCCATCTAGGTGTTGAAAGATGTCCGGATTTGTATTTTAAATCTTTAAAATAACCATCTTGCCCTGACCATGGGGAGATAAGCACCCTTATCTCCATCTCCCGATCTTTTGTCAAAATATACATCCCCTCTCAGCTGCAGAGCTGACCTGGGTCATTTTCCATAGCCTCTCCTAAAAGTTCCTGACACCAGCACCTGGTCATCACCTCAGGCTGTCTTGCCTTTACAGCAGTCATACCTCGTTTTCCGTATGCAGGAATCGTTAGCATCACATCATGCAGTTCACTGGACATTGCCATCGTTATTCTAAGCAGGATTCTATGGCAGTTTAGTGGTTTTGCTTTGGGCCATTTCAGTCCTTTAACCTCAGGCTGCCAGTAAATCCAACAACAGACTTGGCATTCTGATTTATGCACACCCGTACATAGATTTTCTCCTTACATGGAAAATACTGGTGTTTATGTGAAAAAAAAAAAAAAGTCAAGTGAGCTTAAACCCACCAGTTTTATATGCCTTTCTGAGGCTGCAGCTCTTTAAAACTCTCGGCATGGTGTGTGAAGCAGTCAGCAGTTCTTGCTGTTTAATTGTCCTTTTCCCCAGACTCTTGCAGTCAGGAGGCAGCACCGGCATCTCCGTGCCCCGGCTGGGCAGACAGAGGCAAGACGTTTATGTCCCTCCTGAAGTGACGTCTACTTTAGGATGAGATCTGCTTAGAACTCACGAAAGTCACCTGAAAATCTGTCTACAATCCTGTTAAGGAAAATAATGAAAAAGTAGCAAGAGGCAAGCCAGCTGAAAAGTGAGAATAAGGATTAAAAACTTGCAAAATACAAAGATATGAGCACCGAAAAAAAAACCCTCTGAAGCAGGCAGTAAGTAACATATCCTTGGTTAAGATGGACTACGCAGTAAACCTGTCATAAAAACTTTCTGCAGACCCATGAACAACTATATTTTAAAAAAAATCCAATAACAAACACTGAACACGAGCCCAATCCAGTAAAACTAAGTACTATTTCTTGTTGATGTAAGCTCTGTAGCCAACCGAGTGTGGTGCTCAGTTAAATCTCTGGCACTTAACAGCAGTGAGAGAAGTAAACAATGCAATCTTGGAAGGCAGGCAAAGACAGATGGAAAGGGACAATAAATGAGCCTGTGACTAGACAGACAGAAAATCTCACCCAACATTTTATCTTCCATCTGCTTCTCCCTATAACTGTACCTTTACGAAATCAGATCTCCCTTCCTGACACTGGAAATGGCACGAGGAGTGTTTATGACAGGGGGAATGTGTTTAAACGCACGAAAAACCAAAACAACAAAATGAAAATCCGAGTTTAAGCATTCGAGAGCAGACATTCCTGAGATAGATTTCTTTAAAGTAAAACGTTCTTGTGTTTCCTTTGTTTTCCCATATTGTTCTTTAATCTGCCCCTTCAAGGGGGGGTCTGAAAACATTGAGAGATAAGCAGAGAAGAGATGAAAGAAGGAAAGATGCAGCTTCGAAACAGCGTTTCTTTTTGTCCCACTCTCCAGTATCCCCAGCAGCAATAGGGGGAAGCAGTAGGGAATGTGCTGGGAAGGGAGTTTGGCTGCAAGTCTCTGCTCCAAACAGTACATTTTTGCATGGCACAGAGCACAGGCTTTATCCTCCTTCCCATCAGGTCTGGTGGTATTTGACACTTAGAAGTTTACACATACTATGTTATCTTGAAACCTTGTAAATCATCTTTCATTTAAATTTAAATTGCTCCTGAGGGACAGAAGGGAGGACAAAACACCCCAAGTCGTTAAAAGCTTGGTAGCTAGTGAATGAGTTTCCAGGCTGAATAGACTGCAAGAGTCAGTGAAATTCTGTTACAGCTTTTCTGCGTACCACATCACCACAGACACTGCAAAGATGCAGAGGGAAAACATTTGCTTCTCTTATCAAATGTGCAGAGATAGCATGAGAGCAAAACTACCTTCCTCTGCATAGCAAGAAGTACTTTGCTACCTAATATGAAGTTAGTTCTCCAAGAGATAAGTGGTAGACAAAGCAGCCTTAGGGCTGAAGGTACATTTATAATGCAACCCTGGATTGCTTCTACAAAACCAAACAGCCCCAACACGCCGCGCTTCAGGAGCTCTGGCTCTCCATCTACATCACACTGCTCCTACTGTAACGCTGACCTTCCATCCCCATTTACCAGACTCAGGGAGAGTATGAGAAAACCATTTCCAACAGGATTAGCAGATTTAGAATCAATGGGTTTTATTGATGCAAAGCACAGAGGGATTTCTGGGAGCAAAAGAAAACATACACCTCCACTGCAAGCTCCCACTAATTTCGATTTCTTACTTAAAAACAGCAAAACACTTCTGAGCCGTCCCTGGTGAGCAGTTCCTAATGAGAATGGAGTTGGCATGGAGCACTAAATCAGTGAAACAAAGGACACTATTCCCTGGCACTGATGTAGAGGTTTTTTATGGCAAAACCATACTGATTTTCAGAGCATTCTGTACTCAAGCATTTCAGACTTTGCAAGAACTGCAGCACTGAATTTTATCAGTTATGTCAGTTTGATTGGGTTGTATTCCAGCTCCAGAGGTGCCAGCTATACAGTAATATTTTATTGCTTGTATTGCTGACAAAGACTGTATCATCTAGCTCTGGAAATGTACTTAGAGGGCAGTAAATAAAAAGGAAATTTTGCAGAACTAATATTGCAGGTTGTGAATGGCAAGGGGGCACATTTACAATAGAACACTGATAGCACTTTCTGGCAATTTTAGCAATTGGATAATGATGGATGGAGCTACAGCAGCTTTGCCTTGGGTCTCACGGGAGATCAGTGCATATCCTAGGGAACACCCTGTTCAGTAACTATAAAATAAAGCCCTTTGATTTAATATCAAACTTAAATACTGAAGAGACTAATTCTGCTGAGCAGGAGCTTTGCACAGAGCACATCATAGCACCTCTACAGCACAGGGATGGTGCTTCTGAAGAGATGTCCTGACCTGCATGTCCTGCCCACGGCCACCCTTTAGCACATGGCTTCTTTGGCAGGATCCTTTATGTGTTTGGTAGCACAGATGACAGAACCAACCCAGCCAGGGCAGGGTTTATTGGGCTGACACAGTGAAGAGCTCCTCTGAGAGCCAGGGCTGCAGTGTTTGCATTTCTGTGTTGTGCTGAGCCTGATCCAACCCCATTCCAGCTGATGGGAGGACTCGTGTTGCCTTCACCATGCACTGGGTTCGGCCCTTGGTGCAGTGAGGGGCAGTGACAGTGTTTGAAGGAGAAGTTTTTGAACTGTGTGGATATTTCACAACTTAAGGAATACATAAAAGACAGAGCTATTTTCCCTCCCTTTCAGTGCTCGTGGTACAGTCTGTGACAAAAAAAGACCTGCCAGCTTCTCCAAGCCATTGAGCGACATTCCATGGTTTTACATTCTTTTGTTCCTGGAAAAAAAGTCAGACAAAAATATCAGCTGCATTGTCTCAATATTAAACAGCTCCTTCAGACAAGGACTGCCTTATTTTTTCCAATATTTAGCACTTCAGAAGTGGATCGTGTTGAGAGATGAAAAGAATCAACCATTTCATTTAGTGAATGACAAAATCCTAGCTAAAACCTGCTTCCATTTCAAGCTTGTCCCTGTATCACACAAGGCTATGCACTGCCTTGATCATGGACCAGGAGAAGCAGTTCTCTCCAGAGACTCAGCTGAAAATGTCCCAAATATCACCTCTTTTAAATACCTTTAAACTTGCTAAATGCTGAATGCTTTAAAAGCAGTTTCAACTGATTTCCCACCACCAAGACGTGTCTAAAATTGTTATTGCTTCTAAAATAGGCATGATACAAGTAGGACTGATTCCTTTTGTGGCTGCAGTTTTCTGATCTGGTGTTTTGTCACAGCAGTTCTGTGATCAAATACATTCGTTCTGAGCAGGAACTCCGACTGAGAGATCATCAAGCACTGGGAGTGCTCAGGAGCCAACGGGCTGTGTATCCAAACAGGATTTTCCACGTCTTCGGCATTTTTTCTATTCACAAGTCCCTCCATAATATGAGATAACATGAGAAATTTAAGTTACACTGCATTCTTTGTCCCTTCCAGCAGCCAGCCTTTTCCCTTTACTGTTTAGGAGAGCAATGCCTACATTTGGTGACAGTGGTGCAACCAAAGCTTGCCAAATTATGAGCCAGATTTGAAAGGGGAATTCTTTTGCTATAAGAGCATATTTTATTTTGGGCTTTGGTTTTCTTGTGGACTTTTTTTTTCCTTTTTTTTAACTTAAGATGGCATCATCAAGAGAATGACGTATCCTGTAAGATTATTTCAAAAGAATGAAGGTTACAGGCTACCCATGGAAACAATCTACTTGAGGTAGTTCCTAGAGATCTTATCACTGTCATAGCAAAATTTCAATGTGTGAGGCAGATAAATATGGATGGCAACTGAGCTGCAAATTGACCTTGTAGGCTTGGGATAGATTTAGTCACTGCTGCCAAAAGAATTTTCAGGTACATCAGAGATTTGTGCCCAGGGGTCCTCTTCTTACCCAACTAACTTGTAATCACAACTGTCAGCTTCAGAACATTTATATGACCCTGTGGAGTGTAATGTGACTCAACCATCTGAATGTGAAATTCGTTCGACAACTGCAGCATGCTCAGTGGGAGCAGATTGTGAGACACCAGTGATGGATAAAGGAAGATGAAAGAACAGGTTAAAGGGTTCCTGCAGTGGTTTTGCAGGTTTGGGAATAGGTGTGCACAGATTAAGTGCCAACGTGCCTCCTCACACACCTCCAGCAAGATCATTTGGGTGCTGTGAAAACGTCAGCAGTAACAGAACCTGACACCTATCTCTTCCAGTATCAGGGTATAACAATGATTGGACTGCACTTTAATAAGTCTTGCCATTCCTTGTTTATCAAGGACATCAGGCTTTGAAAGAACAACTTGCTTGATTGTCATCAGGCAGTGAGAGGTGTGAGCAGCCCTCCTCACAGCACTTTACCCATTACCTCTCTGCTCATGCCAATCACTCTTCTGTGGATCATTCTAATTGTATAAAGGGGTTTGGACACTACTAACTTGTGTTGGTACAAGCAGGGTTGATTTATTAGCCCTCTCCAACTTAGGCTTGTTTTAACCTGCAGTAGTCCAAAAGGCATCTATTGATCTAGCTGAGGGCTCTATGTAAAACTGAGCCCTTAGGCAATGAGACTCCTTGGCAGGCTCTCACTGACTTATCAGTTACACCTTTTTTTTTTTTTTTTATTTAAGTCTAATTTTACTTCCCCTGTCCATTTTCCCCCATAATTTCTTCTTGCTGAGGTGGGCACTTACAGAGAAAGGCAGTGCTGCTGTTGAGAGAATCAATACTTCCACTGCAGGGTACTTACAGTGCTTCATTCTCTTTGCATCCTGTGCCCTTCATATGTCAGGGATAGGGATCAATTATGAAGATCTGTCGGGTTTGTTATTACATGAGAACATTTATTCTGTTAAGAGGATAAAGCAAAGTCAGCAAGCCAAGAACAGTTCAACTACAGTTTCCAAGCCTGCAGTTACAGCCTGTTAGAAAGACAAGAATATTTCCTTTATTCTAAACTCAGAACAAAAGGACAATTCTCTTCAGCCTGACCATTGAAGAAATGTAATTGAGAATCACAACACAGAGCTTGAAAATATCCGGAAAATTTTTTCTAATGGTGTTTTTGCCTAAAGGCTTTCCCCCAAAGCCTCTCCTCCATCACAAAAACATTCAACTAGAACAGCACTTATCAGATCCCTTTTCATACTGGACCAAGAGCATTAGTTCGTTTCCCATGGCTGGCCCGGTTCAGGCTCTCAGGGAATTACCAGCAGGGCATGCAGCTGTGGTCTTCTCTTGCCTCTCTAAGACAGCGTCAGCTTGAATTTACCAAAACTAGCAGCTGTCCGAGTACACCGTAACAGATAAAAAG
Organism: Ifrita kowaldi; assembly: GCA_013398055.1. Lineage (NCBI taxonomy): Eukaryota > Metazoa > Chordata > Aves > Passeriformes > Cinclosomatidae > Ifrita > Ifrita kowaldi. Next base: position 152,590 of record VZRS01002936.1, read on the forward strand.
GAAAGCAGCAGGTATGAGCAGAACCTGGCTCCCAGATCTCTAAGAGCTTGTTATTAGTGTGATAAGCTGTAGTACTGCAACTGAATAGGCTGGACACATTAGACTTGCAAACACATTCAGTTGCTGACTAACAAAGCTCTTGTTCCACACGTGTACACCTGATCCAGGCAAGGGCAAGGTCAGAGACAGGCTTTGTTCCTTAAGGATTTATGGTTTTGCTTTTCTTCACAAGATAAAAGGTGAAGACAAGAGCAGAATTTCTTATAGTGATTTTCAACTAATGCTTTGAAGGTGAATTCTGAATATTTAAACTTTTCCTCACAGTGGGAATTCTGATATTTGTAGCCACTGCCAAGGAAGGATCTTTTACTATTAAAGTGGTCGAAAATGAAAGTGAACGTACTACAGAGTCCGGGAGAGATGCCAGAACTGCACGTTCTCTGCATAGCTAAGAACAGGTACAGTGCAAGTGCTGCATGGTTAAGATGTTATCTACCCTCAGCAAACATCTCAGCCTAATTTGGAAAGAACAGTGTTGAGGGGAAAATTTTTTTTTTTGCTTTGTTTTGTTTTGGTTTTTATTCTGTACTTCCATTCAGCAGCGATTTAAGGAGCTAATTAGTGCCAACTTTTGAGGTCCAGATCCTAAATAAGCTTGAGTGCCTATTAGCTCTTGCATCTCCTGCCAGCTGCAAGCCAAGCACCTCAGAAGATGTGAACCCTGACTCTGCTGTAAGGGGAACAGCCCTTCTCTTGCTGCCCAGTGGGAGGACACCCAGCACCTGGAGATCAGACCACACTTGTGCTCAGCCTTTGCAGGCAGCAAGAACAGACACGACTCTGAGAACATGAGGAGGAATTCGACTCCAGGTACCAAACCTGGAACGGTTTAAGTTATTTCAAAGCCCCGTATCAGCTATCACTTAACATTTGAATTGTTTCCAATTGAAATTAAATTGTTTCCTATTTAAATCAAATTGTTTCTGATTTAAATCAAATTGTTTCCGTTGAAATGCATTAGGTGCTAAGGATCTGCTTGGAGTTATGCACAGTACCACCACCCCCCTTATGATTTTAGCTCCTGAGCTAAAGAATGACACTTAAAGTAGGCTTTTCTCTGTCATTCTGCTTTATGGGACTCAAGGAACAAAAACTATCCTCTCAGACCACGTAGACCCAATACTCCTTCTAGCTCAGCATGCTCCTGGCTAGATCTACACACTGATAAGTGCTATTTCCAGGAGTAAATTTCTTCTCAGTACAAATTTAAACTCCACATAATGCAGCAAAGATTTTCCAGACATAGCGGTCAGAATGCATTTAAAGTTGAACTTCTCTTGTTTTTGTTGTTCTCCCATATATTTCACGTATATTTACGTATATTTCACGTACCGCTCTCTTTTCAAATGTGAACAGTCTTAAAAGATGCATTTGCATACATGAAACCAGAGTTTGCATCCTGCTCTGACTGTGACCCCGTGACACTCGTGGTGCTGTGCCTGTGCCGAGCCTGCTGCTGTGCTACACAAGTAATGACAAGCTGCAGGGAAATTACTTAGGAGGAAAGAAATGCAATTCTAAATCTTTTATGCTTATCTACGTTTGTAATTCCAGTCATGGATCCTGTCTGTTTGTAAATTCCAAAGCAAAATACCTCTGAACTTGCTAAGTCGGTGTGGATATGCTCATCTTTTCCGTGCTACATAAAATTAGACACATACCAGGCAACTGTGGACTGATTAAGAGTCTCTCCAGCAAAATAAAAGTAGATAGGTCTTGATATCGACTTGGCTGCTGACTCTTGACAGAGGCAGGAGTGTAAGGTGCATTGAGATGCTTATGAGATTCCTACCCTCTATTATGAGAACTTTCAGCAGCAGTTTTACACTGCAAAGTGACTCTGAATAAATAGCATTGTGAAGTTCCCAATTTATTTTCTCTCAAAGTCTCACAGAATAAATTTGCCCGCTTTACAGGAAAAGATGCGTTTTCTCTCGCTGACATCCCTGCAAACTCTGAAAGTCACAGCTGTGTTCTCCTTTCATTGCTGCTCTCCTGAAGTGGTGTCTTAGTTAAAACTCCATTGTTAATGTAACAGAGAAAAAAACTCAGTACCTTCAGAAAGAAATCCTTTAAAAGGCCTTGAATATAAAAAACAACCAGTTCATATCCTAAGATTACTATAAAGCTATATTCATATCTAAGGGGGGGGGGTGGATACAAATCACTCTGTGATTTGATTTCTTTGAATCATAAAGATTCATCATAAAAATCTAGTTATGAGGATCATTAAAAAAATGAGCTTCAGAGCATGAAATGTTACAGACATTTGCAATCTTTAGAAAAAGAGTGTCTCGTTCAAGATCAGATTGTAAATCACCCTCTCTGAGTTGTCTGAATGCCAACTTCTTGCAGGCAGGTCAAGTAGATGTGAAGAAATGTTGGCAAATGTGTTTCAAAAGTGTGATGTAACACACCCAGTACTGGCACGTCGTGGGCTTCTCTTCTCAGAATGGGGTTAGGGTCACACTTTAACAGACATTTCATTTTTAAAGATGCAGATGAATACCTATTGTCAGTTTTGAAAATCTTTATTATCTCACTCTTGTCAAAATCCTTTAAAACCCAGAAGCCTCTCAGCTGTTTTGAAAATTCCAGGAGTTACTGAGCATGGCAAATGCCCAAATGACTTTAAAAGTCTGATCATCAGTGCCTGTAAATGGCTGGCAAAAGAACATGTAGAAGAGACCCCTTACAGATTTAAAGCAATAGATAAATAGACCACTAAATGTAATGGGATATTTTGCACTGCTCTGACTCTGCTCCTCTTACGAGGATAGATCACGTTATACGATGGAAACTGACTGCAGGATACAGCTGTGGAATCAGGATGAGACAAAAATCAGGCCCAACATGAATATGTAAAAGCCATAGTAACATTTCTTGTTTGTAAACTTGCTGGGATGTTATGATCCACCTTTTGTTGGGCATTTCAGGGTTTTGAATAAGGAATAAGCAGAGTTATTTGCTGGCTTTCATCAGCATATTCCCAGCAAAATCTTTGCCAGAGGTGCACACGAGCTTCTGCTGGGAGCAGGGGGAAAGCACATGTGAGAGAACCAACTGGATCTTTTACTTCCCATGGATCACCTCAGGACTCTTGGTTTGAGTTCTCTGGATTTTTCCTCACACCACCCCCTAAATGGCAGTGCAATGAATGTGAGCCATGGCTTGAGGAAAGTGCATTTACCTGCTGATCTGGGTCCTAGACTTTCAGGAAGTTCAGAGAACTTTTCTGAACAGCTAATGTGAGATTGGAGAGGATTAAAAAAATCTATTAATTTATCCTTTTGTAACAGGCCACGTTCCAATTTGTTCATGCCATTCTCCGACAATGCTCTTTTGAACTTACACTGCCATGTATTTTATTTTTGTTGGTCCATTGCTAAATGAAACTTTTTAAAATCCCTGAGAAACCTTCAGCCACAGGAGAACTGGGATTAGATCAAAATGTCCATATGGCACCAGGGGCATCCTTGTTGGAATACAAAAGAGAGGTGGAGAACAGAGATCCCTGCACTCCCCCCACTCCCTTTGTGTGGAAATGAACATTCCAAGCCCTGGTTCTCAGTAAAACCCTTGGATAAGTCAAGGGATTACAAAATGCCTCTTTTCATGGATGTGTGGTCACTTCTTCTCAGCGTCAGCTCTGGCCCTTCTCTTTGAAACGTGCGTTTGTTGTTAAATTTTACAGAAGATTCTTCTGCATAGATTCAGAAGTAACACTAGAGGGCAGTAATGCATGAGATATTCAGGATTTCTGAGCCTGAGAATGTCTGACATGGGTGGTCTCCATTTGTAATTTCATCATTTGCTTCATGTGTTTGTTTTCATTTAGGAAGGAAGGACTTGTTCTGGGATAGGAAAAGAAGAAAAATCTTCACAGAGACCCAAAAATTAACAATCACTTGCTCTCACAGTGTTGTGGTATTCTTAAAAGAAAGTGAGGAACCCTTTTGGGAAGGAGATCTGCGTACAGGGGAGGGGTGTCTCTTCCAAACAAAATATTAAAGGACATTTAAAAATCCCTGAATATGTTTTGTATTTTGCTGAAGCACTGACAGCAAAAAATCTCTTGAAAGGACAGAAGAGGGAAAAGATAAAACAGAAAAAAAAAGGGAAAGAAAGAGGAGAAGAAAAGAAAAAAATAAATTAAAATCTTATGGAGATAGGTAGCATTAAAAAAAAAATCTCCATTAGAGGTATCTTATCTGCACAACAAAGGGACTGTACTTTCCCTTACTGTGGAGTCTCCCCATAAGTTTTTTTCTTTAAAGCCAGTTGACCTGTAGGATGAGACTTTGGCAAGGAAGGGAGGAAGGGTTTGGTTTGGTTCTCAATCTGATCTATCACACTTCCAGAGTGTCTTGGGTCTCACACTATTTTAACAACTGCTCTTCCTCAATTGCTGTGAGAAAAGGATATTGTCTAAAGCTTGGACACTGTGTGGTGCTGGAAAACAAACCAAAAACCTTTGCATCTTGCTGCTTTCAAGTCTCAATAAATCCAAGGAACCTGGATGGCTTTTTGTCTTGAGTGTACGTCTCTAGTGATTAACATCTTCAGGGTGCACTCAGACATCAAGAGAAGGTTTTGCTTCAAAAAAAGCTTTCTTTTAGGAATGCCAAGTGCAAAATTAATGATTCAGGATTGACTCTGGAAGAAAGAGATGTAAGTGTGAAGTGAACCTTTAATGGTCTGTAAGAGGGAGTGACTGCTTAGAAGAGTTTTTATAGCACTGCACTTCCTGCTACTTAGGTAATAGTAACAGCAGTAACAGTAATAATGCCTGCCTCTGATAGCTCACTTCCCATCAGCAGAGCACAGGTAATTATGTTCATTTCTTATCTTCAAGCAAGTGTTACCGAAGAGAGGAATGTGATAATGGGGTATTTGCTGCTATCTGTGTTTTTAAGCAAAGTATCAGGACTGGTTTTGTCTCCTGTACTGGGGCAGGGAAGGAGCAAATATCAGACAAAGCTGTCCTTGAGCACCCCCATTTTAGACAGGTCACTATAATTTCTTTAAAGGTGAGATGGGGGTCATGTCATGGCCACAGACGGTGTTTGGGTCCTTTGAGTAGAGAAAGAGTGTGTTTGTGACATTTAAAAGCCTCACCATTTCTGCTTTCATCTCTGCAGCACTGGAGTGGCCACCTTGGTACAGCATGTTATTTATGGGTGAAGATACCTATGGGTTCAAGCCAGGCAATTTAAAAACAGAAGATGATATTATTTTTAATAAAAGGAATTAAAGAGAAGTCTTAAAATGCTCATCAGCCCGAGCAGGCTTAATTTTTTCCCCTCCTACAGCCAATAGGAAATGATCATGCCACAGCAAATTAATTCAGGTCATGATAGTGCCATGGTAAAGCTAGAGGCCAATTCATGAAGATTGCTCAGAACTGCCTCTCTGTTTCCATGTTGAATTTAATGAGCCTTTTGGTTGAAAAATTTGTTATGCTGCACTTCGATTCCAGCTTAAGATGAACATGGCTCCTGTGTTTTTGAGTCTCTCCAAGATAATTACTGTGATTCCATCGTTTCTCCTTCATATCCCTGTGTTCATGGGGCTGCACTCCCTCTGTCACTGGCAGGGTATGAAAGGGAACACCAAGGATATTCACACAGGTCAGGTTTCCCTGAAGGGATCTTGCCTCTCATACCTGTGCTCTTGCTGCTAATCCAAACGTAAAGATGAATAGTAACAATTCATTTCAGCCATGTATTATTAATTTTAAGCAGTCTAGTTTTTCTTTCAGCCACTTTCTATTACCCACGTGTAATGACCCTTGCCCACATAAATCAGCCAGGAAGATTTAATTCGCTTACTGATGAACCCAGTTCTCTTCATTTCCAGCCTCTTCCTGCAAAACTCAGAACAGAAGGCTCAGTTTTTTTCCTGGACTTCTTGAAGGAGTAATGCTCAAATAGCACTTCAGTAAAACTTGGAAAATTGTCCTTCAGCGCCTAAATGCTGACTATTAACTGCAGGAATTTTAAGTGTTTTTCTCTATTGTATTTAGCCCTGCTCTTCTAGATTATCCTTGATTTTTGCACTGTCCATTTTTGTTGAATGAGGTGATAATTAAACACATGCAGTCTACGGAACAGAAAGTGTTATTCAAAACTAACCAGCAAAGGTCACGGAATAAATACATTGACAACTTGCTAAGAAAGGAGATTACCCAAAGTCTTGACTTGGTGTTATTTCAAATCCCAAGACACAAGAGAGTTTTTATTCCCTCTCAATTCCTTTGTTGTGTGGGGATTTCTGTGTGTTGCTTAGCTTAAATTTCTTTCGAAGCCATCCAATCCACTCTGTTGACTGCTTGGTAAAATTCCCTTCTACACTTGGGTCGGTATGTACTGAAGAAGAAGGTTATCTGCACTATTAAACCTTTGACTCCTTGTCTTTTGAAGAGATCATTTTGCATTTTGCTATGGCAGAGCTGTAATTAGATCTGTTAATTAAGGACAGAATGAACTTTTTAAAAACTCTAAACCCCTTTGCATTTTTGATAAGTTTGCTTAGGTTGCTACTGACCTTCGTACAGGGTTTGCCACTGCTTATTAATTGTTAAATTTTAATTAGGCATGCTGATGAATGTGCTAGCCTTTGCAATAAATAAAAGGTAGCTTCATTTATAATCGGATATTTACCAGTCTACACAGAAATTATCTGCTTTCCTAGAACACAGTTAATTTCACGTATTTTGATAACAGTAATTGGTGGTCTATAAAAACCAAATGCAAACAGATAAATATAATGACTCCCTGGTTCAAAGGTTGAATTAGCAGTCCTAACAAATGGAGTTAGGACACCGAGTCTTAAAAATTAAAAACATTCCACAGGCACTGGAACTAAAGCGACTTCAACAGCTGGTCAGACATTCATGGTATTTTTATCGAAATTCCTTGAAAACATGTTTTCCAGAGAATAATCAACCCTTCTTATAGACAAAGCAGGTCAGACTGAGGAGATAGAGGAGTAAGAGGATGAAGAATGGGATCATCTTTCATGCCTAAGGGAAGTGAAATTTTGGAGCACTAGTGCACAACCTGTTGTTGCTTTGCCAGTAATGACTGTGTGGTGAATCCTGGTGCCTGTGGGACCCACCCAGGGACTCCACAGACCAACCCTCTAAGGCTGTAAAACAAAATATCAGGAAATCAAAGGGTACCAAGAATCAAAATAATTCTTTTAGATTGACCAGTATCGCCATAACTGAAAGAAATATCAATTATCTGTCCTGTTTGATTGCTCCAGTAGATTTGCTAACTGCACATTTTAAATTGGACCTCCTGCCACTTTCACCTCTTGCCTCTGTGGAAGATTATCACAGAATCTTCTCATGAGGAATGATATATTTAATTAGCCATGTCCATTGCCATGAAACAGAGTTAACAATCAGCAGCTTCTGCTGCAGCACACTCAAGGATGTAAATTTATCCCTGATTTCAGTGCTATAACTGATCAGCAAAGTGTGAAAACACTGGAGACAGTGACTCAAGTCCTGGTTCACATAGAGGCAAGTGGCAAAAGTCACCCTTATTTCCCACACAGTCCAAGCCAAACTCCAGAGATCAATGGCCAAATGCTTTGCTCTTATCAGGATCCCCCACATCCATAAGGAAACACTGCTGCTTTTTAAAGAAAGCAAACTTAGTTTTGAAAGTGGAAGGAGTGGGGCTCCATGCCTTTCCTTTTCATCCCGTGCTGATTTTCCAGTTGTTTCGCTGTTTATCTGAAGAAAGAGCTCATATGATTCACTTTTTGCTGAGAACTCCAGCACCTATCTCTTCTCCAGGGCTGGAAAATTAGATAATTATCACTCTGCCTGTATTATTAGTGCTGAAATGCTACCTACATTTCGTTAGGGATGTTGGAGCAGGTTTAGCAGGCTGATGGAGTGCACTGCTCAGAGCTGTGTGAGCAGTGCCAGGGGTTGCCTGTCCCCTGACCATCTCAAAGCATGTGGTCACTGCTGGCTGGTTTGATGCCAGTTCTTCAAGCGCCGAGCGGTGCTTTCAAGATTCCCACTGCAAGGAGCAGGGCTGGTGATTGACTTGCCAGGGTGATTTCGGGCACTGATGAAAGCAGGACTTTTCAAAGGCTGGGGCTTTGGGCATTCTGCCAGACTGAGGGAATATTTTGCTAGTGGCACATCTAACTGAGCTTAGAGTGAGAATTCAGAGACAGGTAAATTAATTTTCTAGGTCCTAATAAGTATGTCTTCCCAGAAAACAAGTTTCAGAGGAATCCTGATGTGGGACTCAGCGATATGTGTTTGAATATCTCCTGACACTAAAAAGAGACCTAAGCCAGTTTTCAGAGAGTGTTCAAGCAACCTGTCTGCTGTTAACCCTGGTTTATCCACAGATGTTCCTGCAACCCTACTGAGAATCAACTCTTTTCCTTTTGAGATCAGGTATGACTGCATGCCTGGCTTCACTTTTCCCTGCAATGGAAAAGCAAAAGGAATATCTGAAAGCTTTCCCCCTTAGGGACATAAAAATGACATTACAACCTCAGCACGGGGTGGGGATGCTTCACCTGCTCCTTCCAGACACAGCCTGACACATTTCACCTGTGCTGTTGATGTAAGGGAAGACCAACACTCTGGAAATACAGTTGTTACTGCAATAGAAAACGGGGCATGAAATAGGGGCTGCAGATCAGCCTGTTTAATAATGATCTCCTCAGAGCTGCATTAACGAGCTGGGAGCGAGGAGAGCAGAATTTCTTCCCCTTGAACTTAGACTAGCAGCAGGACATGAAGGAGCTGTAATAGAATGTTATTTTACAAGAAGTAAATAATGTAATAGAGTCTATAAGGATGTCAGCAGGAGAGTTAGAACTGTCATAGCATAATCCTGACTTGAGCAGCAATGTGTGAAAAAGTAGCCTGCAGCAGTTTTTCCAGTACTTCAATAATTTCTGCCTTCTCACTGATCTTTGTTTACTCTACTTACCTTGTCAAAAAAATGTTTTACCTTATGTTAAAATGCTAGCTAAAAGAGGAAGATGTATTCCCAGAAATCCCAACTTTTCAAGCATACATATTTTATTTTTTTTTCTGTTGTTGTTGTGGAAAAGACGGAAGAATTGTATTCCCTTCACTTAAAAATATGAAGAGTAGTAAAACCATAAATAAAAAGAAGCTGCCTGTGTCTTTGTTGCTTCTTTTTCTTTCAGACTAATGAATAATTCACAAAATTGGCAGTATTAGACTTCATATCCTTGTGATATGATGGCAGATTTTCCAATGAGGCCTCAAATGTAAGCTCAGGAGGGTCATGAAACTACACAGTTATCATTATTGGAATGCAGCAGCATCTTCCAAGGTACTGCAGCACCTTTATATCATCACTGAAGCAAGGCAGAGAGGACAAGTCTGCAACTAAAGAAAATGCTAAGTATTAAACTGAAGCTACAAAAAGGAGGAGGAGGCTAAGTTTCCTTTTTGTAATTTCTCTTTTCATAGGACACTTATTGAAGTTTTCTTAAACCATTGTTACAGCAATGCTGTAAAGACAAGGGGGACAAACTAACCCAAATTTTCGGGATGTTTTTTCTTGTGCCTTGACACTGTGCAAAGAATTCAGAGTATGTACCCCCAGAAGAATAGTCTCACAAGCCTTCCCTGGAACAAATTATATCTGACTTTCCACAGGATCCAGGCTCTTCTACTTTCCTTTAAAAAATGTTGCTTCTGTTGTTACTTTGCCACTGGTGCTCTCGCAGACCCCAAGCTCCTCTGCAATTCTCTCACCCCATCCCAGACACAGCCTTGGGAATACTATGCTGTGTTTTAAATTCAAATTGTGTTGGCTTCTCTAAGTTTGAGACGGACACATCAACCTGGTGTAATGTATTTGTATGGTATATTTGTCTTTAAGGAAATACATTAAAAACCTTTCACTGAGAATATGAGATATTGCATTGTCCTTGAAATTGTGTTTGGACCTTCAAAGCCATTTAATCTCAATTAAAGCAGAGCATACAAGATAAGGTGCTCTGAAGACGCATTAAAGCGTGTCACAGTGCCAAGCCTGCGTGCTCCCTGACACATCCTAAAAGCACTGTGGCCCTGGTTGGAAGGGATGGTTCAGAACTCTCCCTGTGCCCCATTAGCCATGGATCATTAGCACAACCCAGAGCTCTTCCCGTGCTCTGTGCGTGTGTGTGCTAACGAGGGCTGCTAATGTATGAAGGCTTGACATGATAGATTGTAATGCCTCTGGCTCCGTCATGTCACAGGCAGTTTATGCATTAAATAAAACACACCAGGGGATTACAGAGTTAAGAGATTGGAAATGCACCACAAAGCCTTTTAATTCAAAAATCACCATTTGTGATCCATGCCGGAACTGCGAAGTGCAACCAAAAGTTTGGCCTCAGATGGATGGTCAGGAATTGGTTTGAAATGAGTTTGGGGCTCTCAGTGCAGTCCATCCACCACGGGACAGCAGCCTTCACATCGCTCCCACCGGGATGCTGAGGGCTGAGGGGGATGCAGAGCCAGGCTGCCCTCCCAGCTGAGACAGCACAAGACATTTCAGGGTGACAGGAGCGAGTCTGTGCTGCCATTCATTTTGCTGCACTAATTCAGAGGATAAACAGAGGACTCAGTTCTCCGGAGTTATTAATCTGGCACCTTTCAAGCACATTTAGATTGGCATGGGCTTTTGTTTCCTGTTTTCTTCTTTTTCCCCCTTCCCAATTACATGTTAGGTGTAGCAGTGTTAACAGCTGTCACTAGAATATAATCTCCAAGGATTTCAAGAGCAAATAACACTAGAAAAAAATTGATTCACGAAGAAATGTTTAGCTATCATGATCATTGAGAATAAACCACATTATTTTCTTGAATGCCTAGTTCAAATACTGTTTTTAGAGTTATTTTGACAGAAGATTTTGTAAAAGGTGCCAGCAAAGAGTGTGGAATGACAATCACACAGGAAGAAGATGGTGCCACAGTCAGAATTCACCAGTGACAAAGACGAAAGGCATTGGATCATGGTTTTTGCAGGGATCTAACCTCCACGCCTACAATATGGTTCATATAGCGGAGTCCTACTGTGCCAGAAAATACATTTATATTTGAAACATGCTAAAAATACTGTGAGTACCATAATATCTTGGTTCTTTTTCCTACTTGCTTTTTAGGCTTAGCAAACCCTTTCTGTATTTCTGTCCTTAATTTGTTAACTGATTTTTTTTAAAGCAGCTCACTTACCAGGTAAGTGTGTTGTTAATAAATTTATGGCTGATAATTTTTTTAAAAAAGCATTATGTGGGAATGTGAAGTAATGAATACATCAGAATGACTATTTAGATTCCTACAAAATAATGATCACAGAAGCATAGAGCCCCTACAGTCTCCAAAGAAGAGGTGAAAGTTCTGACAGCAGAGCTGTTTTAATACCTCTGCCCACATGTGGACATGCATGCTAAAATTGATGCCCATAAAGTTTATAACCTCTGTCACGATAACTGATCAGTAGTTAAACTTTTTTTTGCAGTTCCTTGCCATTGCCCCTTTGTTTTAGACTAATAGAAAATAGTAATTTTTAATATGTCTGTTTTGTACAGGGCAAAGCATGTCACAAACAGCTGAGCACACTGACTCAAAAATACTCAACACTGACTGTCTTTGTAGCTCATGCACTAGGACTTCATGTTTGTTTACTGCTACCCAGGTCTATTGCCACAAGTAACACCAGCAAAACCAGAAGAATAATCAGTGAAAACTGGTTTCTCTGTAAGATGGGAATATCCCTGACCTTTATCAGAACCCCTGTTGTTCATCTTCCACCTGACCCCAGTGCCTGGAGCTGTATCAACGCCTCAAGCTCAGACAAGTGCCTTCAGTGTGTCCTGAGCTGGCTGGTGTGAAGAAGGGCTTGCCAGAGAGAAGCCAGCTTGTCTGGCCCCTCAGGGCATGGGGAAAGCAGATGTGTATCTGTCTGCAGCTGATCAGACTTTTTTTCCCTCTAACTTTGCCCCTGGACTCTGGGATGAAATCCGCGCCTCTTGCCCATCCTGAGTACGGTCTCAGGGAGTTCATATCCCACCTGGAGAAAGCCCATTAGCACCTTCTCACTGGCCTGAAGGCCCTGAGGTCTCCAAAACCAGAACAGGCTGTCCCACACCCACTGCAGAGCAGCTTCAGCCCTGTGTGAACGGCTCATGCACGGTGCCACTGAAAAGCAGCTTCAGCAAAGCACATCAAAACTGAGCACTTCCACCCTCACACTCACTGGTGCACCCTCCTCACTGTCCATTGCTTCAAATGTGAACAGAATCTGGGTTTTATCGTATTAGTGACCTGGTTCAGGCTCATTTTCCCAGTATTTCTGGAACTGTTTCAGTGACGAACTGTAGATGGAGTTATTAACCCACCAGAAGCATCTGACAGAGGAAAAGGCTCGCAACGCATTCTTTTCCAAAACATTTCCAATCTTTGTGATTGTTTGTTCATTTACTAAAAATAGTATATTTAAAAGCATGGAAAGGCAGAAGGCTGGAGCTATTGAGGCATGTGACAGATATGACAGACACCTGGCTTGGAAATGCCACAGGACTTCTTCTCCATATATCATTATTCACCTCTGAACACTTTTTAACAAATTCTACACTTGCAGAAAAAAAGAACAAAAAGCATAAATGCAACAGGAAAAGGAAAGACTTCAGGATCAAAAAACATACAACTGACCTACCCCTCAACAAACCACATTCTTGGAAACACAAATAGCCAAATTTACTTGATTACATTTCATTTTAGGAGTAGCAATAGCTCCTCACTGTTCCCCAGTTATCAGTTCACATCACAGCTCACTCTCTCTCATATTTCAACCTTGTTTTCAGCTGATCTTCAATGGTTTTTGAAGTTGGGCAATAGTCAACCCCCTGTTCAGTAACATCAGTGTTGGGCTAGTGCAAACAAAACCAGGTTCACTTTCCGAGACACGCCAACTGCTTACTGAAAACACCTGGATGACATCTCCTTCTCTCAATTGTTACAATACTCACACATTTCTAAGGAAGCAGAACACCCAGTCTGCAGTGGGTTAAGAAAATCCCCTGGAACTGCATCATAAGCAAATTTTATTCCTGTTCAGTGATTTATTTAAATGCAGTTGTCTCTGAAGGATAAGAAACGAATCCTCAGGGTATTCACAGAAGCAGGGAGTTAGGGCACAAGCGGATTTTTCACCTTCAGATCGAATTAACTGACTTTATTCTAAAATGAGAATGGTCAACTGGGATGGTCAACCAAGCATTTGTCCAAGACCACAGAACACGACTAGCAGAGGAACTCTGCTGACCTGAAGGGGTTTTGAGCAATCTGAAAGCTCAGCTGTGGGAGCAAGTGAACTAACAGAGACTACTGGGGCTGAAAACTAACAGCCAGTCCTAAAGAGGATCCTGGAGAACTGTTTGATTTAAAGGTACTCCTCACCTCCCTCTCCATCCATTCTCCAAGGGGTTTGGTATGCATTTTCTTATTTCCCTCAGCAGTGTGAAGATATCAAGACAAGGTTTGTAAAGTTAGGAAAGCTGGTCTGATCTCTTCTGGGCAGCTGTTCTCTGAACTGCATGCTGAGGCAAATGTGGGAGCTTCTCACCCCCAGAGATCCACACTGGAACCTCGGTCAGGACATCAATTTGCGCCAGGGCATTGTAGGGGGTGGACTAATTCTGAAAACTGCCCACACAGACATTCATTATTGTCAGTATGACCAAGGTGGTCCTGGTAGCCTCCATGTAAGCCCATGTAATGTTAAATATTCAAGATTTCTTATGCAGACAATGCCACAAGATAAACCTCACACAGAATATTGTTCACATTTACAGGGAGTATAAAGATTATGCCTTTTAGCCAGCATAAAAGTATGCAAAGTTACCATTTAAAAGTAAAATGCCTTGATAAATGTTTGTTATAACCCATCTGATATTATTATTTGAACTGGAAAACTTCCACACCTAGAAAGGCAGTAATTTGATGGCTTGCTAGAAGAAACAAGACATAATAATGTATTCATGTAAAGATCCCACATTAAATGGAAGAATCACTTGAAAGGATGGATGTCTGATTCTCTGTTACCCTGTTTCTCATTTGTCCTAGGACTTCTTCGGGCTCCTCTGCTGGAACAGCCTCAGACCGTCAGTGCTGTATGTGCAGGAGAGCAGAAATGGGAGTTCTGGCTGATAATCGAATAATGGAGGATGTATCGCTGGTTTTTGCAGTATTGTGCTGGAGCCAGCATGGGGATAGGCAGTGAGAGAGGGCTCCCAGGCTGCGGCTGTGGCTGTGCAGAGCAGCACTCGCACGCTGCTGCCAGGGCACCACTAGATGTCTGTCTCTGCCTGTGCTCGCCCTGCACAGGGAGGGCCTGGCCACCAACTCGCCTTTTGGACCCCAGCTTCTGTTTGTGCTTGAGACAATTTACCTCACATAACCTGAATGCTGGTAGAGAACACCCACTCACCGGATTACCTGTTTAACAGACCAATTAACTATTCCTCTCCATGATGCACTAATGAGACGGTTCTCTTCCCCTCCACAGCATGACACGAATGCAATGAAAGTGCAGGGTGGGTAAAGCAATGTCTCCAGAGTGATCCAAGAATTACTGCAGGGAGTGGGACTTTTGCTATTGTCTCCAGCTGCGTCGGGATTTGCAGAAATCCACTTTCCCACAACAGAGGTGTCCATTTTGCTGTGTCATTTTAACAGACTCATGTACGGCTGCACTCACTCACGCAGAGTTTACCTTTCAGGCTGTGTGTGTGTTGACTAATCTATCTCATAGTTTGTACTTCTTTCAGCTGACTCAACTCGTTGGTTTGTTAAGGACTTTTCACACCCCTCACACATTCGGTAAACCTGACTTGCACGCTCACTTTGCAGTCCCCAAGCAGTGCCAGAGCTGAGTTCCTGAGGAAACGCTTCCAACAGACACACTGAGGGTAGCATCTGCTCAGTGAGGCAGGTAAATTCCTTACCGTGTGATTCAGTGTCTTTGGCTGACTCCTGCCAGCGAGCCTGCACAGAGATCCACCTCAGCAGCACTGCCATCTCTAAATTAACCTGTGGCAAGCAAGGCAGCCACAGCTTCCAGCCATTTGTGCCACTGCTCTGCAGGAATTCGCTGCCTCGGGGCAGGATTAAGAGGGCCAGCTCAGATGTTGAGGTTTGCATGTGGACAGGGTAACAAAGGGCTCTCCCCTCAGCTCCATCTCCCCCCTTCTTCTCCCCTACTCACCAGTCATAGGAAAGAATTGGAGAATTTCTTAGGATAAGATGCCAAAACACTTTAAATCTGACTTCAGATCCATTGTCATACAATTTGGCTGTACTAAATGGATCAGTGAGCACATCTCTTGCATATGTTAAAGTCCCTCAAAGTAGAGCCATGCAGTCATCTAGCTTATTTCCCCTCCTAGTAAATAATCAATTCTTTGTTTTGAGTGTGTATCTGCTGTTACGTTCATTCCCATTTGAGAACCTGAGTTAGAGTGAGTCTCAGCAGTTTGCTAAAGGACCACCCACAACATCTCTGGCAGACCAGAGACAAAGCCAGGAATGACAAAGACAACTAAAGACTCGGATACTCAGTGTTTCATCAAGCTGGCAGCAGGTTTCTGGAGAAAATAAAAGTACTGTTCCACAGAATGTTCGATTACACTATGGAGTTCAGTCTCATTTAATGTTATGGAGAATAAAAGTGTCAACGGGCTTGAGGAAGGAATTAGAACAGCTGATCCCCACGATGACAGAGCTGTTTATCAGTCTAACTGACAGACTTTTTTGTATTGGAGTGATACAAAAGTCCTCTTGCAACAGCAACAAGTCTGACCCATGGGACGAGGGAAAAAGGTTCCCTGTTCCACACCTATTCCTTAAACACTACCCCCATCTTCCACCCTGGTCACTCTGGAGATGGGATGTTTCACTCAAGAGGACTTGTGTTGAGGTCACCACTCCAGCCCAGAGGAGAGAGCAAAGCTCTATGTCATGAGGGAGATCCATCTGGCAAGAAAGTGCAGTTAAGGTTCCATGGTGCAAACGGGATTTGCAGGGAAGAGCTATTTTTGTGATTTTTCTCCAAGGTTCAGAGACTTTGCTCCCATAAAAAATATCATGTCTTAGTTCAGGACAGCAGGCGCAGGACACGCCATGGAACAAGCAAACAATAATGGCATGGTTTGCATCATGGTCAGAAGACTAAGCTGGTTAAGTCAATCCAAGTGGTTTTCCCCTTCCACAGACAGGAAATTAGGCCTTTCTGCCCTGATACAAACACCTACTGCACACCAGGCTGCCAGGTGTGGAAATCAATATGAATAAGAGAAGAATCAATAGGAATAAGAGAAGACAACATTTCAAAAGGAGCCTTTCCACCTTTTGTAACCCAAGCATGGTACAATGGTTGTGAGGGTAATTCTGAAATTAAGGGCACTGCAATGCTGCTTTTGCTTTGCAAAGCAAATGCCAACTCTCCAAGTGTAGTGGCAACTGATGGCAGCTCAAGGCTATATCCATTTTTATTCCATGAGTGTACCGGGAACGAGTAGTGCTGGGAGGTGGTTGTGGAAAATGAGGGCATCTAAACAATTACTTGTTTACATAAATATTCTAAATATGCCTTTAGTAAAGCACTGGGGTTATAGAACTAATTACTCTGCTCATCTCTTACTGACATCCATGGCTCTACCTATTCCCTTTTAGGGTGGATATCTCTTTTTTCGTAAGGATCTGTATATGCCCCAGGTTTTATTGATCATTGTGTGAAGGTCAAAGCAGATATGTGTTTTCCTCTCCTCAAGATCCTGTTTCCAATGCTACATTTATTAAGCAAGTACATTATTAGCAAATGCAGCAAAAAAATAAAGCCAATTGAAATAAAACCAAACACAATCAGTCTATTTACATGCTTATTCTTATTTAATGATACCCTTCAGTGCATGGCTAGTTAGATATGCTGCCTGCAGTTAGAGAAGACTCTACTCAACTCACACCTTTCCCCTTCTTAGCTCAGGAAGTTCTTAGCAGCAATCCCAGTGAAGATCTCTGACACTTTGCCTTTGCCTTTCAAAGGAAGTTGGACTCCCTGGAAAAAAATATCCTTATCTTAGTCTTCCTCTCATTTTCATACTGATCAGTTATGCTTCTTGCACTCTTTACCTTTTTTTTTTTTTGCCACCATTAATTTTTTAAAGCTGGTGAAATTCTAGCCAAATAGAAATATCCAGAGAGAATGCCTTTCCAGTTTAGTCCAAAATTGTTGCTGTGGGGTTTTTTTCTCAAAATGAGAAAATTCTCCCTTATCAATTGAAACATTTTGTTCACTTCACTCCACTAATGTTTCAGGTTTTAATTTTCAGGATTTTTTTTCCTCAAAAGCTTCTAAGTTATGTTTAAGTAAATTTATCCATATACAGGATGCTTTTGCTGTTGTTTGCCACCTTGGAGGCCGAACTGATCTTGTGCTCCCTAAAAGAAATGGAAGAAGAATATCTGTGATAGCCCACTTCTGATACAGAATGAAACCCATTTTGGAGCAGCACTGTGAGAGCCCCACCACAGCCATTCTGCTCCTGAATAAATAGACCAACGCTGTCAGCAGCCTCTCCTCTGCTGCTGGTAACTCTGTGTGACTCGGCTTTAAATGGGATATCCTTTGGCTCTGAATACTCTCATTTAGGCCCTTAGCATTAGACTCCCCGACACATTGTTAGCATTACCAAACCTTTCAGATACATCAAGGAAACAAAACTGAAAAGCCAGTGAGATAAATCTGTGCTCCCAAACAGATGCTGTGCAATCACATGCAGCTCAAGGTGCCAGTTCCTAACATCTTATTTCAGCAAGTCTTACAGATAAGAAATTTAACACAATCTCACCAAACACAAGCTGAATCAGCCTTCAGGATTCATGGATTTTAAAGCAAGCGAGGAGAGCTATGACTATCCAGTTTGATTTGCATAGCACAGGCCAAAGAATTTCATCCAATAAATCCTGCTATCAAATGAATTATTGCTTCCTTCCATGTAAGCAATCCTTAGATCCAGTAAGTTGTGGCTGAATTATAGCACATCTTACAGGAGGGTATCCAGCTTCCGTCCGTCCTATAATGCTTGCAAGGCTAGGCACAGAGCCCAGCAAGCCATCTCCTTCCCCATTTCCTGGTGCTGGAACTTAATCCAGCTATGATGGGAAGGTAAACTTCTGTTGTTGTGAATACTGTTTTTATATAGCATGCCCTTACCCCATGCCAGAATTATACCTTTACTCAGGGAAATAAGTGTTTCTTCAAAAATGATGGCTGGGATAATGGGAGGAAATCAGCCAACAAAAGGATTGCAGTCTACAAGAGGAGTACTTCCCATTTGGATCTTATCCCAATTTCTTCCACAAACTTGGAGAAATTTCAAAGGTAAATCAGAAATTGGAAGGGGGAGTGAAGAAGACAAAATGACACAGGACAAGGATGTGAAAATAACTCAGATTTATCTTGGGCCCCTCACTGGATAATTTGGAAAATAAACCCCTGGATATTAGGAGTGTGTGGTGGGTTAAACCACACAGTCACTGGCTCACTCTCCCCAACAGGATGAGGGAGAGAGTCAGAAGAGAGAAAGTGAGAAAACTCATGGGTTGAGATAAAGACAGTTTAATAGTAAAGCAAAATCTGTACACACAAGCACAGCAAAACAGGGAATTCATTCCCTGCTTCCCATGGGCAGGCAGGTGTTCAGCACCTCCAGGAGAGCAGGGGATCCCATGGAACGGTGACTTGGGAACAAACACATTCACTCCAAAGAGCAGAACTCAGTCAAACAGGCTCTGACTCATCTTTGGGTGCCTCTTTGTATCCACCAACAAACAGCAGCATGTAAAGAGCAGTAAATTCCTTACCTGGCACTGGTTTTGTGGGGTAAATTTGAACATAAATCACAGCAACGTCTAGATGAGTGCAGACTGAAAATGATCCTATTTGTTCTACTGACAGGTATCTGAAATCAATTTGCAGCTTATTTTGTGTATCTATTACATCATTGCAACAAGGAATATGTTTAATAAGCAGAATCCAAACAACTCCAGGGTGGAGGAGATATTTTTGCTGTTGTAGGTGTTTGCCATTGGTGACATAAGCAAATACAAGATGTCCCAGCTGCAGCCCATTCTCCCGCCTGATTCAAGACTTTAATGTGAAAATGGCTATTTTTAGGCTGGAGCTCATCTGAGGTTGTTCTGTGTCCCCAGCATGGAGCTGATTGCTGATAACCTGTTTGGGGGAGTGGGGGTGAACCAGTGCAATCTGCAAACATTACGAACCAGATTGACTGAAAAGCAGAGCAAAAGCTGCAGAGACCTTTCTGAGATTCAAGTCCGATCTCTGATACTTTGCCTTCTCTTGAAGATCCACTCTTTAGTTATAAGTGACACTTCTTTCACATTTTAAATAGCTAGCAGAAAATAAAAAGGAAAAGACCCTAAAATGCTTTTGCCAGACTAGTCAATGCATTTAAGATTAAGCTGAACATTTCTATACATCAGTGACCTTTAAAATCTGTTAGGAAGGTGAGATGTTAGGATTTAGTCTCAGCCAGGTGATTGATGTTTTTTTTCGACTGCAAAGCAAAGCTATAGCCTGTAGTCTAAAGCCTATTTATAATCCTCTTTAACAGCACTTGGTATAAAGATACAACTCATTTCTTTGTGAAAATAGCCTGGCTCTGCAATAGTGTGATATATTGAAAGAAAACAAAGTAAGAACCTGGAGCTTGCCTCCAAGATATATATTAAAGAACTGTCAATAATTGCCCCGCATTTCAAGGTATTTTGTTAATATGAATACCCGATAACATTCCTACAAAGTTAGTGTCAATAAGGGTGCTCATTCATCCACTTACCTTCCGAAACAGATGGGTAACGACAATAAACAATAGAAGCAGCTTTGTGGGTGGGGCATTTGTTTCTCGGGATGCTCCCAAGGATGTCACTTTATCCCACGTGCGAGTGCCAGTGCAGGAAGAGCAGTCTGAGGGACAGTGCCTATTGACAGCAATGTTTAATGCAGCCCCTTCACTGCTCTGAACCTGCTCTGCTCTGCTGCTCTGCTCTTCCTGTGCTCAAGGAAAGCTACACCCAGCTGTAAATGTACCTGCCCTTTCATGAGCTTTCACCATGCAGCTTTTCCACCCTGTCCTTAGAGAGGACATGGAAAGAGGGAGAGAAGTTCTCTTGCCTTCACTGAAGTGAAGAAAAGGCTCAAATTCAACCCCTTGGCACCTGAATGTCAAGTGGAAGTCAGGACCTTGCTGTCCATTACAACGACCCTGTTGTCTGCTTTTCGCCACCTCATTATCGGGCCCTGGGTTGCACATCGCACAGTAAACCGCTGACAAAACCACTTTATACCATCACCAGACGTTTGCCTTCCTTCTGGAAGACCATGCCGACATTTTTTTTTCCCCTCCTTCATTGTGATTTTTCAATATGCAAGGCTGTAAATAGCGCATAGGAAAAAGCGTCAAAAATGGAAAGCAAAATCTGTTTGTTCTACTTGAAGGGATATACCTCAAAGCCTGTCCTGATGCACTTCCAGAGCGTGTCTGCTCTGGGGTTGAAGTATTAAGCACACATTATGCACTCAGGTTTCAACCCTGCCATCACTGAATTGCTTGATTGCAGTTGAGATGCAGTAAAAATTCACGAGGAAACGCATCCTTGGTGCCTCAGGGCAACTTCTGTTTGAGTTTCCCAGTGAAGGAAAAAGTGGGAGCACGGCCTGAGTTATTGCAGGCTGATCCCCCCGCGCATGCAGTCCCTCCCGGGCAGTCAGTCCCGATGGATGTGCTCCTGGCTGCTCTCTGCTTCCACTACCCTTTGTCTTGCAAGGAGAAGCGTTCCTCACTGCCGGCACTCAGACCGATGGGGCTGCCTGCTCCCTCCACAGCGAGCCACACACCTTGGTCTTTACCCCAGGCAACAGCTCCCTGCACTCTGCAGCCACCAGTCCCTATCACTAATTGCAAGCCTTTTTCATATTTAGTAACTAGGGGAGTTAATTCCGAGGTTTTGCCCAGGGGAGTTTCGACATGAAAGGGTTGCCATTGAATTTAACAGTGTCACCTTCCTTTTGCAAGGAAACAGCGTGTTTGTACAATGGCAGAGTAAGGTATTCCCTGCGATCACGGGCAAGGAGCTTTCTAGGCTGGGCGTGTCCCAAGAACCAGGTGTAAATGAGCTAAACAAATTCAGGCTCTGAAATGGAACCTCAGTTGCTCTGTCTGAATACAACTGGGACTTAACTGCAGCGCAGACCCTTGGAAAAAGCCCAACCAAATATACGCTTGGAAAGGGCCAGAAGCCAAACTTAATGGCAACGTGATCAAACCTGGGGTTTCTGTGGGCAAGGAGAAGGAAACGCTAACCAGTCTCTCAAAGGAAATACTGAGTCAACACAGTGGCAGGACTGATTATATTCTGCGTAGTCAGTCTGGAATTTCTCAGTTCCTCTGAAAGCATTGCTGGAGGAACATGGTGTACATATTTATTTTACCTGAAAGCAATACAGGAACATTTGCTGTTACGTCTTGATATGAAAATGTTAACTGTTAGTGCTGCACTTCTCAGGGAAAGAAGCAGAAAGGAAAGAAAAAAGCTCGAGTGGCAGGTAAACATCCCTGCTACTGCATCTCTCTCTGCATGTCCAGCCTTTCTATTTTGGCTCTTTGCTGAAAGGAAGTACAGGACCATACCTGAGAAACATGACTGTCAGCATTCATTAAGACCAATGCTTAATCTCAGCTGACAACATCAATGTCAGAATCGTAGCTGGGAGCTGGCAGCATTTCAATAGAGGATTCTTCTGAGCTCTTACACACTACTTCAATAAATAATCCTTCCGGGAAATATGGAGAGGAGCATTTAAAATGATTTTAGCTGGCACGTCACTACAAGGTTGAACCACCATGTAGTGATGTGCCCACTGCCTAATTCCACTGTGAAATGTTGAAATACAGCTTTTAGCTCCACAGAAGCATGTAGGCCTCTATTTACATGCAAATTAATGCTATTCATGTGTGAACTACAGCAGGTACTGATTCTGCCAGATGGAATAATTTGGGGATGGGCCCATTCTCTTTTGCTGAGGGCTGCATGTATTCTCACATGCTGTAGATAATTGTTGGAGTTTCTATGTCACCAGAAGTCCCAATTAAATAGCTATTTAAATAATTTACTTTTTTTCCAAGTGAAACATGGTCATGCATGCAGTTGGGTAGACTAAAAATAGTGATGGCAGTAATCACACTTCTAACACCACTGTAAGCAATAACACCATTAGCACCGGGACAGAAGCAGGTGGCTCAGGGCAAAGCATCAGGAAACCTGGACGTGTCACTGCCCAGTGATTTTGGACAGGCCACTTCATCCCAGAACCAGGGAATATGCCGAATTGGAAAGGACCCATCAGCACCAGCGCGTCATTGTCTCTTTCTTCCCTTTGTTTTCATCTGTAAATTATTCACAGAGGATATAATACTTTACTCAGTTCCTGAACTGAAGTAGGCAAAAAACCCCATAAATATTACTGTGACATTTACATGCATTTTGCTGCATTAGCCCCCACTTGACCTTCACCAGCAGAGAGGGTCACTTGATTTTAATCAATGGCAGCCCTAATTTCACAGAATTAGGATATTGAGAAGCAGTAGGTGGCTAAACTGACTGATGCAAACAGGCCTGGTTTGGCTGATGGTATTTTATTTGAAGCACTGATATGCTTAATATTTGTTCAATTCTCATCAGCAGAGAAATCAAGAGATCAGTGTGTGAACCTCCTAAACTTGGCCAACTTTTTATGAGGCAGCAACAAACACAAGACCTGAGAGGAATCAACAACAGGATCTGCTGATCTATTTACAATTGGAAGCTACAAAGGATTTCTTAGCCAGTGATTTTCATTCTCTTGAAGCTGGAGATGCAGAGACAGATTTTGAGAATTCCACAAAGAAAAGGATTTAATTAAACTGAAGAAAATGAGATAAATTTTGCATAACAAAAGAAAGGAGGAAAATACAGCCATCTTGCATGAAGAGGCTGGGATGGGATGTGAGGGGCTGTCCTCACCTCCTGCTCACCTTGAAGCTCCAGTGACCTTCCAGTCACTGACGGGGCTGTGCCCTCCCACAGCCCCTGCCTGAGTCTGCCCAACCCCATCTGTGTCTGCAAAGGGCATCAGCAGAGTAACCACGGAAAGTGGGGGAAAGGAGGATTTGTCTTCACCCCAAGTGAAGGCAATCAGCTGCACCTTCACAAATCCACAAATGCAAATAACTGGAAAGATCATAACCAACCAAAAAAAAAACCCAAACCCACATCAGAAAATCTCTAAATTCAGGGTAAATATGCAGCCATTTGGAAGGTCAGCAGTGCCCTTTCCTTTCCCAGTTTTTCTTATTCCAGAGCCATGTCATGAGCATTCAGCTTCACTGCTCCCAGCCCCTGGAATACTCCCAAATGCCTTTCCACGTCAGGGGCTCTGGGGCCAGTGGATGGGTTTGCTTCACCTGTCGGTGTTGGTGAGCACTGCAAAACACAGACTTACCAGGGAACCATTGCAGTGGGAAATACAGCATCATCTTCCAGCCACGGAAAAAATCCCCTTATGGTAATCTCTAATTCACAATCAAAGATATTTCTCCCTAAATATAATTTCTGAAAGGCCATTTAAAAATAAGATCAGTCACATATTACTGCAGAAGGGAAAAGAAAAAACCTCACTTGTGAGAATCACAGGTGAATGGCACACATTCTGATACTACTGCCTGAATCTCTTTCCTTTACCAGAGATAAAACAAAACTAAACAGGCAAAGTCCACTCTGGACTTTTGATTTTTCCCCCATGTGCTTGATTTTAGGAGACTAATTTTGTTTTGTCTTTTAAATTTAATCTTTTTTGGTCAAGTCTATGGGACAAAAATAAATTCAGAAAGTAAACAAAGGGCACTGCCATGTAGCTGGTATCCATATCCGTGGTTGTTGTGTCTTCAGCTGGTTGCACATGCTTGTGAGTGGAAAGGCTGGATTTGCTTGCCCAGCCCCCCAGGGGTTAATCAGCACCCCCTGACAGAGACAGGGAATCAGCACCTGCCTGGTACATGAGATAAAAGCCCTAACAGGAAAGCCAATGAGCACCTATTCTGTGCTGCAGCTTTCCACAGCCACTAAAAACTCCTGCAGGAGGTTACCTGAGAAGCCCACCTAATTCTGTTCTCCATCTCTGAGAGCAACCAAGGAGGGAGCACAAGCAATGGGAATGCACAGGGAAATGCTTTCCCTGCTGTGCTCAATAATTCAGTCTCTGTGACAAAAGATTTGAACAGACTTGCTTTTAGCAGCCACTGACTCTCCTTAAAGAGTTTAATCACATTTTGAATCCATGTTTAATTTTATTTTCTAAAAATCTTGTAGTGATGAGTTTCACAAATTAATTTTACAGTTGGTGAAAAAGAACTCCCTCTTCTTTCTGCTGAACATACTCACCAGTAAGATTGCTGGTTATGTTCCTGCACACCCATCTTGAAAAGCAGTAAAGTAATAATTCCTGATGCTTTTCCTTTATGTTGTTTATGATGTTATCTGCTTCCATCATGTGCATTCCTTTCATTTATTTTCTAAGCCAAAGACTCCAAATCTGTGATCTTTCCTCCTATTTTGAGCATTCTTGTTGCCTTTCTCCTGTTTTAATATTCTGCCCTGAGCATTACTTTGGACTTTTCAGTACCAAATTTTATCTGCTATTTTATTAGTTCTGTGAATTTAAGGTCTGAGCTTTTCAGTTTTCAGTTTGACTGTCCTGATAATTTTTTTTATTGCCACTACATGTGAACCTCCAGGATCTCTGATAACGTGCTGATTAGTACAAATCCCAGCTGAAAGCCTTGGAGTGCTTCCCTTCGATAGAAAAGCAGTCCATGTATTCCTACCCTTTATTTCTTATCTTTTAACCAGTTTTTAATGCATTAGAGGACCTTTCCTCTTATGCTTTGACAGCTTAGTTTCCATGAAGGTGTCTCATGAGAAACCCTGTCAGGAGTGTTGAATGGAAACCACTTGGATGAAATGTTTGTTATCAGGAATTAGAATATTCATTCAGGATCAGCAACCTGTGGAATGGACTGTTTGATTTCTGGAGAAAAGGAAAAGGAATTGTGAATCATTTATAGGATGTTTCCTGACATCGTATGTCAAAGTAGATGCTGCAGATGACATTAAAATATCATCACTTCAGTAACTTAGCTGATGTTTTAGTAATATCTGGTGAATAATGTAACTGGTATTTTTCTCTAAATTCTATATCCCACTTTCACTTCTTTTTCTTTTTTTTTTNGGAGCACTGGCAGCCTCCCCCCTGTGCTGTTGTCTGTTGCACTCTGCTGTGTCATTTAAGTAAAACCTTATAAAATGAAGGCCTTGTTGCCTCTGTAAAATTCTGGCTCAGGCCTGTGACTTCGGCTAGAGAAGGACTGTGAGAAAAGCCCGTGAGAAGAAAAACAATTAGTTTTTACCCATGAGAATGTAGTATCAACGGAAGCATGGAAGTTAAACAAGAGAAGGAGAAAAACAGCAACATACCCACACCTTGTTTTTCTGAATGCTTGGATGCTGATGCTATAGGTAGCCAATGGTAGTATGTTGTGGTTAATAATAGCCCAGGACTCTACTGTAGCAGTTCAGCAGCCAGTGAACGTGTAACACGGATGATAACATACAAAAGGTGTGTAAAAGAGGCTGATTTGTTTAATAAACGGCTTTTTGGCCCTTCAAGGAGGCACTGTCCGTGTGTGTCGTGACCGCCCCAGCAGCGACGCTCCGGGAGCGGCTGGGCTCCGGCAGACGCTGCGCTGCCACGCCGGCTTTGGGCACAGGCCACGCTCCCTGCCAGCCTCGGCAGCCGCCCCTCGCTGCCCCATCCTGGCTGCAGCAGCCACCGCAAGTGCCACTCCAGCGCTCTCCCCAGCCTGGCGCTTCTCCCTCCCAAAAAGCCGAGGAAGCTCTTCAAACGCAGAGCGCTCCGAGGCAGGGCTGCCTCCTCCAAATCCCAGCAAGGGCAGGGAACAGAGACAGGAGCTGGGAGCAGGTGGGCTGTGAGAGCTGCCCCGGGCAGAGCCTTCCTGCTGCCCTGTCTCCTCCAGCCTGTCTCTGCAGCCCGGAGCCTGCGCTGGCCCCGCTGTGCCCGGCACAGCCCGCGGAGAGCAGCGGAGACCCAGGCTGCTGACCCTGAGCGGGGCCCTGTCTGCTCCAAAGGCCAGCTATCCTCGGAATCTGAGTAAGCAAAGTGAGCAGAGAATCTGTATGAGCCGGCTTTCACATCCTATTTCCTTCTGGTCAGGGCATGGAGAAAAACAATTTACCAAGGAAATGATCTCATAAAGACATAACGTAAGAATTAGTAATGTCTAAAATAAAAAAACCCCTCTCTGTATGTTATATTTTCTTATAATTTCATTAAAAGGATCATTTTTCATCTTGAAAAAAAAAGATTTTATTTTATCTTATTTTATTTATTTTATCTTATTTTTTATTATTTTATTTTATTTTATTTTATTTTATTTTATTTTATTTCATTTCATTTCATTTCATTTC